>CM039600.1:22264405-22612620 GCA_022457205.1 Saccharum spontaneum | reverse complement strand
CATCTAAAATCTACAAATTACTGTGTATCAGAAGGTCAGAACATAGATATATAGCCATATAGGTCATATATACGGAGAAGTTCAGAACATAAAGGCCATATATTCAGAGGTAGGATGACTACAAACAAACAAGGGGCTTTACTAGCTATATACTCCTATGAACCATGCATACCTGGAGAGTAGAAGGTCGTGAAGGGTACGACGGGATTGTGGATCCAAGTGTCGAATATCTTCCTTGCTCTCTCTGACTTAAGATCGATAACGAAGGTGCCAGCATTTGTGCCCACGAAGATGGCATTCACACCCTCAGCAAAACCAATCACATTTGCACACTTGACGATACTCCTATTGTCGTCATTGCCAGCACCAGCAGGTGGTGATATCATCATCGTCCGTAGATCTATGACCCTGGACTGCTCCCACCCTGCATTATTCGCCGTCCTCGACCACAGGTGAAGTGTAGAACGCCTAGCGCCGGCAAGCCCAAGCAACCCGTCCTCAGTTGTCATGAGCTCAACGTTGATATTCCTGCTGTAGAATTGCGGCGAGTCGATCGCAGACAAGCAGTGCCTACGCAGGTCATATTTCAGTATCTGGTCACTTAGGAATAACCGGAACAAGTAGACTTGGTCTCCGATGACGACGGCACGGCTCTTGTGGAAATGTTCGAAGCCACGGAGGTCTAAGTGAGCTGGCGCGCCCCATGCACGGAGCTGCGACGAGTAGACGCGCACACGCGCGCGCCACTCGGCCGTACGGTGGATGCCGACGTCAGCGCAGAGCACGAGGAAAGGGCCGCCGCGGCAGCTGGAGTGGTCGCAGCCGTCGGCGGCCGCGGCGCACAGCACCACCGCGGACGTCCTCGAGGCGGTGTTGAGCCAGGGCAGCTCATGCCGGTCGCCGATGATGGGGTCCCAGACGAGGAAGGCGCGGGTGTCGTCCGCCATGTATCGCCGCTGGAGGAGGACGCGGCCATGGCGGCAGTCGAGGGCCAGCCAAGGGCAGTGGTTGATCGTGAGTGCTCCTGTTCCCCCGGCCGGTGCAGCCACCGAGGAGGAGGAGGAGGAGGGGGAGCTCGCTCCCGCTGCCATGGTTGGGATTGGGACGTAGCAAGGCCCGAGGTGGGAGTCGGAGGAGTAGAAGGTGAAGAAGCCAAGCAGCGGAGGGGTTCGGTGGACGCTCGCGTAGAGGCGGAGGAAGTCAGGGTGGGAGAGGACGCGGCGCCACTGCTTGCACACGAGCGAGGCGCGGACGAGGTGCGCTGGCTCTTCCGGCGGGAGGCGGAGGAACACGTCTATGATGGTGTCGTCGACCAGCTCCGACGACGACCGTGTGCGTGGCGACGCCATGCATGGAACTTGGCTTTTCGGAACTTGGCTTTTCGGAGGCAAGGACTGGTGGACACGCGTAGATATACTCCGTAGATTGGGGGAACCAAGCCGTGTCGTGTGAAGAGCGAACTTCCTTCCACTCGTCGGTTTCCTAATTCCTACGTCTATATGGAATCTGGCAGTTTGGGCCGACCGATGCCGACCGCGCGGGGGGCCACAATGCGGGCCACGCTAAAGGTTTTCAATGTTTCCTTGCGGCCCGGTCTGGTTCCTACGCACAGCGCTTGTGTTGGCGAGGTGCAAGTGCAAACGATAATGCTCTGATAGAGCGTCTGTCTGCCCCGACGCTTCCGTTGGTGAGCTGGGACGCTAGCCCGACGACCCTCCTATTCCCTCATCCATTTGCCCCCACTGATTTTCTAGATGGCTCTCCAGTCACTGAAGTTTCTCCAAAAAGAAAAAAACTCACTGTAGCGCTGCAACCACTCTGCCGCGCCGACTCAGCATTCTCCATAGCATCCAAGTGCCCGCCGGCCAGCATCTCCACCGCGCCCAAGCACGGCCGTCTGTCTTCCTCTCTCTCCATAATGTCTCCTGCCCGCCGTGGCCTCTTCCACTACGTGGACCGTCTTCTCCATCGGAGCGACCCGTCGCGGCCTTCTCCACCGGAGCAGAGAGCTCCACACCACCGGCGAGCTCTACACCGATGAACTTCACACGCCGACGAGCCCCCATTTTCTCAAGCAACAAGGAGATGTTGCGCTGAAAGCGCATGCTGCAAACGTATGTTTTAAGTGTTTCAGATGTTTCAAAGGTATATGCTACAATTGTTTGATTTGGATGTTGCAAAAGTAGATCCATATGTTGTATATGTTGCAAGTGTTTCAGAGATATGTTGCGAGTATTTGTTTAAAATGTCCATCTATTTAGATGTATGTTGCAAGCGTTTGATATAAATGTTGCATATGTTTCACATATGTGGTGCAAGAGTATGTTCCAAATATTTTAGCTGTTTTAGTCATATGTTGCAGGCAAGTATTTTCATGTTGCGAGTGTTTTATTTCAAGTTTCAAGCGTATAGTCTTGGATGCGACGACCAGAGTCTGCGGCACGCATCCACAGGCGGGGGTGCAAGCGCATGGAATTGGCGTGGGAAGCAGGCGTAGGTGCCGGTGGAGACCGAGGGCGCGATTCGGAGAGGGCGCATGACGGAGGAGGTGCGGATGTCCCAACGCGCTCGCGTCCGAATGTCGTAAAGCTAGTATCTCCGAAGTGCAAACCTTTTGAATTTTTCCATTCACACGGGTACATGCACGCATGCATGCAAATCCCGTTCTGGTGCGGAGCGGAACGGGAGGAATGCCTAGAGAGTGGAGACCGGCACAGCCGGGACTGTATCCTTTGCGGCTGCAGGGTGTTTTTTTTAGAAACACCGATAGACTAGTGCCGAGTAGGGCACAAGTTTCGTGGTCTGAATTTGTTCTGCCACTAGTTGGGAGGGAGGCCCACTAGCTAAAAAGACCTTGGGGGTCATTCTTCGCCTAAAGGAAAAGAACTCAGGCTGAAATGAGTTGACCAAAAGAGGCTCGTATCATGTGTGATGAAGCACATATAGAGCCATGGTGGAGGTTATTTGTGTTGTTCTAGGCCTTTGCCTTGAAACATTGGGTTGTCGCTCAAGTAACTGAAAGCGCCAAAATTACCGAACGAAAGGAACAGGAAGAACAAAAAGGCACTTACAAATGACTCAAGTAATTAGGGTTCCATTCCTCCTCCCTACACAGCTCTCCTGGAGCTCAATTTATACATATCCATATCTTTTGCAAAGACAGAATTGCCCCTCCAACTTCCTAGATCCTAAGGCATATTCCAAATCGTCGGGACGTTTCTGGTCCAATCTACCTTTGACTTCCCCCAGTAAGCGGCTTCCTCGCCTGGTCCCTTCTGCTTTACAGCTGGCACAAGGGGGCCCCACCAAAGGAATCACTTTGCCGTTATTATTCTGGCCACTTTCGCCTTTTCGTAACACAAAGACGTAAAGGAATTACCTTCACAACATGCGCATACCAAGTCAAAATGAAAGTGTCATGCCGAGTGAAAGGGCTTTTACCCTTCGGCCAACCGGCAGGCGTTACCTCCCAACAACCATGCCGGTAGCCAGACGTCAATGCCGATAAGCGATGGCCGAAAGACCTTTCGGCCAACCGGCAGGCGTTACCTCCCAATGACCATACTGGTAGCCAGACGTCAATGCCGATAAGCGATGGCCAAAAGACCTTTCGGCCAACCGGCAGGCGTTACCTCCCAATGACCATACTGGTAGCCAGACGTCAATGCCGATAAGCGATGGCCAAAAGACCTTTCGGCTAGACGAAAGGCCTTTCTGCCAACGACAGGCATTATGCCTCGATAATCATGTTGACAGCCAGACTCTAATGCTGAAAGGTGATGGCTGAAAGACATTTTGGCTAGACGAAAGGCCTTTCGGCCAACTCGGTATCTCCATCGGGCCTTTCGGCAATCGTTGGTGAAATAAGGTTGATAGATAAATGTAAATAGGGGGACCGAAACATCGTGCCATCCCCCAACAATTTGTTAGGTTCCTTGTTCGAAGAGGAGGAACCTGTCCGCCTGTGTTCAAATTATCAATTTGCCATGATCATATTTAACGATTATCCATTTTATGTCTTGGGTGGTAGATGTTGTGTCTCTTAAAGTCTTAATAGAGACGTCTGTACTCTCTTAATGTTATTTGTGAGCTTCTACATCTAGTACTGTATTATATTGTCACCCTAAACGGAAGGAGCCAAACATTTTCTATGTCAGCAATGCCAAGGAGTGGTAGAGCACTATGTCGTAGTGTGTGTGTTAGCCGTTGAAGCAATTTTTTGTCTGTTCTAAGAATATAATCTGTCCCGAACCATTTTCTCTGACCGCGGCTGATGGAGCTACTAGTACTTCAGGAACCAAGAGGAACACTATTGACTTTGTCACTTGGCAATTTTGTTTTTCCTTGTGTGATGATGGCCGGATTAAGATCAGACGTGATGACAAAATCAGCTACAGAGTATTAACTAATCTGGTGATGCTGATGTTCGATGATGCATAATGCTAGCTTCAATGCAGCTCTCATGCATGTCAGAGTGCCAGTTGTGCACCCAGCACCCACATGTGCGTGCGTGTCTTCTGATTACAAAACGCGGGCACGCAGATATCTCTCCATCTCGGTGACAATAATTAACCTTGTTTATTTACTCGTTTGACGGAGCTCGCCAGCTCGGTTGCATTTTTATTTCCTTTTTGTTTATGTCTCACGCGATCGGCCACCATCAATGAAGGTACGTGAGACGCACGCTGATTTAATTTGAACCGGATCGGAATTCTTTCCTTCAGATCAAAGTCAACTTTGTTCGGAACATGCATGGAACCAGAAGATTCAGGAACAGCAAGGACAAGTCGCCCTTTTTGTTTTTTTTTCTGTGAATGATTGACTTGGTTAATGCTGAGTCCATGTTTGGATCCCTATATAGATAATAGCTCGATCTCGGCTCATAGTTATGTCTTTTGGATCTAAACAGGTGCAGCTAATAAAATAGCTAATTGTTAGCTGAACCTCGAGATAATACTTATCTCACTAGTTAGGCCAGTCTCAATGGGGAGTTTCATTACGTTGTTTCCAAGACCGCCACATCATTTGGAATGAAATGAAATTTGGATGAAATACCTACTCTCAATGGAGAGTTTCATTCCGTGGTTTCATAGACATTTAATTATAAGACTCATAGAGAGTTGGTAATCGTGTCAAGAGAGTTTCATCTAGATGAAACCCATTTCTTCTCTCTCTTCTTAAATACAATGACATGTCATCAAAAGTGCCTATGTGGCAATCCATTTAATGCAAATGAAACTCACGTGAAACTCCCACTGAGACTGGCCTTAGAACAAATCAGATAATAACAATTAATAGTTATCTCAGTAGCATTTTTCATAACTTGTATTAGTGCATTAGGGATGTTCGGCCTTGCGCTGCTACTTTTAGACCTCCTAGGGCCCTCTTTGAAGCGCGACATTATCTTTAAACTCTTCTACCTTAATACAAAAATACCCAAATTTTTTATGTATTCGAGAAAAGAAAATTAGTCTGCCAAGTCATAAAATCTACTGATGTGTTAGGGTATTAAATGCAAATGAAATTTAAATGAAATCTTCACTAAAACTAGCCTTAGATAAAAAATGATTTAATTTGTCTTGCCGAGATGAGACTGATCGATTATTAGTTTTTAAAGGAAATTATTTCCTTGGCCCTCACAAAAGTACGGCTAGTTTCTTGACCCTTTTTTTCTCGAACTCGCTTATTTGGCCCTAAAATGAATTTTCTTTGGTTTCTTGTCCTTCCGTTAGTTTGATGGGCTGACGGTGTCAAGTTGTACACGAAACCACTCTTTTACATGGTATCATACATAGGTTCTTACAACGACTAAGAATAATTTTAGAGATGCGTGTTAACAATAAATTAATAACTCTGCTAAAAAAACAATAAATTAATAACAGTTTACAAGGAATGAAGTTAGTATCGGATTGGTTAGTCATCAAAAAACTTGACTGAGTCATTGGAATCCTCGCAGACTCTGAGGTGGCGTGCCAGGTCCTCCTTGTCCACGGCTTTGCCCTGGCACTCCACACCCAGGGGCGGCGTTAGGTTGCACGGCTCCATGGACACGGCCCGCCGGCACGGCGGCTCGGGAACCTTGTGGCCATACGCGGTGAGCAGGATTGTCGGTCGGACGCCGGCGAGGTTGCTGCTCACGTACCCGAACGTCGACCTCCCGGATGTGAGAAGCTCCTCGGAGAAGCTGAGCAGGTAGATCTCCGCGAGAGCTCTCTGGTTGTGCGCCATGTTGTCCGTCGCCTGCCGCCCCTCGTGTGACGGCTGGAACACGGCCACCCTCTCGCCGCCCTTCGCCGCGTGCTCATAGTACCTCGACCTCAACCTCTCGTAGTAGTCTGCGTACAGAGACGCCACCAAGATGGCCGTGGAGTTGGAGCCATCGCCATTGTCGTCGCTCCTCGTTGCCAGCACGCCATTGTCACCAGCACCGCTGCCATCGTCGTCGGTCTCTGGCAGTATGTGCTCCTGTCGCGAGCACGCGAGGATCTGGCTGTACATGTCATCGGTGGGGATGGAGCCATAGCTGAACATCCTGATCTGCACACCGATCCTTCGCTTTGCCGAAGCCAGGTACGAGCGGTAGTACCTGGTGGTCAGACTCCACACGGGGTTGGTCGGGTGGAAGAGGTACCGGGACAGGAGGTGGCTCACGCTCTCCTTGGCAGGGAACAGACGCCGGAGCTCGTCCTGGAACTCGGCCACCGCGTACAGCGACGGCACGAAGTAGAGATCGCTGTACAGCAGCAGCCAGTTGACCTTGCCGAGAACGAGCTGGTGCTCGCCGCAGAAGAAGAGCGGGTCCTTTAGCTGCCACCCTAAACTCAGGTACACGTACGCCGGCACGCCCGCCGTCGCGTTCGCGGCCGGACCGACCACCTTGGCGTCGAGGAGCCTGGTGTACGACCGCTCGATGTCCTGGCCCAGTGGGACCAGGTTGGCGACGGGAAAGTCGTCGCCCAACGGGAGCCGCCATGTCGTGCCCGGGAACGGCTCGCAGAAGAGGTCAGCCGAGTCCGGAGGCAAGGCGGCGAGTAAGACGCGGTCCGTGAGCAGCGCGTAGAGGAAACTGCTCACCATGGACAGCATGCGGTTGCCGAGGCCGTCGAAGGGGAGCCACACGACGTAGTTGCAGTCCATGCCGTCGGCGCTGCGGCCGGACCGGAGCCGCTCCAAGGACTTGGCGTAGAGCGGCGTGCCGGGGGCGCACCGACGGTGCCGTGCTTCGTAGGCGCGCAGCTTGCGCTGGAGGTACGGCGACGCTGCGTACGGGAAGTACTTGTAGTACCGCCACGACTTGTACCGGCTCCAGCATGCTCGCCGGTCCATGCCCGCCGGGAGAAGCCCGCCGAGGAGCTCGTCGCGGCCATGAGGAGCATTCGTCGTAAGCCCTGGAGGCAGGTGATATAGCTTAGTTAGTTAGTTTTGTCGATATGCTACAGTGCTCACATGCATACGAGTGACGACCGTACTTACCTGCTGTTCCATTGTTCATGCCTGTGAGCTTGGCGAGATCGATCTTCAGCCAGGCCGCTGACGATGCGCTACCCCGGCCGAGGACGAAGCACGCCAGGAGCAGCAGCGTCATCAGGCTGCCGGGGGCGAGCAAAGCCCGGTGACACATACACACCTTCTTCCTCACCGGCCGCGGCTCCACCGCCGGCACCGCCTCCGGATCGTCCACCAGCTTTGGCACGATGCTGCTTGCAGTGCCGCCACTCATCGTCATCTTCGTCGATCAGCTCTGTACCGTGCGCACATGGCCGACGACAACGACCGAGATGCATTTATGTACAAGCAAGGGGCTGTGTGTGTGCCGGAGGTAGTCCAAGCTGGAGATGGAAACTTCCAGTGCTAGTGGTTTGCACGAACTAACGTGGGAGATTGGAGTGATGCGGTTGAGTTTTGTATATTCGATTTATTTATATTCGAATTCGAGCATCATGTAACATTTGTATCCTATAACGATCTACCAAATCGAATTTTATTTATGACGGGTACTAGCCCGTATGGAATTGCAAATAAAATTTGAGCAATAGTTATACCATTAATATAATTTCTTTTTGACATCAATTAAATTAGCGTCCATGTGCTATTTCATATTTGTTTTGAAAAATACTAACTATGATTATACTTTCTTATATCACATATAAATGAAAAGTCAACAAGAAATTATTGGTCGAAATTGAACTTTTACTAATAACTTCAACAATAATACGCCGTCAGACAATAACAACATGGAGGAAACACACCTTTTGTCCAAATCCGTTTGAATGTACTAGTCTACTTGTTTTTTTTTTTTTGAATGAAAACTAGTCTACTTGTTAAGGTTAGTTGTTGCTTGTTCAAGTTGTCTTGTACTATTGAGTTTTCACTCAGCTCTCTTTCACTGAATGGTCAAAACTTTGACAATGCCATACATATGTATATAGTTTAACTACAAGTGGTGTGATGTATAGCCACTTGTTGCAATGGATTTGATGATATATATTGTGCCTCATGTGCTTCTAGTAATCGATAGATTCCCGATCAAAATGGTGTCTTATACTGTGTACATGACTAATGGTTTTCGGATCAAAATAAACTAGAAGCATACCCTACGCATTGCTGCCGGATTTTCTTAAAAATAAATTTATTATATACATAATGTTACTATATGGTATTCTGTATACTGTGTATATATGAGAATTTTACTCGGATGTTATTTTGTTGTATCAGATCTAGCAAAAAATCGATAAAGCTAATAGAAGAGAAACCAATATATGTAATTAGTATGGGAAAATTGATTTCATAGCATCGAAAGATGATGACATTCGGAAAATACCATCGAAAGACGTCCGTCACGTAAAATACCACAAAAAAAAAGAATGGTCTGTTACCTTCGAATAGCATTCTGTCATGGTAGCCACTTTTTTTTCATTTTTTTGCCGTGAATCCTTGTGTGGGGCACCTTTCTTCCTCAATCCAGCGGTTCCTTCGTTTCCTTCCGCGTTGGTTTTGCGGCTTGCACGGCACGCACGCAGTTGGATGACACCGCAGTTTTGCGGCCGCCACCGTGCGCACCGGCGCGGCTGGGCCGTGCCAGCAGGCCACGGGCTTCCGATGGGCGTCCTGTACGTGTGCCTCTACCTGATCGCGCTCAGCACCGATGGGCAAGTCCAGCATCTCGGGTGTCAGCACCGACCAGTTGCATGAAATGATAACAAAAGGTTGGTGAAGTATTTGTAATTCGATTTTGAATTCAAAATTTTTGGGAGGAATTATTAAAATAAATTTCATGAATAAGACTTGTCACTTGTGCAACTTTTATTTCATGAATTGGTACAAAAATTTGTGCTTTGAAATGGTACAACTAATTGCGATGTTTGAATAGTAATTATTCACTAATTAAATATCAAATTTGTAAATGAGTTGTTTATTAACCCTAAACTCAAAGTCAAAATTCAAAATCCTACTTTCAAAACTAATTGGAATTTGGAGTTGGTTAAAAATTGAAAGTTGTAGATTTTTTAATTTTGAACAACTTTCATGTTGGAAGATTTTGAAGTTTCTATTTGATTCTTTTTTCTGAAGTAATTTGAAAAGGAGAGGAGAATGAGGTGGTTTTAGTAGCTACAGTGAATCAGGCGAGCAGCCTGCCTGCTGTCTCACCGCCAACGACCTTCTCGTCACTTCCTGCGCGTGGCGCCCAGTTGCTTCGCGTCGGCCACGTCCTGCAGCTGCTGGAACTTGCTCATGCCGCGCCCTCGCCTATATAACGCTGTGCTGGCCGCCGTGCCCTTCTTTTCTTTCTCCTCGCCGCCGCCGTCGAGTTTGCTTCGCCGGCCGAATTCGCCTCCACCAGTTGCTCTCAACCCAATTGCCGTGCATGCAACTTCGCCTCGCCCTTGCACGCACGCTCTGGTTGTGTGCCAGGTTGGCCGTCACCTGCCGCTCCTCGTGCGACGGCTGGAACACGGCTACCCTTTCGCCACCTTTGGCTGCGTGCATGTAGTACCTCGACCTCAGCCTCTCCTAGTAGTGCGCGTACAGCATTGCCACCAAGATGGCCATGGAGTTGGAGCCATTGTTGCCGTTGCCTCGTTACCACCACTGTCGTCCTCATTGGCATCGTCGGTTTCCAGCAGTATGCTCTCCTGCCGGGAGCTAGCACGCGAGGATCTGGTTGAACATGTCATCGGTGGGGATGGAAGCGTAGCCGAACATCCTGATCTGCACACCGATCCTCCGCTTCGCCGGAGCCAGGTACGAGCGGTGGTACCTGGTGACCAGACTCCATGTTGGGTTGGTTGTGTGCTTTACCTTTCTTAGCAAAGTTGATAGTTTAGTCGATAGGATTGGAACCTAGTTTGTATAACTCTTTAGCGGTAAAGATAGCAACACACTAGCAAAATAGTAGTTGTATATTTAGATAGTTTATTTATTTGTATAGGGCTAAGGTGAAAATTAGAGACCATAGTTAAGTAGATTTTTAAGCTGTCTAATTCACCCCCTCTTAGGTGTCATGGTCGATGCACAAGAAAAATACATATGGAAAAGTAACAACGCCACTCGCCTAGTCAAAAATCTTGACCCCATCCTTGAAATCCTCGCAGACCCTGACATGGCGTGCCAGGTCCTCCTCGTCAGCGGGCTTGTCCCGGCACTTGAGGCCCCGGGGCGGCGTGAGGTTGCAGGGCTCCATGGACACTGCCCGCCGGCACGGCGTCTCAGGGACCTTATGGTTGAACGCGGTGAGCAGGATCGCCGGCCGGACGCCGGCGAGGCCGCTGCTGACGTACCCAAACGTGGACAACCCTGATGTGACTAGCTCCTCGGAGAAGCTGAGCAAGTATATCTCCACGAGCGCCTTCTGGTTGTGCGCCAGGTTCTCAGTCGCCTGGCGCTCCTCGTGTGTCCGCTGGAACACGCTTACCCTTGTCGCACCGCCGCCCTTCGCCGCGTGCGGCGTGGAGTACCTCGACCTCAGCCTCTTGTAGTAGTCGGAGTACAGCGACGCGATGAAGATGGCCGTGGAGTTGTTGGAGCCATTGCCATCGTCGCCAGTCACCGCGGTCGGCGTCACAGCCTTGCCATCGTCGTTGGTGGTTTCCGGTAGTATGTGCTCCTGCCTGGAGCAATTGAGGATCTGGTTGTACATGTCATCGGCTGGGATTGAGGAGTGGCCGTACATCCTGATCTGCACGCCGATCCTCCGTGTCGCCAGAGCCAGGTACGAGCGGTAGTAGCTGATGACCAAGCTCCACACGGGGTTGGCCGGGTGAAGCAGGTACCGGGACAGGAGGTGGTGCATGCTCTCCTTCTCCGGGAACAGTCGCACAAGCTCGTCCTGGAACTCGGCTACCTCACACAGCGACGGCGCGAAGTAGAGGTCGCTGTACAGCAGCAGCCAGTTGACCTTGCGGAGCACGCGCTGGTGCTCGCCACAGAAGAAGATCTTATCCCTGAGCTTCCACCCTAAGCTCAGGTACACGTACGACGGAGTCACGGCCGCCGTCGCGTTCGTGGCTGTGCCGGCCACCTTGCCACCAACCAGCCTCGTGTACGACTTCTCCATGTCCTGCCCGACCCCGAACAGTTTGGCGACGGGGAAGTCCTCCGCGGGGAGCCGCCACGTCGCGCCCGGGAACGGCTCGCAGAAGAGGTCGGCCGAGTCCGGGGGCAGGGCGGCGAGGAGGACGCGATCGGTGAGCAGGGCGTAGAGGAAGCCGCTCAACATGGATAGTATGCGGTTGCCGAGGCCGTCGAAGGGGAGCCACACGATGTAGGTGCACTCCATGCCGTCGGCGCTGCGGCCGGACCGGAGCTGCTCCACAGACTTAGCGTAGAGCGGCGTGCCGGGGGCGCACCGCCGGTGGCGAGCCTCGTAGGCGCGAAGCTTGCGCTGGAGGTACGGCGACGCCGCGTACGGGAAGTGCTTGTAGTATTGCCACAACTCGTACCGGCTCTGGCATGCTCGCCGGTCCATGCCCGCCGGGAGAAGCCCGCCGAGGAGCTCGTCGCGGCCATGAGGAGCGTTCGTCGTAAGCCCTGGAGGCAGGTGGCGACTGAGGTTAGTTTTGCGGATATGCTACAGTGCTATAGCATACAAAACACGGGAATGACATGGACATGCACGAGCAGGAGTGACCGTATGTACCTGCTGTTCCATTGTTCATGGCTGTGAGCTTGGCGAGGTCGATCGCTGACGACGCGCTCTCCCGGCCGAGGACGAAGCACGCGATGAGCAGCAGCGTCATCAGGCTGCCGGTGAGGAAAGCCCGCTGACACACCTTCTTCTCCCTCACCGGCCACGGCTCCACCGCTGGCTCCGCCTCCGGATCGTCCACCGGCTTTGGTACCATGCGTGCAGCGCCGCCACTCGTTGTCATCTCCGTCGATCAGCTCTGTACCGCACGCGCTTGCCGACGACCAAGCTGCATTTAATAGATCCGATACGCTTGCATTTAATGACATCAATTAAATTAGCGTCCATGTGCTATTTCATATTTGTTTTGAAAAATACTAACTTTATTATACTTTCTTATATCACATATAAATCAAAAGTCAACAAGAAATTATCGGTCGAAATTGAACTTTTACTAATAACTTCAACAATAATACGTCGTCAGATAATAACAACACGGAGGAAACATACCTTTTGTCCAAATCCGTTTGAAAGTACTAGTCTACTTGTTTTTTTGAATGAAAACTAGTCTACTTGTTACGGTTAGTTGTTGCTTGTTCAAGTTGTCTTGTACTATTGAGTTTTCCACTCAGCTCTCTTTCACTGAATGGTCAAAACTTTGACAATGCCATACATATATATATAGTTTAACTACAAGTGGTGTGATGTATAGCCACTTGTTGCAAAGGATTTGATGATATATACTGTGCCTCATGTGCTTCTAGTAATCGATAGATTCCCCATCAAAATGGCATCTTATACTATGTACATGACTAATGGTTTCCCGATCAAAATAAACTAGAAGCATACCCTGCGCATGCCATGGGATTTTGGTATTCTTATGTATATATGAGAATTTGACTCTTATGTTATTTTGTTGTATCAGATCTGGTAAAAAATCGATAAGCTAATAGAAGAGAAACCAATAGAATATTTGATTATAGGGAAAATTGATTTCATAGCATCAAAAGATGATGACATTCGGAAAATACCATCGAAAGAAGTCCGTCACGTAAAATATCACAAAAAAGAATGGTCTGTTACCTTCAAATAGCATTCTGTCATGGTGGCTGCCTTTTTTTTGCCGAGAATCCTTCCGTGGGGCACCTTTCTTCCTCAATCCAGTGGCTCCTTCGTTTCCTTCCACGTTGGTTTTGCGGCTTGCACCGCACGCAGTTGGATGACACCGCAGTTTTGGGGGCGCCGCCATGCGGACCCGGCGCAGCTGGGCTGTGCCAGCAGGCCACGGGGCTCCCGATGGGTGTCTTGTACGTGTGCCTCTACCTCAACGCGCTCGGCACTGATGGGCAAGTCCAGCGTCTCGGGTGTTAGCACCGACCAGTTCGACGAGCACGACGCACGCGAGCACGCCGCCATGTGGTGGGCCTCTTCTTCAACCGCTTCTTATTCAGCGTCAGCACGCTCCTCGCCGTCACCGTCCTCATCTACGTCTAGGACCACGTCGGTCGAAGAGCTGTAGCTTGGAATTGGAATTCAGAGTTTGGTGAAAACTCAGAATTTATTGTTGAAGAAAATGATGATAACATGTTTCAACCGTGGACTGGGGAACAGTTTGGTGGTGGTCATGTAGTTGATGGAGGTCATGTTGATGGAGATAATCACAGTGATCATAATTCAGGGGGAGCTGATGATGGTCACCAGTTTGATGCACCTAGTGGAAATAATTTTGATGGTGCAAATGAAAATTCAAGTGGAGTGGGAGAGAACTCACATTCAGGTTCTGTTCACAGTCAGGCAACAGGAGCAACAACATCAGAAAGTGCAGAGACAGGAGATGTACCTACTGAGATGGATGTTGATGGCACTGTGGATATTGATGATGGACCTGTGAGATTTAGAAACTTGAATGAAGTGTATCAGGATTCAGTGGAAGTAGAACTGAACTCTAACAGTGAAGTAGAAGCACTAATGGCAGTCATGGAGGAACCAACTTGTTACCAGGAGGCACCTGGTGATGGGAACTGGATAGAGGCCATGGAGAGTGAGATTCAGTCATTTAATAAGAACAAAACATGGGAGTTGATGAAATTACCAGCTGGTCACAAATCTATAGGCTTGAAATGGGTGTTTAAATTGAAAGGAAATGCAAAAGGAGAGGTGGTGAAGTACAAAGCCAGACTTGTTACTAAGGGCTATGTTCAGAAGAAGGGAATAGACTATGAAGAAGTCTTTGCACCTGTTGCAAGACTAAGACTAGAAACAGTCAGACTAATGTTGGCTATGGCAGCAAACAGAGGGTGGGAAATACATCACCTTGATGTGAAAACTGCATTCTTGAATGTTGAGCTCATAAAAGATGTATATGTTACACAACCTGAAGGTTTTGTGAAGGAGGGGCAAGAACAAATGGTGTCTAAGCTGAGAAAAGCTTTATATGGTTTGAAACAAGCTCCTAGAGCTTGGAATGTAAAGTTGGATAGCAGCTTGAAGAAGCTTGGGTTCCAGAAGTGTGTGACAGAGCCAGCAGTGTATACTAGAGGCAAGGGACTGTCCAAAGTAATTCTTGGTGTGTATGTAGATGACCTTATTGTAATTGGTGGTGATCCAAGAGAGATTGGAGTCTTTAAGCAGCAGATAACTTCTGAGTTTGAGATGAGTGACTTGGGGATGCTGTCATTCTATCTTGGAATAGTGGTTGAGCAGAGAAAAGACTACATTACCATAAAACAGACAGGTTATGCCAAGAAGGTACTTGATCAGTTTGGAATGGCTGATTGTAATGCAGCAAAGTTCCCTATGGATCCTGGTTTAAAGCTAGATGCAGACAAGCAGGGGGAGAGGACAGATGCAACTAGATACAGGAGAATCATTGGATCCCTGAGATATCTGTTGCACTCTAGACCTACACTATCTTTCTCTGTTGGTGTGGCAAGTAGGTTTATGGAAAAACCTATTGTCAAGCATTTCAATGCAGTGAAGCAAATTCTGAGGTACTTGAAGGGGACACTAAACTTTGGTTTGGTGTACACTCAGGAGATGAAGCAGGAGGTGTTAGTGGGTTACACTGACAGTGACACTGGAGGAGATGTTGTGGGGAGGAGAAGTACATGTGGCATGGCTTTCTATCTCAATGATGCATTGATCACCTGGAACTCCCACAAGGAGAAGAAAGTAGCATTGTCATCCTGTGAAGCTGAATTCATGGCAGCAACTGCAGCTGCCAAGCAAGCTTTGTGGCTTAGAAATCTATTAGGAGAAATCACAGTAACAGAACCAAGGGCAGTGACTTTGTTTGTGGATAACAACTCAGCCATTGCATTGATGAAGAACCCTATGTTTCATGGCCGCAGCAAACACATAGATGTTAAGTTTCACTTCATCAGAGAATGCATAGAGCGTGGTAAAATCAATGTGAAGAAGGTGAACACTCTCGATCAGAAAGCAGATGCACCGACAAAGCCTATGTCTACAATCAAGCTATCTGTGATGAGACACTTGCTCGGTGTTAGAGAAATTGAGGATCAACACACTTAAGGGGGAGATTGTTGGTGTAAGCCTGCTGGTGGACAATGTGGAGCAGCGTGGAGGCAACCGTGATGCAGCAAGGTGTTTGAATTTGAATTCAGCCTGGAGCAGGAATGGTTGACATGGCAAGGTGGTGACCGCGCCCACGGAGTCAGTTTCAGCAGGAGCGTGTGTTTGGGGCGAGTTTGTATCTTGTGTTTAAAATATGTAAGGGTGTTATCGTCATTGTTAGCTTGTGGTATAAATAGCTGGTAGTAAGAGGAGCGGGTTAGCGCCTCTGTTGAGTTGTAACTCATGTTGTACCCGAACTTGTGCTGAGTGAAAAGGGGCACTGTCATCCCTGTTGACAGTTGCTAGTTCTGGGTGCGTTCATGTCACTACACCACAACACCACATCACCATCAGACATCTGACGCTAAAACTTTTTTTTATCAATGGACGATCTGACGCTAAAGATAACTAAGAGACTATCTGACGCTAAATCCTCATTTAGAGACTCATTGTCTGACGCTATAGATATCAATTTTTAACGTTCAACGGTCTGTCGCTAAAACTAGATATAACGTTGATCGGTCTGACGCTAAAAAATAGAGCCCAAATCATGGATGCAGCCCACCTTAGCCCAACTTGGAGCATGTTTCGCTCATCGCCGTTGGATCCATCTTGGACGACTCAGATATACCAGCCCGATTACAAACCCTAGTCGTGAGCTCTCAACTCCCTCTCAGACGGCGCCGCCCCCAGCCACTTCTCTCTCAGTTTCGAATCTCGCGTATGATGACTCCACTCTATCAGATGGTGCGAACTTGCAGGGGCGAGCCCCTCCGGCGGCGTGCAGGTAGGGCGCGGCTCCTCCGGCTACGCGTGCGGGTCAGGGCTCCGGCAGGGCGTGGGCAGGGCGTGGCCCCTCCGGCAGCGATACGGGTCAGGGGCTCCGGCAGTGCGTGCGGCTCAGGGCGAGCTCCTCCGGCGGTGCACAGGCAGGGCGCGGCCCCTCCGGCGACGCGTGCGGGTCAGGGGCTCCTGCAGCGCGCGGGCAGGACGACGGCCCCTCCGGCTGCGCTTACGGGTCAGGGACTCCGGCAGTCCGTGCGGCTCAAGGGCGAGCCCTTCCGGCGGCGCGCGGGCGCAGGTCGAGGCTGGGCCATGGCGCACAGAGGCAGGCTGCAGCACCCCGCCACAGCCGAGTGCTTGCCGATCCCACCGTCGCCCTCTATCTTCCCATCACCTAGGGGCAGATCGAGCCAGGGCACTGCGATTCTCTCCGGCAAGTGTAGAGATTCAGGCAGCGGAGCTTCTGTTTCGTCCGGATCTGGCGGTGGCCCGACCCTGCTCCCTTCCTGCGACACCACTTGGAGAGAGCGAGTGCCGGTCCATGTAGCGCGACTCGAGTGGTGGCGCCGCCGACCTTCCTCGTGCTGGCGTCGACGCCTCTCTCAATGGTGAGGCAGGCCCCTGGTCATTCCAAAGTTGGCTGATGCCCCTTGCCCAGCAACCACAAGGTGCGCGGCTTGCCTTTGCCCTGCTTACCCTGATCCATATTTGTCACACTCGCTGCTCCATCTCATGCTAGCTGCTCCTTTCTGTTGGTTTCTCTGCAGGGCTATACGCTGATGTGCTTGGGCTTGACTGCTTGAGTATTTCTTACATGCGCTGCCTATCTCTGCATCCAGGTTACTTGTGGTGACACCCTGCTTCAAGTTACTTTGTTTTAGATTTGATAATATTAAAATCATTCTTTGTTCTGATGCATGCCTTGTTTACTGGTCCTGTTGCTCTCGTACTGGAGCCAGGCACGAGTGCTGCTGAGGAGGACAGAGAGGCGCCACACTGGGTGTGAAAAGGTACAGAAAACATGTATAGTCCTATGTCGCTATTTGCTATCCAATTTATTAAATACTTGAATTATGCTGTGTTGTTGGAAAAAGTGGGTACAAAAAATTAGATTGCTCATCAGCCAATTGCATAATTTCTAGGTTCTGTTGCAGACGGCATTAGATAAACATGATGGAAATAATTCTTGGTTGCAGTCAATATATCTCATTGGATAAATTTCAGTTTTGTTGCATCTCACTAATCTTGTTGAAATTTAAATATCATGTTCTCTTTTGCTGCTGTATTTGTCCATCTTTACAATACCTATGTTGATTTGTTGATATAGGCAACAATTTACGTAGTACCTTTTTCATTATATTCTGATTCATCTTTTTAACCGCAGCTAATCACTTCACCATTTCATTATCCTGGAAACAATAAGGTTTCCCTGTTTGTAAGCTACTTATGAACTTAACGTATTTCCTAGATAAATTATTTAAGTTGGCAAATTAGTATCAGAGAAGCTGCAAATAATTCCCTCTGTGATTTTAGTTTTGCACCTCCATACTTCCTATAATCAGATAGAAAGCTCTCAGATTAATTAACCATAACTTGTCAATTTATGTTTTTCTTTTAGATTAATTATCGTTCGTGGGCACCAACCTTCAGATCCTGATGGATAACTATCTGTACCATCTTCATAAGGTAGTTAGCTGATGGTGCAGTGATCATTACCTCTGTTAGACATGATGTATTACTACTCTGATCAGTTGGCTCTTGACCTACAGAAACAAAACAATACTTTAAAATATCAATGCCAGTTTGATGAGATGCATGGACCCAGCCAAGTCTTTCGGATCCCTGAACATAGCATTAATTTAATAGTTTGTTCCTTCAGTTTATTTCTCTGAAACAGATGTGTTCAGGCCTAGTTCACTGCTAAAAGTAATTATTAGTCTGGAAATTTCTGCTCTTTGTATATGTGATAGATTCCGAGTAAGAGATCAGGCAACGTAGTAAGTGGCACTTTAGTACCATTACCTGCTAATCACATATACATTTATTCATTTTCTCATTTGCAGTTGGCTGCAATATCAGTACCTGTCAATGTGCTCCTAACCTAATTCAGCAATAAAGTACCTGACCTACTTAATATTCTTAGAAATTTCTATGTACCTTGGCAATCTTTCTGTTATTAATTGAATTAGTCTGGTTTAGTTTATGGTAATATCTAGTTCTAGCCTTAGTGGGGCAGGCCTTTGAAGAATACAGTGGGAGATAAAATTGCAAAAGATGAAGTAAAAATAGAATCTGCAAGTAATATGAATATAGCACTGACTACCTATATGTATCTTGTTCTAGACCAACAATACATACTTGTACTTATCTTCTGCGAACTGAAGCTTTGTACACTATAACTGTAAGGTCAAATTTATGATGTAGATTGATGCATATAATTCTAGCTGGTTGAGTTTTAACTCATTAAGGAACAACAGCAGCAGTATAACATCTGATCTTATGGTTTGTTTAGATCAAAAAAATGATCTGGATGTCTGCAGTAGGTAGGATGTGGTAGGAGGCGGAGACATCCTTTTTTTTGGAAGGTCTGCAGTGGGCATGTTATTGTTGGATGAGGTTGCTATAAAGATTCACAAGCAGGAGTGCGAAGGATGAGGTGTGTGTTGCTCTCTCCGCCTCTCTGTTTTGATTCATTTTATTGATATTACTCTGAGATGCATTAGTTTGTGGAGGTCTAAACTATATAGATTGATATTACACTGGGTACTATAAACATATAACTTTGCAATCAAATTTTTTGGTAAATTTCAGCATGTATACCACTGTTGTGGTTTGTGAATATGCTAATAATGGAACAAATTTGACTAATTTGACTAGCATGTGTACTACTGATAGCTTGTCATTTTGGTAAATTCAAATTTTTTATGAGGTGTTACTTAGTAGTTTTTGGTTTATCTGGGAGCTTTCTAGCTTACTAGGTTGCCTTAAACTGTTGACCAGCTGCATATTTTTATATGCCACTCTCCAGCCTGTGTTAGAGTATATTCTCGAAAAATATATTGAGCCATGCTTATGACTGAGGTCATTTTATCTCAAACAGACCTGAGATAACATTTCTCACTGTTTATGCTCGGAACTTCGGATACAGTGTGAACTCACTAGTTATTTTAGCATGGATAGATTAATTCGGAAGGTAATGCTGTAGATACATGATTAATTTGGCAAATTCGTTTGCAAAGCAATGTAAAGTTAATTATTTTTTAACTCACTTGTGCAGCATGAAGGATGTTAGCAGCTCAATGGCAGTTGGTCACAGTTGAGAGCAACAGGTTTGTCAACTCTCTGTTCTTCATGTTGCAGCAACATCAGCTCGACGGTGGCCGAGTAAGCGGTGGTAGTAACTTCTGTGCCTCAGTTTTTTGTTTTCTGTGAATTTATCAGCTCAGCATTGCATAGCTTGGTTCTATTCAGTCTGTAACTCTAAAGAGACATCAGGTACGCCCTTTTTATTCTACACTTGGCTGATTCCAAACTCATACTACAGAATTACATATTTTCCCCACTTGTCTAATTACATGATTATATTTTTCAGAAAGTGCTGGGCACAAGTCTTTGGCTTGAGTTCCTGGAAAATGGTTCTCCACACATAACCTGATGGATGTGCTCAGTGTTGGCAACCATTCCTTTTGGTTTTTTAGTTCCTAGAAATGATTGTGTGCACAAACCTTATTATCTCAAACACAAACTAGTCTTGTTTGCTCATGTAATCCTTTGGTGCCTAACTTTGTTGGATGACTGCAATACAAGATTGTATGTTATATAATTGACCTTCATGTGATGTATATGTGTGTACCTTTATGTGATGGACCTTGAGCTTGAATCTGGGTATGATATGTGCTTGAATGTATTCTGATTGCATTTATTTATATTTTTTTGGCATATTTATATTGTCCTATTGGAGTTCTAAAGCGGACCGATAATGTAAAGAGCGGTAGAGGTCGACCTAAACTAACTTGGGACGAGTCCGTTAAGAGAGATCTTAAGGAGTGGAATATCTCTAAGGATTTAGCTATGGATAGGAGCGCTTGGAGATTGGCAATCAACGTGCCGGAACCGTGACCTCTTTTGTCTCTCTTTATGTCCTTTTTTGTGTCTCTCTGTTTCTCGTCTCTTTTGGGTTTCATCTCTAGCCTACCTCAACTTGCTTGGGACAAAAGGCTATGTTGTTATTGTTGTTGTTGTATTTATATTGTCCTATTGAACAATCTGACGCTATAAATACATGGCAATAGATTGTCTGACGCTAAAAGTGTTGTCTGACGCTATAGGTTAGCAACGGACTATCTCACGCTATATATATTCAGTGCAACAGATTGTCTGACGCTAAAAGTATTGTCTGACGCTAAAGGTTTTTAGCGTCAGGACTTATAGCGTTTGCAAAAGTCTGACGCTATAAGTTTTTAGCGTCAGATCGTCTGGCGCTGTATCCGCTTTTAGCGTCAGATCGTCCGGCGCTAATCTCGGTGTTGTGGTGTAGTGTGTGTGTTATTGCTCGTTTACATGCGCGATCTTGATTTAGGCATAGCCACCGTGTAAATCTGTGTGTGATTGATTGATCTTGGCCATCAACCTGCTGTTCCATTGTTCATGCCTGTGAGCTTGGCAATATCGATCTTCAGCCAGGCCGCTGACGACGCGCTACCCCGGCCGAGGACGAAGCACGGCAGGAGCAGCAGCGTCGTCAGGCTGCCGGGGGCGAGCAAAGCCCGGTGACACATACACACCTTCTCCCTCACCGGCCACGGCTCCACGGCCGGTACCGCCTCCGGATCGTCCACCAGCTTTGGCACGATGCTGCCTGCAGTGCCGCCACTCATCGTCATCTTCGTCGATCAGCTCTGTACCGTGCGCACATGGCCGACGACAACGACCGAGATGCATTTATGTACAAGCAAGCGGCTGTGTGTGCCGGAGGTAGTCCAAGCTGGAGATGGAAACTTCCAGTGCTAGTGGTTTGCACGAACTAACGTGGGAGATTGGAGTGATGCGGTTGAGTTTTGTATATTCAATTTATTTATATTCGAATTCGAGCATCATGTAACATTTGTATCCTATAACGATCTACCAAATCGAATTTTATTTATGACGGGTACTAGCCCGTATGCAATTGCAAATAAAATTTGACCAATAGTTATACCATTAATATAATTTCATTTTGACATCAATTAAATTAGCGTCCATGTGCTATTTCATATTTGTTTTGAAAAATACTAACTATGATTATACTTTCTTATATCACATATAAATGAAAAGTCAACAAGAAATTATCACTACAACAGAGAAGGACATCACTGGCGGTTTAAAACCCCCCTTCACTGGCGGATTTTGAACCGCCATAACCAACTCGGCAGTGATGAGCTGATCACATCACTGCCGGTTATGCCAAACCGGCAGTGATAGCTCATGTATCACTGCCGGTTCGTGTTATAAACCGGCAGTGATACTTGAGCCATCACTGCCGGTTGTTTTAACCAACCGGTTGTGTAGATTATATTATCACTGCCGGTTATCTTTGAACTGGTAGTGATATAGTATTCACAATTTGCATTTTAATAATTGTTTTATTTTCATTTCGAGGGGAGGTGGTGGGGTGGGAGGTCGGGGAGGTGGAGGTGGAGGTGGTTGCTATCGATCAATTTGATATCGATGTGAATGAAGACAATACAAACCCATCAACATTTATATTACAAAAGTTTCAAAAAAAACTCTAAGTATCGAATTAAGAGTCGCATTACAATAGCCTATCAATGTGGTCTCTTCCGTACTGTGCCTTGTAATTCTTAGTCCTCGCAATGGAGAATGATCCTGTCTTGGTCAATATCTCGTCCAATACAAACCTTGCTACCTCCTCTTGAATTCCTCTCTTCTCAAAATCTAGCAACTGGTTGTGATTGTTTGCTTTGCGCTGTAATTGAAGCAAGATGATATTGAGATGCACAAACGTAAGACAAAACAATAGAAATGGGATGCCTACGTACCATGTCATCTCCCGTATTTGTTTTTGCGCCAAAGTATTTTAGCATTGCCCACATCACATAGAACCCGCATTCGTTGTTCCCCATCGGTTGATCTAGGGTCTTGAGATCCTCCATATACTTTACACTGAATGGGGCCCTCCATTGCTTTTGCATCTTGCTATCGAGATTTCTCCAATTCGGTAATGCCTTCATTCTATGTTACATTGTAAATGAAGTGTGAAGACCGAGGACATTACAATATCCTATGTGATTAGAAAGTGTTGTGATATTGGGTTCACTTACTTATTCAGCACTTTGACTAGGGGGTCGATAAGAGAAAGTGGCTTTTTCTTTGAGTCCCACACCTCGATATGTGAATCTTGAAGATAGATATCTACGAGGATGAAATGGTTGCTGCAATCACAAAGTCCATGTTATTGAATGACATATCAAGAAAAGAAACACTAAAATAAGGGTCGAGAACACATACTCGCAGTTGTAGGGTAGGAGTACGTTTGTTTTGTTGTTTCTGAACATACTTTCAAACTCAATCTTCAAACTTGTTGGTACATAGTCATCATCACCAGGGGCGGTGCATGTTGTCTCATTTACAAATATGGGATCCAAGAAGTCTATATTGCTCAATTTCTTCTTTAGGCACCATTTTGCCATACACCTGCATAATAAACATATGATATATTCAAATGCAAATCACGTAGTTTATTATAACGTTGTGAGGGTAGGGTACTTACATAGACCATATCATCAAAATCTGCGTATCGAGCGAGCGCCGTTGGAAGAGCTGAAAGAGGTGTTCATAATAAATAGTATGCACCGTTTCTTCAGGATGATTAAAAACCATTCCGGGAGGGATGCAAACTTCAAAACCGATACAGTCTCCGTTGGCAGTATCCACGGAGTAATAATCATGCAACTGTCGCATGTATGTTGGCAACTCTTTATACTCTTGTTCGGTGGCGACCAAAGGTTTGCCTCTTGAATACTTGTATGCGACCGTGGCTTTTTCAAAATCTCTCGTTCCGTAATACAACTCCGTGGCCCTCTCCATGGATATGCCCATGTTGTTGGCCAAGTTCTGTATCTCTAGCAATTCTTTGGTGTGTATTTCTCTAGCTCTGATTTGATTACTCTCTTTGTTGTGTTGCCTTTCAAATTCGGTCTGTTGTCTCCACTTAGGTAGACTGGCTATTCGATTAAAGAAGGCAATGGCGGCTTTCTTGCTTGGAGGCTCCACAATCGGGTCCTTCATCTTACTCGTAATGCTAGCATCCACCTTCTTTTTACTTGTCTGGGGAGCATTACCAACCGAAACTGATGACCTCTTGTGTTGCGAGGTCGAACCTGATCGCACTTTGGATTTTCGCGGAGGAGGAGGAGGTGTCTTCTCTTTTGGCTGTGGAGGAGGTGGAGGAGGTGGAGGAGGTGTTTTCTCCTTTGGCGGTGGAGGAGGTAGAGGAGGTGTTTTCTCCTTTAGCGGTTGAGGAGGTAGAGGAGGTGTTTTCTCCTTTGGCGGTGGAGGAGGTGTCTTCTCTTTCGAGGCAGGAGAGGGAGAATGAGGATCTTGCAGAGGAGAGAAACCTCTTGGCGGCGGCGATGCCGATGATTCACTGCCATCCTCATCATCCGAAGATGGCTGCTCATCCAGCTTGATGAAGCGTTTGCGCCAAGCCACATGAGTGCCCAAGTTGTGAACAAGACGCGGCCTATCTTCCTCCACTGGGAAATCAATGTGTATCTTATTATACTTCTTATCCAAGATCTTATCAATGCTGACCCTGGCATACCCGGGTGGCATTGGCTTGCCATGAATGATGCCGTCTCCTCTTGGAAATGCTTGTCCGACCGCCACCTTGTCTTTTGTCCACTGCTGACGGATGTATAACCTGACATTAATTGGTCCAGTGATGTTGTCCACCGGATGAGGAGCATTGACCTCTTCTTCGTCAAGCATAGGGGTTGAGCCGCAGCTACTGCGACCCTTGGGCACTGGGCTATTCAAAGTCAGGATAGACTGCGGTTGTGACGAACACATGGATTGCATAGCTGACATAACTCGTGCCTCAACTTGAGCAGCTATCCGTGCTTCCATGCTATCTTCGATTTCCTTTCGAAACCTTTGGAGCTCTTCTTCTCTTTGTGTTCTAGCCCTCGCCCGGCTCCTATAGGATGAAGATTCACCTTCGAATGCTTTCACCCAAGATACATTCCCGGCTCCTCTAGTGCGACCGGGGTGCTCCTTGTTTCCAAGTGCTTGTGTGAGCACGTCATTTTCTCTATCTGACTTGCGGTTACCTCTATTCACTTCCTCAGTTAAGGTTGAAATCCTCTGGAGGAGATCGCTGACGGGTTCACTACTGGCATTAAGGCTCCCGTCACTATTGTATCGTGCCCCCCTTGCAAGTAGGTAGTTTACTGATCTGGGCTGCCAATCGCTTGTCTGAGGCCTAACGCCGCGCTGCTCTAGTTTCTGGACTTCCATTTCCCATTCCGGAATCTTTCGTACATAGCCACGCGATCCTAGGCGATGAGGATCCTTTGCCTTAAGTGAGTTTGCTCTATTTCTTTCGCTTGATGCCTTGGCCTCTTCGGATAGCTTGTAAGCCTTGAACTCCTCCCAGAAGTCTCTCTGCTTGGTGTATTGACCTCCCTCAAAATTTGGTTCTCTGTCCTCCTTGATTAACTTGTACAAGGTTCCCTTGAAAGTCTTGAACGAGCGACCCATGATTTCCTTGGCCTTCTTCTTGACTGTCGCCTCGTCATAGTCATTAGGAAAACTGAAAAACCCTTTCAACTTGTTCCAAACTAGCTCCTTCTCACTTTCTGGAACCCTCCATGGGTCATCCTCACGACCAGTCCATTTCCTGTATTTGATCGGGATAAAGTCTCTTACAAGTGCCCCGATGACACTCTTGTATGGGCCTAATGCTGTAAGAGGCTCCACCGGCTCCCCTACTTGGTCGAACTCAGAGATGTGCCAATGTTTACTTGTTTGAGGAAGCTTTGTTGCACCACGCTTAGTCTTGCTGGTACCCTCACCACTTGGCTCTTGCGGCGGAACCTGCTTCAAAATTCATAAATAAGTCCCCATCAAACTTATCTAGCGTGATTTCTTACTATCACGTTATTAGGTTTGACCTAAGTTATTACCTCGTTTCCTTGGTCTAGCTGTAGATAATGGCTAGGGCTCTAATCGTCCTGATTACCACCACCATTAGTTGGATCCTGCGATGCTCCTGTCGCAGTGCTCTCTGCTTGTGGGGTATCAGTAGCTCGGCGACGGGTGGTGAATTGGCGATGACGAGTCATGTTTCTGGACATGCAATCAAAGGCATCAACTTTCTTAGGGTAAATCTCATATATGCGTCAAAACACTCTTGACTCCAACTCTTGATCAAGTTACCGACTCGACCCCGTATAACAACCAAAGGGGCACAAGAGATGAATTCAAGAAGTTTTTCTTCAATTTATATAGGGCTATTAAGCATTTCAAGAATACCCCTAGGTTTAGACAAGTTATTAGAAGTGTAGGTCCCACATGTCAGATGCATGCCACATCAACGTAAAGTGTAGGTTAAGATCCATTTGGACCTCGATGAGACCCGGAATCAAGTTGAAGGACTCAAAAAATAGTATTTTGAGGGTATAGGGACCTAGATGACATCTCATATCAAGTTCAAGGACCGCCCATGCATTTTCCTCTGAATACTCCCTGTATCCTGTAATATAGTGCTTCCTATAAATTTTAGGACATACTACTAATAGAGAACACGAAAGTCGCATGCGCCCTTACTTTCATCTAAACTTTAGAGCACTTTAGCTTAGTTCTAAGCTCTAAAGCTCTAATATGATGTGGATTAAAGTTTAGAGCTAACTTTAGACCGCTTATTTGAAAACTTTAACTCTAAAGTTTAGAGGTTTAAAGTTTAGATGGGTGGATCTAAACATGCCCTGCCAATGAGAGGATATCAACAACATGACTAATGGTGATACAATGATAAATAAAAAATATTTAATGCAAATCTGACTTGTCTCCTCTAGAATTTTTCACATTTGAGTATATTTTTTTAATATTTAAATGTGCTATATTATAGGACGAGAGGAGTATAGACTTGGGCATGCTTTGGGTTGACTTGTAGGTGTAATCCCACTCGTCTCCACCACTATAGAATCAGCTATTATTGCCTGTTCCAAAGGGGCCGAATAAGCTACCACGTGTTTATTTCTCTATCCTTTTCTATTTGTACTAGGACTAGGAAATCAGGCACAAACCTTTCAGTCTCCAGTCTCCATGCTTTCTACTAGTTCAGTGCACGGAGGCCCATACACCTTTAGCTTTAGTCTTTGCAGTTTATGCTCTAAAGAACACTAGTGGTCTATTAAGTATTTGAGCTCAGTAACTTTGTGCTCAGGAGCATTGCATCATGAAGAATTTGTGCTTCTTTGTTTCATGTGTGATACCGATACATGTACATTACAACAACAGTTTGAGGAAGAAAGAAAGAAAGAAAGAAAATGGTAGAGGCATTTCACCGAACATCTTATGGGCACTCACCCAAACTGCAGGGGTGGCGCGAATCAGCAAAGGGAGAAGCTCCTGGGGGCGTCGAGGATGGCGGCGTCGTGCTCCGGCGTCGGGCTGCGGCGTCGAACGGCGCGGTCGGGCTGCGGCGTCGTGGACGGCGAGTCGGGCGGCGGCGGCGTGCACTGGCGCCTGGCGGGAGTTTGGTTTTTTGTCGAGCAAAAGGGGCTGGCGGGAGCGCCAGCCTCTTTTATAACCCCAGCATCACTGCCGGTTGGATATTACAACCGGCAGTGATGTTGGCCATCACTGCCGGTTGGTCGTTAGAACCGGCAGTGATGTCCCACATCACTGCCGGTTCTAATAAAAAACCGGCAGTGATATCCAACATCACTGCTGGTTAAAAACCGGCAGTGATGTCCCACATCACTGCCGGTTCTAATGACCAACCGGCAGTGATGTGGGACATCACTGCCGGTTGGTCATTAGAACCGGTTTAGTTTTACTTTTTTAAAAAAAATTAAAAACAACAAGTTCAAACCAAATTTTAGAACCCCAAATTATTTCAAATGAAAAAGTGAGGACTACCAAATTTATTCAACTCATGAAGATCTACAACTTTGATATAGGTCATTTCTTCATTTGAAAAAAATTGAACATTTCAAATTTGAAATTTTGAAAAATGGAACGTCTAGTCCAAAATTTAAAACCCAAAATGATTTGAACATAAAACTTGATGAATACCAAAGTTGTTAAACTTATCAAGATCTACAACTTTTGTATAGGTCATTTCTTCATTTGAGAAATTGTTAATATACATTGTTCACAAAACCTACACGTGTCTCATATGGTTTATGAAATCTTATGAGAGATGTGTAATATTTATGAACAATGTTATTACCACTTTGTCGGATGAAGAAATGACCAATATAAATGTTGTAGACCTTGATGAAATCATGTTTCAAGTTGTCTTTTTTAAAAAAATTTGAAAAACGACAAGTTCAAACCAAATTTTAGAACCCCAATTCCTTTCAAATGAAAAAGTTGTTCACATTTGACAAATTCTTAGTACACATTGTCATGTTTCACTAGTTCAAACCAGAATTTGAGCCCCTAAATGATTTCAGCTCAGAAAGTGATGAATACCAAAGTTGTTCAACTAATGAAGATCTACAACATTTCATTAAGGATTACATAGTTTATGATATTCTAACTATGATGGCCTCATCGTGATCACTCCGGAGGTAAGCAGGTTCGTCACCCTCTTCAAGGATAGGTAGGGTAATGTCTGCCCCAAAAGGAGCCATTTCTTGATAACCTTTGTACTCTTCTTCGTCCGTCACTCCTTCAACACCGACAATCTTCCTTTTGCCTTGCATGACTACTTGTAGTCTTCCCTTTGTATTGTTATCCCTTGCATAGAAGATTTGCAAAACATCCTTTGCAAGGACGAAGGGGTCATCTCTGTATGCGGTCTTGGATAGATCAACGGTAGTGAACCCATCATTGTCGGTGTTGATTTCATCTAGCCGGACCCACTGGCAACCGAAAAGAGCGACCTTCAACTTTCGTCCATAGTCTAGCTCCCATATCTCATCTATGAAACCATAGTATGTTGCCTCCACCATGCCGTATTCATCGTGGGCGTCGAAACGAACAGCACTATTTTGGTTGGTGCTCTTTCCATCCTGTTTTTTTGTGTAAAATGTAAAACCATTTATATCATAACCTTGGTACATCATCACCGTAGTCGAAGGTCCGGGAGCTAAGAGATCTAGCTGACATCCCGACACCATTCCTAGCCTGCGGCATCGAAACCAGTCACCGAATTCCTCCTTATGTTTTTTCTCAAGCCAAGCCTGTGACCTACCGATGTGCTTACTTTGCAGTAACTGCTTGTGCTCATTAATGTATGCCATCACACCGTCGGCCTGTTGGAGAACAGCGAAGTGTGCCTGTCTGAAGGAAACCACTTCGACTATTTTGACTGCTTTCTCACCTATCGTTCCTTTGCCCCCTAGTCTTCCATCGTGACGAGATACTGGAACTCCGACCCGATTGATGTCCATATAATATGTGCAGAACTCAATGGCCTCCTCCGTTGTCCATCCTTCTACCATGCTCCCTTCTGGTCTGAATCTATTCCTAACATACCGCCTGAAAACTTTCATCAACCTCTCGAAAGGAAACATCTGGTGTAGATACATTGGGCCAAGGGCTTTAATTTGGTCCACAAGATGAACAAGTAGATGCACTGATATGTCGAAGTAAGTCGGTGGGAAATGCATCTCAAGCCTGCATAGAATCTCGGTTATCTCCTGCTTCAGCTGGTCTAGCTTGGCCCCTTCAATGACCTTTTCAGAGATCGCGTTGAAGAATGAACACAACTTTATGATTGGGGCACGGACCTTGTCAGGGAGGATACCTCGTAGGGCAACTGGGAGCAGCTGAGTCATAATGACATGACAGTCATGGGCCTTCATACAACCATAGTTAAACTTAAGTTCTCTCATGTTAACTAGCCTCTTCGGGTTCGCACAGTAGCCAGTTGGCACTTTGAGATCATTAAAGAAAGAAATAAGCATGGCCTTTTCTTCCTTTTTCAGTGTCCATGATGCCACCGGAAGTTTCAAGTGGCCATCCTCAAGAGTTATTGGGTGCAACTCCTTCCTGAGGCCCAGGTGTTGCATGTCCAAGCGTGTCGCGAGAGAATCCTTTGTTGTTCCCCCGGTGTTCATCAACATGTTAAGTGTGTTACCGCACACGTTTTTAGTTATGTGCATTGGATCAAGACAGTGACGTACACTCAAAAGTGGCCAATAAGGTAGTTCCCAAAAGATTGATTTTTTCTTCCAGATACTACCGGCTGGCGCTGGTACTGCACCTTCCCCCTTCCCAAGGACAACATCTGTGAGTTTGCTTACTTGTTTAAGTATCTGTTTCCCGTCTCGATACTTTGGAGGGCCACGTTTCTCAGTAGTCCCATTAAAATCTTTTCTATTCTTGCGGTAAGGGTGATCCCTTCGTAGGAACCTACGGTGTCCCATATAGACCATCTTCTTGTTTTCTGGTAGATGTATAGCATCAGTCTCGTCCAAGCACTCGACACACCCAGTGTATCCTTTTGTCTTCTCTCCAGACAAGCAACCTCGCCCTGGCAGGTCAGTGATTGTAGCGATAAGTATAACCTTTATCGTGACATGTTCTTTTTTATACTCATCCCAAACATCCTTCACACCCGTCTCCCATATATGTAGTAGTTCATCGATCACTGGTTGTAGAAGCACATCGATATCATTACCAGGTTGTTTTGGCCCTTGGATTAGTAGTGGCATCTGGATGTATGACCGTTTCATACAAAGCCAGGGTGGAAGGTTGTATATACATAGCGTCACTGGCCAAGTGCTATGATTGCTTCTAACCTGGTCAAACGGATTCATCCCATCTGTGCTCAAACCTATCCAAAGATGCCTTACCTCTCCACCAATGTTCTTATAGAACATAGTGTTGATAGTCCTCCAGTCCGACCCGTCGGCGGGGTGCCTCAACATTGTATCTTTCTTACGCTCTTCGCCGTGCCAACGCAACAGTTTGGCTGACTTTGCATTTGCAAACAACCTATGCACTCGTGGAGCTATAGGAAAATACCATACGACCTTTATGGGCCCTCCTCTGGTCTTGCTTCCCTGATTTGACGGCCCTTGCTTGTATCGGGGAGCTTTACACTTGGGACACGCATCCAAGTCTTTGTATTTTTCTCCACGGTACAATATGCAATCGTTGGAACACGCGTGTATTTTCTCAACCTCGAGGCCGATTGGGCAAATCATTTGCTTGGCCAGGTAAGTCTTTTCTGGTAACTCGGTACCCTTCGGGAGCAGTTTATGCAGTATACCTAACAAGCTATCGAAGCCTTTATCACTCAATCCATTCGTTGATTTGAACTCTAATAGCATGATGTTGGCTTCCAGTTTGCTTATTGGGCAGGTCGGATACAATGGTGTTTTTGCATCCTTTCTCATGATCTCCAGTTTTTTCAACTGTGTAGCACTAAGGAATCCGCCATGCACATCATGAAGAAACTGTGAAATGCCATCATTTTCCTCTGTGTCGTCCACTAATGTATTCCTAAACACATTATCGTTGGTAGGCACAGGTACTGTGTAGCATTGGTCATCATCAATAGGTAGAAATGCGTCTAGGCATTGGTCATCATCAATAGGCACATCATCATTGTTTTCTTGTGCAACATTTTGACCAACCTCCCCATGCAAAGTCCAAATCGTGTAGTCTCTCATGAACCCCCTGGTAATCAAGTGCAATCGTATATGCTCCACGTCGCCCCATTTTCTCGTATTCTTGCAATCTTTGCATGGACAGAATACAGGCTGTGAGTCCCCAGCATTGGCTCTAGCGAGCTTGATGAAATCGTCGATGCCCGTCAAGTACCGTTGGTCTATACATGACAGATCGTACATCCACCCTCGATCCATGTCTGCACAGGTAAAATGGGCCGGGCAGAGGAAACATAGGAAAGTTTTAATAAGAAACAATTATTGCACAATATTAAAGAACAATTATTCTACTCCATGCAACATAAAAATGGAGACACTAATTTAAAAAAAGACTAAATTTGGAGACATGATCATGAATAACAATGTAGCTCCAAACAATGCCCATATAAATTAAAAATCGCAGCCCCATAAAAATTAATTATTGCACAATATTGTAGAACAATTATTCTACTCCATGCCACATAAAAATAGAGACATTAATTTAAATAAATACTAAAATTGGAGACATTATCATGAACAATGCATTGTTTCTAGTAGTAAATCAAGTCATTAGGGGGCTGGAGCCCACCCACCCCCCCTTAGATCCGCCACTACTGCTCAAACAATGCATTGTTTGGTGACACAAGGGTTAATTTGCTCATCAACATTGTAAAAGAATCTACTCTACTCCTAAGAACCAATTATAACATCACATACTAACAATGCATTATAGCCATGAATTAGAAAAGTGCTCTGTAGAAGAATGGAGAAATAAGAATGAGAATCAAGCATTATAGCCATCAAAACAAAGCTAATTAAGCAACAAAATCGAAGGAATGGAGGCTGGTTACTAACCTTAAAGCAAAAAGATCAAGCCATTCTTCCAAATCCAAGTGGTAGCTTCACGGATTTGGGCGACCGCAACATTGGAGGGAGTGGCCCAAACGCGCGCCTCTGTTCTCGGGATAAAAGAGTGGAGGAAGAAGATGACGGCTACCACCTTTTTGTGCTGTCAGGCTCATCACTGTCGGTTCTATCCTAGAACCGACAGTGATAGAATCAAATCACTGTCGGTTCGTGGCTTGAACCGGCAGTGATAAGTGGAGTTGTCATCACTGCCGGCGGGAGGCACAAACCGGCAGTGATAGTTGTTATCACTGCCGGTTCTCGCACCCCCCAATTATTTTCTGGTTGTCAGAGCCTAGAACCGGCAGTGAAGGGTCATCACTGCCGGTTGTCCTAATTTCGGCAGTGATGTGGCCGGCACTGTTGACTGTTTCTGTAGTAGTGCTACCTTCAACGCGCGCGCGCGTGCTTACTCGATCGCTCCAAGGTATGCAAGAATTTTTTTTTCTTTTGTCGTCACACTAATAAGGTAGTACTTGCTCCTCATGCATAGCTCATATGCTAATAATAACAATGTCATCTGATGATCGATATATATAGCAAAGCAAAGGCAAAATTATTGGCATCTTGCTGCTTAATTTGTGTGCCACCAACAAACATGAACTTGTCAATACTACTAATTTCAATCTTTGAATCTGTGCATTTACAGGAAGCCCTGATCGACGACCTGTCTGTGTGCGGTTTCGATAACGTAAACACAGGAACATCCGTCAAGAGACGCATATAGGCATGGAAAGAAGAAGAATGTTAGCATACGGCTCGCTGCCAAGCTAGCATATATAGTATATATACCACAGTACATCTACGCGTGTACTTTATATATATGTGTATTTTGCATTCGCATGCATGCAGTAGAATGCGTGCATACACACGGGCTACGTACCTTTGCAAGCAAGGCAAGTAGTAGTTACACAAGTCACACAACGCAACACGAGGCAAACTAATCTCTCTCTCTCTCTCATGTGCGTAACTTCCATGCATCTGCACGAGCGGCTGGTAGCCCTAGTAGCTTCGCAGTTCGCCTTGGCAATTGGTGCGTGGCAAGTTTCCAGCTGCGCACGGACGTGTCTGGCGTTCACCAGCCAGCACACGCATGCGTGTCTGCCAAGCTAAGCCCGCCGCGCCGTGCGTGCGACTCGATCAGCTACCTCGTCGTCTGCTGCGGGCTGCGGCTACCATACCTAGTTATTAGTTTCCCGCGGATTCCACCACTCCGGCGGCCTCGACCCATCGGTCACTCTCGTGCGACGGCGACGCCGTGCAGTGCATGCGTGCAGACGCTGTGTTTGCTTGCATTGCTTGACAACAAGGCACACGTATCACTAGCAGAGTATTTCTTATTGTATTATATATACATATATATTATGGTCATGTCAAAATCGACGAACGCGCACGAGCTGCAGCTTCGTGGACAGTCTTTGCTTGGACTTCTTGCATCGCCTGGCTCTAGTTTAAGGATACATGCCCATGCTATTCATGCTTGTGTTTAATTGTTTGTATTTAAATATTAATTATATATATGCAGACGTCACGATCATATATGTCTAGTCTAGACATAAAACTGCCATCATCCACTGTACGTGACAATCGAACCATGCGATGGAAAAATCGAACCGACCACGCTGTTGGCTATCGAACCGTAGGTGTTAGATATATATAATCACATCGTGCAGACAGTTCGAACCGAGGCAGCAGCGGGCTTTAATTTAACTCATAGCAGTAGGAAAGCAGTACCAAGGCAGCAGCGGCAGATTCACACAGGAATCACGTGGTGAGAGACAGCCCCTGTAAATCCATGCTCACACAGTGGAGCTGGAACGTTCTGACGCATTACTGTGTGTGAACGAGCGCGCTAGCTGACTTCCACGATCCTGTCCTTTCGCAAGCTGTACAGTCCCTGTCTATTTGCCGCCGCAGTCATCTGAGGATCGATTGAGCCGTGCGATTTGAAGCTATTTCCGTTGTCTTTCTTCAAACTAATTGACTCTGTTTTTTCTGGAAGATAATATAATCCGACGTCATTTTCGTCAACTTGGCATATATTTCGCAGCAGGAGTGTTTGACTAGCTTGAAGAGTCTAGTCTATGGCTTGGAAGACCTGGCAACTCGGCAGGTTTAAAGTTCAAACTGATCGTCATCTCTAGACGACGTTGCTAATAATTGGAGTGTGCCACACGATGAACAAAAGATCTCGAGGACTCATTGGAATCTTCTGGTTTGGACCAGGCTCGTTTTAGGCTTCGACGACCAAGCAACACAGGAAATAAAACAAAATGTTTTGGACCGTTGTGTGCTGGTCACTGTAGTACTAGCATGCATGCGTGTTGCCTCCGGCTGATGTCATGATGATTGATAAAATTATTAATCAATTGTGTACGTTATAAAATTGTGTAGGGATACCAATGCTGTAGCTAAAGGACCAAAATATATATTGGTAAAAGAAAAAGGTCTATTTAGAAAAGAGAGGTGCATTGGAAAGCGACAAGGTCAAGCATTTTAATTTAAAATAAAATTTGAATGCTATAACGTCAATTATTTTGGGACGAAGGGAAGTATTTTAATTTCTAACATGTTTTCCAAAAAACCAAAACACACACAACCTCGCATGCACTAGTACACGGGCATACTATACAGGCGGTTGGTAACCTATTTTTACTGGCGTTTTCCAGCACCGCCTGCACTGGAGGCCAGTAGAAATGGGCTAATTCCACAAGCGGTTCCTTGTGAGCCGCCTGTAGAAAACATTTCCACAGACGGCTCTCTTAGGGAACCGCCTGTGTAAATGTGTCATTTCCACAGGCGGCTCTCTTAGGGAACCGCCTGTGTAAATGTGACATTTACACAGGCGGTTTCCTAAGAGAGTCACCTGTGAAAATGTATTTTAAAATTGTATTATTATATATTTATTTATTTATATTGTTATTATTTAAATATATTGATATTGGTTGGTGTTCAAACATAGCAACATGCAATTTAAATATTTCATTTCATACATACATTTATATACATCAAAGTTTGGTGCTCAAAGACATAAAGTTAATTACAAGAGTATATACATCATCACACATTATATATACATCAAAGTTTGTTTCTGTCCTCTAATAACCCTCTCTAGTAAGTTTGAGCTTACTAATCTCTGTTAGCACCCGGAACTGTGGCATGGATAATTGGCTTTCATCATCATGATATTTGCCTTCACATGGAATGGCATGCTTCATGACGAACGAGCAGATGTCCTCAACTATGTTGTCTAAAGCACGTTCGTCCATGCGCTCCGCCGTCCCTTGCTTATATACCTGCAAAGAAAGTTTATAAACATTGTATATTGTATGACTTGCAACTTTAATGTCAGAACTGTATACAGGACTATTACTTATATTATCTTGGTAGGTTTCCTTTCATATCGTCCGTTCTCTCTCATGTTCTCGCACACGTAGTAGCTACAGAGGACAGATAAGGGTGGTTGCTTCATGCACTGTATAACAGGAGAGTTGTTATTTATAGTTGCAACCATGGTCCTATGTGTATGATTTGTATTCATAAGAGTAAATTTTCATACGTACCGACCAGTTATGTATAACCTCCAATGGCTGCCCTGGTCTGTTGGACTCACACTTTCCATTATTTATCTTATAGAACATGTATGCCCTATGATCTCAAATAGAATCACCATGTTATTCTCAAACTCTCACTATGCTTAAGTATGCATGCATAGCTCGACTTACAGCTCTAGTAGTTTGATGAATGGAGCATAGGTTTCTTTCAGGTAATCTGCAGAGTCTAGTACCAACACCCTTCCCTCCTTGGGATAAATGATGAAGCATATCCGGTGGTTCCTGCTCGAATCAAATTTATGATGCATTTGTGCATTGGAATAGTTTAGATAGATAAATGCAAACTCACACTTACCCAAAGTAGTACGGGCCACCACCGCTTTCCTATCTTGAAACTTTTTTAGAGAATCTCCAATGTAGAAGGCGTATTTGGCTTCAAAATCAAGTTTCAACTTTCGGAGTTTCTCATCCCGTTCTGCACCTTTCAAACCCTGTAACTCTTTGTTGCCATCCCCGATTCGGAATGTGTGCCGATCTTCAGCTATATCTATTGGGCAGAGATAGCCATTCCTTTCATCGACACAATAATGAAAGTCTGAACCAAAATACATATCATGTTGTTCATATAACATTCTGCAAGGCACAAGCATGTTAGATATTGAAAATTGATGCAACTACAATGTGTGTAACTATGTAACACTTACAATGCAAATGTCGTTACGATCTGTACGTCTAGCATCTCATGGTTCATCAGTGCCCACATGTCATCAAATGTAAGCATGCATTTCTTAGTACTCTTGCTGAGAAATGCTATTTGTGGTATGCACATGCTGATGGTGTTGATGCCAGCAGAAGAGGCTCTCATGCACTATGCCAGAAAAGCTTATCAGTGACGTCTTGATTAGTGACTCAGAAACAAAATGCGTCACTATTACAATATTAGTGACGCGGGTAAACGAGACGCGTCACTGATTAGTTGTTGGCCATGCTCTAGGAACAATACACGTCACTAATAACAATATATCAGTGACTCTTGCAAAGAAAACGTGTCACTGATAAAAATTGTGACGCGTATTGCTCAGGCGCGTCACAGATATATGGCCGTATTGGTGACGCGGGTGAACAATATGCGTCACTGATAAGGAAACTGACGCGTTTTGTCTAAACGTGTCACTGGTACGAAGACATATCAGTGACTCTTCTCGACAAAACGCGTCACAGATAATAAATGTGACGCATTTTTGGAAAAGAATATTAAGAAATATTAATACAAATATGGCACTTCTTGTAACGAGTAGGGATCGAACCTGTGCCCTCTGGCTTCTCAGAGTAAGAGGCAAACCACTGAGCTACACTTTCATTGCTGTATAAATACTGCTTTTATTATTCTTGTACAGTGTACATCGCTGGGAGACATCATATGAAATCTTTGGCCGTTCATTCGCACGGATCCGTCACGTCCGTTCCTTGGCCTTTCCACCCTTCGAGAATCCTCGCGCCGCTATACAGCGCCGGCATCCGCTTGACTCTTCTAGAACCCTAGCGCGTCGGCCAAAAAAATCCCCCCACCCGTACCACTCCCGTCCCCTCTGCCACGGCACCGCCCCAGCCTGACCACCTCGCCACGGCCTTGCACCAGCGCCGTCCTAGCATCGACATTGCTGCCTCGCATCCACACGCGCCGTCTCGCGGCTCCGCTCGCCTCCATAGTCCACGCTGCTGCTGTCGGCTGCGCTCCTCGACGGGGCTTCTCTTCCGCATGGAAAGCACCATCTCGGCCCCCTCCGTCTCAGCCTCCATGCCGCGGCCTCGCATCCACGCGAGCCGTCACGCGGATGCCGGCAATCCCGAGCACCATCTCCGCCCTTGTCGCTCGTTGCTGGCGTCGACGGCTCCAACTTTGTATTTGTATGTTTGTTAATTCGCCTACCACGCAATTAGCATAGTTAACATTAGGATTCGTTCCTCAGACTTTGTATTTGTATGTTTGTTAATTCTATTAATACGCAGGTTCTAATTCCTATAATTGTTATTGTTGTACAATATACTATCACTACAGATGAAAGACCTTACTTGTTCCTATGATACTTTCAGTAGGTATTGACATTCTATCTGGTTGTATATGATTATGAGGAATTGAGGACCACACCATATGGGAGGAACAGATGTGTTGTATTGTAGTTTTCATGGGATAGGGTTAGAGCTTGTGCAGTGTGGTGCACACATACATTCTGCTGTGAGTAAAATGTACAACAATCAATGCAGTTCTCTAGTCAAGTCTAAAATTTGTCTTGCTTTCAATTTCTGATCTGTTGCTGGTCTGCAAGTTTTAATTCGATCTTGTTCTGGCGTTATAAGTATATATAAGGTAGTGTTGGATGAGCTAGGTATACAATTCATACTTTTATGTTCCTGTCTTGTTCACCGTGGAGAATTTTAAATTTCTTATGAGAATTCAGATTATATCTTTTGCTCTTTCTATTTGTATAGAGTATAGATGATTTCCTTATGACCACTTAATTTTTGTAGTAAAAGGATTCTATTCTAAAGCAGTAGGCACATGATGACCAAAGAGCTAGCTATGTCTGCAATGGTGGCAAGCTCCTGCAAGTGCCAAAAACCAAGCTACTATTGAGTAAGTTCTTCGATATGATGCACATAGCATTCTGAACTTGCCAAAAACCAAGTTCCTGGCAATATATGTTGTATTCCATAAAACATCTCTTCTATGGAACTGAGATCTCTTGGTCCAATTATTGTTAATCTAGTAAACATGCAGCCTTAAAATGATTTGTATAAATATTTGTGTACTTTACTAACTTTCTATTATAGGTACTTGCATAAAGATTCACAAAAACAGCTCAGGAAGGCACTGATTAGCTGAATGGTCACTTCGAAAAAGAAAAATGAAAGATCCACAAAAACAGATCAGGAATACACCATGCTGCAGTTATCAAGTATAATGTTCCAAATTGGCATCAACAAGGTGAATGCCTCTCTATAATACTTGCATCAAGAAAAACCATAGTGTAGTTAGCTCATGTACTGGTATAAATCTTCTAGGTCACTGCTCATGTAATGATAAAGGTCTGTGCAGATACTTTGTATCATAAGTTGTATCTATAGTTTGTAGATGATTTGATTGCTGAAATGGAAGAACCATGTGTGTAATGTGAGATAAATCTATAGCCAAAGCTGCAGCAGCAAGGTACTGAACAGCCCTGGAGGACCGTGGTAGTATTTTTTTTGTTTCTGTAAATTGACATTAGTGACGCGTATTGGCTGGACGCATCACTACTGAGGGGTTATTAGTGACGCGGCTTAGCTGGACGCGTCACTGCTGAGGGGTTATTAGTGACGCGTCTTGGCTTGGACGCGTCACTGCTAGGGGTTATCAGTGACTCGTCTTGGCTTGGACGCGTCACTGCTAGGGGTTATCAGTGACTCGTCTTGGCTGGATGCGTCACTACCGGGGTTATTAGTGACGCGTGCACACGCGTCACTGATAGCTCCTTATCACAAACGTAAGATTAGTGAAGCGTAAAAAATGCGTCACTAATGATCCTCTGGACGCGTCACTGATTAGCATTTCTGGCATAGTGATGTACCAGTCACGAAACCTTTTTATACCACTTGGTTTCTTCAAGAGTTTGGCCCGACTGAGTAGAGGCTTTCCCCACATGTACTTTTTAGGGATATGCTTGTAGTCTTCTGCAGTTGGCACCTTGAATTTGACAGGAGTTATGACCTTAGGCGCCGATACCTCTGACTTCGCTAGCTCAGAAATCTCATGCTCTTGTACAGTGCATTTCGAAGCAATGCCTGACAAAAATCTCACTTGCCTAGCTGATTTTTTCTTCGGCTCGTATGGTGAAACCAACTTAGGTATCGAAAATTTCTTCTTTAGCACCTTTGGTGGCTCACTTCTTGGTTCTGGATCTTTGGGTTGTAGGGAAGGGGTGGAATTGAATGGTGGCGGAGATTGTGTTGACTGTGGGGTAGGAAGATCATGGAGAGGAGATGGTTGTGGTCAGGGAAAACATGGAGAGGTGATTTTGGTGGGTCGGGAAGACACTAGGGAGGTGAAGGCGGTGGGTTAGGAAGAGGATCGACATGAGCTGACGACTCCTGGATGATGAACGCATTCAGGTACATTCTACCTCTCTAAATGTCTAATAAGGAAGACTAGACGGACAGATCTTGTGGTTGATATTTTCCAATAGGAATGGTGAAAACCATTGTCATCTGATGCTCTCTTATTAAAGTGCATAGTGTTTACTTACTGTAATAGTATTCTGTATTGCCACAAAAACTCTACATTGCAATGATGGTACCAAGCCAACTAAGTTTTAAGTCTGCTTTGATTTGGCACAGATGCTCATGTTTCATTGGATTTGTTCTAGGAATAAAAGATGTTATTCCTTTAATGGTAGGTGGCATGTGTTTCACCAAAAAAATTGTGTTGCAATTGTGACAATAGATACAATTGTTGTGATTTTATGTTCTGAAGGAAACAAAGTCATTATCAGAACCAAACTTATTTTTTTGCGGCAAAACCATTGTAAATTAAAATAATTAGGATTTTGGCCTTTTTGCAACAATCACGAGTACAGAAACGCATTTTGCTCCCGGTTGGGAAACCCTTTAGTCCTGGTTTCCCAACCGGGAGCATCAATCTGGGACTAAAGGTATCCTCCTTTAGTCCCGGCTTGGCGCCCAGGACTAAAGGGGGAAGGGGACCTTTAGTCCCGGTTGGAAACACCAACCGGGACTAAATGGGGCCTCCTGGCCTGGCCACGGGGCAGGCCATTTAGTCCCGGTTACCAACCGGGAACCGGGACTAAATGTCCCTCTTTTTTTTCTGGTTTCTATTTTTGGTTTCTTTTTTCAATTAATGATTAGTTTTGATATTAAAATACATTTTCGAATACACTGCTAATAGTAATATATATGTACTTCGCACGCGTGAGTTTTCGTTTGAACTTTGTACATAAATAACAAACGAATATACACGTACATGCATATATATATGATGATCATATATATACACACACGTTATTATATATATATCAATATATATATATATATATATACATATTGATCATGTCCTTAACAATTCACTCCTCCGGATTTGGCTTCCACGCTTCGTTCGGGTCATTGTAGAACTCGCCGTTGGGGTTGATGACCTAGTCATTTAGAAATCCTGCTATAGTCTCTCGAATTGCTTTAAGTCGGTCAAGTCGTATGACTCTTTCCCTCAACCATTCAGTCTTCAATAAAGGTTAAAGAAAAAAGTATTAATATATATATGTATGTGTGTTGCTCATGTAATTACTTATACAAATGAGAGCAATAAAGAAATTGTGAATATACGATCGAAATAATATAAAGGAAAAATTATTTATATACGTACTTTGAGTTGCTCTTCAGGAGTTCTCTTTGAGTATGCCATGATAAACTCGTAAACATAGTATCCGAAGTAGTTGTTACCCTGCTCCTGCCTTAGAACCCACTTTTACGACAAAAAATCAATTAGGTGAATTGAAATCATCATATGGTGTTAATTGAATATAAATGTGTAGTTATAGTACTTACTTTGTGTGCGATTACACCCAGTGGCGCTTTGCAATGTTTCATTTTTTGTTCCTCAATGAACTTTTTCCAAACCTTGCTCCCAATAAAATAAAAAAATAATTTAACCTTTAATAATTGTTGAGAGATGGGCGCCATTATATATAGTTGTTATAGAGAAACTAAATTAATTACCCTTGGATAATATCTATCATGTCTTGATACTCCGTTTGCGGTTTTCTCAACGAGTCTAAGATTTTCAATCTACTATTGGCCATATCGATGACCGTCAATATCCAGTGATTGATGCATATATATATAATGGCGTAGATTGAAAATAGTAGATATGTCCATCGATATGAGAGAGGTAACTAGCTAGTAAGGAAATATTAATGTCCCATATGATCGACATTAATTACTTATAATAACACTCACTTGAAGTTGTAGGGGAAAAGTATCTCCTTCTTGTCGCGTTGGTTCACTAAGAAATTCATAAGATTTCTCTCAGGTTGAGGCTTATAATCCTTCGGGGGGTTAGGGTGTTTGTATACGACATATGGATCAACGAAACCAACATCATTATCCTTTCTCTTTCTAAGTTCTGTCATCTCATATCTGCATACATGAAAATTGTGAATATATATTGTGAATATATAATAAAGAAATTGTGAATATAGTAGAAAATAATCACACAACTAATGAGACTTTTGTTGAGAGAGTCCAGGTGGCATAGTTGGTGTAATTTTGGAAACTCGACATAGATAATGTCATTGCCACAGAAGTAATGGTGGTTTCTAATTCTGACAGAAAGATAGATTTGTCCCGCATTAGACGCCGACATGTACCACCCGTTTAGCAGGTATATTTGCGTACCCAGTTCACCTAATTTCTCTGGGTTGTATAGACTCTGGCCTGGTACAAATTTCTTGTAAGGATCCACTTCCGGAGCAAATGGTCCTTCAGCGAGCACTTCGGCAAGGTTCAAACCAGTGTCCTCATAAAACCGAAGAAACGACTCATAGCCGCCTCCCTCCTCCACTAAGTTTAAGTTTGAACCATATTCGTTAGGAACGACAAGGGGGGATTGATTGTTGCGATTGTTGTCCGAATTGTGCACCACCTTTCCCTACTCTCTTCTTTTTTTTTGTGCCGCCTCATATGACTTCGTGAGAGAGCGGTCATAGTCTGATATCGGTTGTTTCGCGGTGCTCTTAAGAGAATCATGTTTTTTTGTTCCAACTTCTTTCTTAGCTGATCTAGAGGTAGGAAGAAGTATGATGGCTCTAGGTTCTCCCTCTCTCGTCGTGCCTATTTTGCACCTTCAAAGAAATATTTCACTTCTTTTTGTACTACATCCTTTAATTCCTATTCACTTTTCTCATAAGATAGTTTTTGGGGAATAACTGGATGAGTGTTTGCTTTCTGCTTCTTTGCCGACGCGCAGGGCAACAGCTTCGTTTGCGGGGCGGACCTCTTAGGGGTTGTGTAACACCTCTGGTGTTATAGTGACTAAATAACTTGCCATGTCATCATATTGCACCGCAAAGTATTCATGATTAGGTCAATTACGATGTGCATCAACTAAAATGAGTTTACATTCTTAGGTTGGATGTGCTTCTGAGATGTGTGACTCGAACAGAAAACCCTAATCTCGAATGTCACCACAAATACTTAGTTTATGTCCTACGTAATTTGAGGTGTATGACTGTGTTATACACTAGTGTCAAGTGTAGGGTATGAACTCAAGTCCAACACGTAAAATGAAGCTTCAAGTTTGAGTTCGAATTTGGAATCCAAAACTTGCCGCGAGCTTTCCGATTCGAATTTGAATTCAAATTTGGGTAATTATTAAAAGATTTTTGAAAGTCAAATTGGTCAACCAAGAGTGGCATTTGGTCAACCATGGTGTGATCACTAATAATCACCAATTAAAATAGCAACAAGTTTCAATTGGAATTCTTCCGAAAACCCTAAATTCAAAATCCTGGTTTTAGCCTTTTTTATAATTCAAAATCTAAGCAAAATTTGGGAAAAAGTTTAAAACCAAGTTTGTAGATCTTTTCAAGGGCTACAAGTTTGGTGTTTTGAGTTTTCAAAGTTTTAGTGTAAAATCTTGAGTAATTTTGAAAAGAAGCAAATTCCAAATTTGACCCCTTTTCATCCCCAAACTCAAATTTCAAAATAGAGGCAGAATTTGAAAATAGTATGAATAGAAAAGTTGTAGGTCTTGGATAGATGTACAACTTTGGTATTTTGAGTTTTTGAAGTTTCAACATAAAATTGAAAGTAATTTCTAAATTACCAAATTCTAGAAAAGTGTCCCCTTTTGATTTCAAATTCAAATTTCAAAATCCAGTTCGAATTTGAAAAAGTTTTCGACATGAAACTTGTAGAGTTTGAAATTCTGAAGATTTCATATTTTGAGAATTTTTCAAGTTGCTACAGGATTTTGGGAGTAATTTGGCAAAAACAGTTTGAAATTGCGAAGTTGGGGGGGTGCTACAGTGATCAACGAATCATCGCCGGGCACCGCGTGGCATGGGCACCGGCAAGCCGCCGTGGCCTTCGGTCGGCTTCCAGGCGCGCCCACGACCGCCAGCTGCTGCTTCGCGATGGCCGGGCGGTCACGCGTGTCGTCCTCGCGTTGCTTGGCCGCGGCTATAAAGCATGAATTGCCATCACTGTCCTTCCTTTCTCCTCTGTTTTCTCATCGCTGCCGTCAAGCTCCACCGCTCGCCATTGCCTCTGTCGAGCCATCACTAGCCACGCAAAATGCTCCACCACAGTCGCCTCACTCCCGCTCACCTCCTCGGTCACTCGTACCAACCGCTACCGCCCAGGACACGCGCGTAGCCACTTTCTTTCTCCTCTCCGGTGAGCCACGACCGCCGTGCTGCCTCACCGTGGCTAGCTGCCTCCCGTGCTCTTCCGCTTCAACCGATCACGGATTTGTGGTTGTGGTATGCCCCTGGTGCTCCCTGTCCATCCCATTTAGCTGTTACCAGCTTGTCTCACCGGAGCGGCGTGTGCCATTGCCTCCGAGCCGCCATGGCCGTCGGGGAGGGTTCATCGGAGTGCGAGCTTAGGTGTAAAGAGTAGTAATCGATTCGCGAGGTCAATAGGGTCGTATTGGTCCAGCTCGGTCTCACCGGGATCTCGTCGTCGGCGAGATGGCAGCCGGCGGCCACCGTGCCAGTGTGGTCGAGTGCGAGAAGAGATGGAGGAGGGAGATGACGGGCAGGGCCGCCACATCATTCAGAGAAGGAGGGAGCGCGAGCGGGTGCGCGCGGACGGGCCGCGTTGCTGGGCCGCACGTGTTGCTGGGCCGGGCGAGCGCGGCTGGGCTGCAGGAGCGGGAGCGGACGACTGTGCGCGACTAGGCCACACATTGCTGGGCCGAGCCGGAGGAGAAGGAGAAGTGAGCCCGAGCTACGGTTTTGTTTTTCTTTTTCAAAAATGTGAATAGTAGTGATAGTTTTTGTTTATTTCAATAGAATTTTTGTAGAGCTCCAAAAATAGTGAAAATTTTTGTGTAAGCTTTTCAGAGTGTAAACTATCTAGGAAAAATATTAAATGCCAATTTTGATTACTTTTTGTAAGTTATTTAATTAACTCAATTAAATGTTAAATGCAACTTCCAGTTATTTTAGTAATTAAAATATTAATCCAAAAATCATCAAATTTGTTTTGACACTATTTTAGACCATGATAAACCTATAGAAAAAGTTTGAGCTAAATTAGATGAAGTTTAATTTATTCTTTATTTATGCCTTAATTGTTTAAGTGATTAAATAAATGTTTAAGTTGATAACTTTAAGTGTTGTGTACCCTTTTTGATTGAGTGATGACCTTGGGTCATTAACCCTTAATGATCCTTGGCACCTTAATTATTTGGTTGAGCTCATGATTAACATGTTCTTTAAGAAGTAATAATGTTGCTTAATGTAATTACTGTTAGTTAGTGAGTTCTGTTGGTTTGCAACGGTACCGCGAAGGAAAGTTGTACTCAAGTTATTAATCATGGCATATCATCATCAAGCATCATGTTTATCACCGCATCATGTTGAAACATGTCATACTCTCGTGTAGTTCCCACTTTCGAGGAGGTAGACTTTGTTGAGCAAGCTTCCGGAGAAGAGCTGTCGTCAGTGGGTTCTGGACCGGACGTCGGAGTTGTTGAGCCTGAACCAGTTATCTCACCTGAGCAAGGCAAGCCCCGGTGCATTTAAACCCTTCCTTGAGTTTTACAAATCTTTATCACTAGTACTATAGTTTATTGCATTAAGTAATTAGGAATTGAGAGATAACCCAATTGCTGCATTATCATCCTTGATTATTGTGATATCACCCTTGGTACCCGTGTTTATTGAAAAATACATAGTATGCTTCGCTATGCTTAATAAGTTAGGCTTTTAAATGAACTGCTTATATGGCCACGATGGTATACTTGATGAATAATGAAATTTAAGAATGAACTTGAAGATCGGGCGGGTGGTTTGACCACTGCTAACTTGCATTGAGAAAGGAGTCTCAATGTAGTGTTTTCGCTTTGTCAATTAAGGACCGTTCATTGTAGGCCCGCTTGTGTTTTGAGACTTTGCAACTAGCCTCATACCTTGGGTATGCCCAAGATATTAGTGATTCCATTTCTAGAACGTCCAACCTCGCATTGGGAGTGGAGAGATGACGGGAGTAGCGTGTACCCTCGGGGCTAGAATTGGGCCGGGTTCGAGGGGTACTGTACTCTCGGGTGGCGATGGACACGTTCTGGTCTTGGGAGATCTAAATGAGGGTTGGCATATGCAAGATTTGGTTCTACATATGTCATAAGGATAGAGATCCCCAGCTGGGTATAATCGATTCGAATCGTCGTTGCTCCTCGGTTATGGAGACTTGATCGCCTGACCTGCATCGTAATTAAGAACTGGAATTAGGAGAAAGAATGAGGGAATAATCTTGATGAGAATTACTTTGATCTAGACTAGGATCACTTAGAATTAGTTACCGAACCATCAATGATGAGAATAAAATGTTGAAAGCAAGGACTTACTTTAGTAAGCTTTTCTGCAAAAATCATTTTGATTCTTGAATACCCTTACCTTGATTCCCTAAAAGCTAGCGTGCCCTTGGAATCTTTTCCTTAGTCGGGTAAGTCTTGTTGAGTACCCTCAGTACTCAGGGTTTGTTCAACCCTTGTTGCAGGTGTGGTGCATGAGCAAGTCTGCTTTGAGCTTTGCTGCATGACCCTTGTCATTGAAGAAAGTGACGACGAGTAGGCTGTGTGGCCTCTGGGCAAGGCATCTCGTTTGGGTGTTGTAATAAAGTTACTACTGATACTCCACTACTACTGGTTTGTAATAATGCTACTTATGATTTGAGGTTTGAAAACTGTGGTTTGTAAACTGAAGTTATGTAAGACTTCCGCTCTTTTACTCTGATGTTATTTTGAATAAACTGTTGTAATATTGCAATACTCCTGTAATTGGATCCTGTTCGGAGGAAAGCAGGCCTTTTAGGTTATGAGGTACATAAGTATGGCTTTCAGAGGTCATAGTGACAATGACAGGTACATGTGGGCCATCGTAATTTAGGAGGTTCTATGACAGCTGGTATCAGAGCATAATTACTGGAGTTATTGTAGTATTACTTTACAAAACTTCAAAATAATTTGGATTGAACAAATTTAAATTAATATTTTGGTCCAAATTGCTTCTGACTCATCCTAACCTATTCACTGTAGTTTCTTTAGCTCATGTTTTAAAGCTTCGTAGTGAAGTATCATGTTATACTGCCCTATATTATGAAACGTTATTGCATGTGTTACTTAAACTTTTATGTTAGTTCGTAAGTACGTTGCATGCATCATGTTTAAATAATCTGCTTAATTACCTTCCCTTTTAAGGTGGTTTGGGTTAAGTAAGATTCAATCATGTTCATGCTAACCTTCAGATCCCTCCCATTTGTCCTCATCCTAAATCTATCTTGCTACAAGATGACACGTACTAAAATGACTCCCTGCAAGAAAGCTGGTCCACAAGGAGTGCCTCGTCATCAGTTGGCCCCAAGAGATGATGGAGCGAGCAGTAGTCGCAATCCAAATCTGGATCCCCAAGGAGAGGTCGCGGGGCTTACAGCAGAAATAGAGCAACTACAACGCAATGCCTGTTACTGGAAGCAGTTTAAGAATGAGTCCTTGGAAAAGGAAATGGAAGCCAGGGCTCGTGTTCGAGACTTGGAGCTTTATGTGGCACACCTGGAATCTTGCATGAGGAAGTTCATAGGCTACATGACCTGATGAATCCCAATCACTAGCCCCAAGCGGTAGAAGATGATGTTGATGCCGTGGTTGTTCCTGGTGGAGAGGAAGATCAGGAGGAGGATGATGATGATGAGGATCCTGAAGAAGTTGAACCCATGCTGGAAAGTGGGGAGGAGGCAAGTCATGTCACTGGTATGAGTATTACAGAGAATGAGGATGGGGTGATAGTGATCAGTGATGATGATGAGGAGTGAAGTGTTGGATCGAAAGGTTATGTAACATAGTAGTCTTCTTTGCTTTCTACAAGACTTTAGCGGGTATGGGTTGTTTTGCCTGTGTGGAAGCTTGTAATAAAAGTAATGTAAGATAAGTATGTTGTGTGTACTGGTATTGTACTATCTGCTTTTTAATTCAATAAAGCAATGTAAATAAGTGTGGTTTATGTATAGCAGATGGATGGTACTGGAACTTCTCAGGCTGGGAACAATGCTCCTAATCCCCCACCAATCCCACCTACCTTGGCAGAGGCCATTGCAGCACTGGTCAATGCTACAACTCTATTCGCCCAGAACCAGAATGCAAATCAGGGTCGTTGGGGTCGAAACAATGGAGGAGAGACCACCTATGTGGATTTCACTGATACTCATCCACCGGTGTTCTCAAAAGCTGATGAGCCATTAGAGGCAGATGACTGGCTCCGAACTATAGAGCAGAAGTTCGAGCTTCTCCAATGCACGGAATATCAGAAACTCATGTTTGCAGCGCAACAGCTCAGAGGTGCTGCAGGGGCGTGGTGGGCGAATTTGGTCGCCGCACAACCCGCAGACCATCGCATCAATTGGCAAGAATTTCGTGATGCTTTCAAAGCACATTACATCTCAGACGGTGTCATGGCAATGAAGTTAGATGAATTTCTCTCTTTAAAGCTGGGAGATCAGACGGTTCTGCAGTATGTTGGCAAATTTAATCATTTGTCACAATATGCAACAGAATATGTGAACTCTGATGCAAAGAAGAAAAGTTGTTTCATGAGGGGCTTGAATACGAAGATTCAAACAATGATGACCACCTGTTATAATGCCACATATCATGAAGTAGTTAATGTTGCTATTGCTTCAGAAGAAACGTTCCGTATGCATAAAGAGTCGAAGAAAAAGAAGCAGGTGTCTTCTGGCTTATCTAGTAGCAATAAGAAGCGCCAAAAGTTTATCTACCATCCCAGAACCATTTCCGCCCTCCGTATCGTCCACCGCAATATCAAGCCTGGTAGTAGATGTTTGTTCGTCCTGCCATAACCCCGCAATATCCACAACAGCCGAATGCCCCTGGTGTTCGAAATTAGAACCCGCAAACCCATAACTTTCCCTGCTATAACTGTGGAAAGCCAGGCCACTTCTCAAAGGACTGCCCGTATCCAAGGCAGTACAACCCCAATTATCCAAGAGCCCCCGCATTGCAACAGCAGCAGAATCAAAGTAAGAGCAATAATCTGAATGCCCAGAAGGGTAAGGGTGAGAAGAAGAAGACGGGACATGTGTTTTACACCCAAGCAAGTGCAATTCCAGAGGGAGAACCTATTATGATGGGTATGTTCCCTGTTGCTAATCATCCAACAGTACTATTATTTGATTCTGGTGCATCGCATACATTCATAAATCGCACCTTTGTTATGAAGCATAACATTCCAATTATGGGAACCCAAGAGGATTTCTTTATCTAGTCGCCCAGGGGATGACTGTGTACTAAGGAAATGGCGCGTGAGGTACCTATAGAGTTGGGTGGGCATATATTTCCTACCTCAATGATAATATTAAAGAATCAGGATATAGATGTAATACTGGATATGAATTGGATGTATCAGCAAGGAGCTGTGATAGATGCACTGCACAGAACTATAAGGTTGAACTTGCCTGATAGTAAATCTCATCTTCTTATCCAACTTCCTAGTCCTAAGAGAACAGTTGAAAGAGTATGTGCAACCTCAGTAAAAGAAATCTGTGATATTTCGGTAGCCTATGAATTTTTAGATGTATTTCCAGATGATCTACCTGGTCTACCAACTGACACAGTAGTGGAGTTTGTAATTGAATTGAAACCTAGTACTGCCCCAATATCCAGAAGAGCTTACAGAATGCCACCCAATGAATTAGCCAAACTCAAGGCTCAACTGCAAGAGTTACTTGAAAAAGGTTTCATTAGACCCAGTTCATCACCATGGGGATATCCGGCTCTTTTTGTTAAGAAGAAGGACCAGACTCTAAGGATGTGCGTTGATTACCGCCCATTGAATGAAGTAACCATTAAAAATAAATACCCTTTGCCTCACATTGATATACTTTTTGATCAACTTGCGGGAGCAAAAGTGTTCTCAAAGATCGATCTTCGATCTAGGTTCCATCAAATTAGGATTCGACCGGAAGATATCCCAAAGACTGCATTCACTACTCGGTATGGTTTGTATGAGTATCTGGTTATGTCTTTTGGCCTTACCAATGCACCGGCACATTTTATGTATTTGATGAACTTAGTCTTCATGCTGGAGCTTGACAAGTTTGTAGTTGTCTTTATTGATGATATTTTAGTATACTCCAAAAGTGAACAAGAGCATGCTGAGCACCTCGGAATTGTCCTAACTCGTCTGCGAGACCATCAGCTGTATGCCAAGTTTAGTAAATGTGAGTTTTGGCTAAAAGAAGTACAATTCCTGGGACATGTATTGTCAGCCAAGGGTGTAGCTGTTGACCATGGTGTTGATGGTAGATAAGTATCATTTTTTAACCGTGAACATAGCATGAAAAAGGACTAAACAATAATTACCACTTAGATATAGGGGGTTTACTGACATAATTCCACGAGTTTTGGTGAATGTCTGTTTCTATAGGGTGTCAGCTGAAAAGAACCAAGGATGGCCCACATATCAGGTTTACATAGAGACAATAGGGCCACACATAACTTTTCTGTAATCTGGAAGATACGAGAAGTCTCTAGAAATAAACCGGAGGCGAAACGGGCCCGAAAGTGGGGCGCCCGCCTCCTAGCCTGGGCGCCCGCCCCACCTGCAGAGCCAATTAGGAGCAACCTCCTGGATCATGCCTCCACTGCCTTTGAGGATCAATAATAATCGTAGATCAAGGTCGGTTTGATCCGAGGGCTATGGTGCTTCCTAGAGGGCTATATAAGCAAGGCCCCTGGCCCCCGGAGGAGCAATCCCTTGAAACCCTAATTCATTATTTCCAGTTGGGATCAGCTGAGAGGGGTCCCTTGAATGGATCTTCTCTCTTAGGGCACATATAAGAGAGATTAGCTTTGTAGTCTCCATGTGAAATTATAGTTCTTCTTCTAGATTGAGAGAGTTAGAGTGGAGAGATGAGTTGGAGGAAGCCCGGCATGTCGGTGTCTCCTCTCCAGCTTGTACCTGCGGGATCAAGTTTCCTAACCCGAGGCTTGGTTCTAGGATTCTTTGGTAATTCAACTTCTAATACTACATAAGTACGTTGTTATTATTGTTCTATGGTTTATGAGTTTACTTTATTCTCTTCCGTGGTAGAGGGTAGGGTAAAAGTCTGTAGCATAAGCGTGGTGCTTAGGCTAGAGATACTCGTAGATATCCCCTATCTGGCCGGATCGGTGTGTAGTAGCGTGGGATGTGACAATTCCATTGTTACCTTTGGAACCCTCCTCCCGTCAGAAGGTTTGGTAGGATTTAAGTACCCTGGTTAAGCATCCTCTGTGGTGTCTCTTTTCCATCATTATGTCCCCATAGACCAATAATTTCATAGCTTACCATAGGTTGGAACCAGACTATCGTCGTAATCTTCTCTAATCGCTTATATCTTCGCTACCTTGTAGTGCGGCCCAGGGGTTAAGTATAGATTTAGGTTAGTCATCGCATGCTTTATCCTTGCGGATAAACAAATACGATACTCTGGAAATATCTCCCAGGTGAAATGCTCACCGATATCCGTGCGCTTGCGGTTCCTTTTCTATTTGCGTTAACAAATATCAACAAGCATTTCTGGCGCCGTTGCCAGGGAGAAAGACGTCAGCTGAGTTAACCTCAAGTCTTGCTTAACCTTGTATTATACTTTTATCTTTTTCTCTTTTCCTTTTGCCTTTTCTTTTCAATCCTTATGGATAACCCAAATTCCACGTCTATCAATATCCTGCACCCATGAACCAAAGCTTAGAGCCACCAGAACCCATGATTCTCACATCTAGCTATGAGCTACACCCATGTTTGGTTGCAATAGGTCAAAACCAACCCTTTCCTACAGCCAAGGTCGTGTCTTCTAAATCAAGAAGATAATGAACCCAAGGTCCTATCTTCTAATCAAGAAGGTAATGAACCAAAGGTCCTATGTTCTCATCAAGGAGATAATGAACTTTTGGCTACACTAAGAGAATATTTCAAGCGTCTTATAAATTTAGGTTTAGACCTAGCCTTACAAGACCCTGTTCTTCTTCAACATCTTTATACGGGTCTTAATAATATCGCCTTTAGAAGAGTTTTCCTTTCTTTATCCATTAGTGGAGCAAGGTTTGTCCTTATTAGTAGACACACATCTTGCACTAGCCTTCATGATGAACTCCTAGAGGTAAAGAAGGAACCATCCCCTAAACTAGAAGAGGAAGTTTTCATAGCCACGTTATGAACATTCCAACTCCACGATTTGGCTATCCATCCCAAACTAGTTGTACTCCAAAATCCTCTGAGGTAAGAAGTAATTCTACCCTTGGAAATCTTTTCCAATGATTTTGGGAGGAGCATAAACTTCTCGCTTCATGAGAGACCTTTTAGTACATATAGTTTCAAGAAGGGATTTCTTTGGAAGCTTTTCAAATCCAATCCCTTTGAAGGACATTTAGAAAGACTCATGGATGACATGTCAAGTGATGACATAGAAGGAGAGCAAAGCCAGCTAGAATCCACTCCTATCTTCTCCCTTTCTATGCCCACATTAGATATGAAATTCGAAGCCATCTTTAAACCCATCCTTGACCCCTATGACTCCCCCTATGCTCTTGCTCCTAAGACTCATGGTGATCCTAGAAATCCACCGAGACATCTAAAGCATAGGATTCATCAAGACCATAAGGAGGATCGAGAAGAGCAACATCAATGGCAAATGAGCATTAAAAACCTATGTGCTATTTCCATTGAATGTGTAGGCGAGTCCTTATATGAGACCTACTCGAGAGGCAATACAAGGGAAATTTTGGACATTTATGCCGAATCACCCTTGGAAGTTGAAAATGATGGAGACTTCAATGAACAAGGAAGCTACTTTATAAAAACCCTATCAAGTCTTTGCTCGTATAAGAAATCTCCTGAATCACTTAGTCTCTCTAATATTGCCCCACATGAGATCTTCAACCCCTTATGCTCCCTGTTCCTAAAAAAGTTTGAAAGGGTGGTTGAAGACATATATGTTTATCATAAACATTGCTGATCTCGTTGTGTTGAATTTTGAGATTAGTACACATAAACTAGTGCTAGAGGGGAAACCACTTTGCCACTTCATATCTTCAAGGTTTCCCAAGGACAAGCTTAGTGTCCTAAAACAAGCACTGTTCAGACCATGACATGAGTATTCACCTTTCTGCTGTGCTGCCCTTGTGAAATGAGCATAGAGCATAATTGTGAAAATATTCCTTCGGGTATTCTTGTCACTAACCATTCTAGGTTGGAGTAGAAAGATTGAAGGAACAACAAATGCAAGGTATGTCCAACCAATCATTATGCAACATTGAATTACATTCATCCAATCTTAATTTTTGCAAAATTCAAGCTTGGGGGATAGACTTTCATAAATACATTTCTTGCCATGTTGCTACATTATCGTGGTTATCCCTACCTTTAAGACATGCTCAATTTGCTAAACAATGATCATGCTCTTTCATCACTATTTGAGTAAATCTCTATAATACTTTCATGCTACCCTTGTCTACACTGGTAAGTGTTGGTTTGGAAGTACTACACATACTTCTATTGGCTTTTAAATTAAGTGTGGTGCTTAGGTTAAACAACCTTCCTTAATTTGATTAGACATGGAGTCTAGTTTGGTTATTAAAAAAATTGCTAGTAAAGACAATGGTATATTTTGTTAGACTAACCCCTGCAGAGAAACTCCAAAATTCAAAATGGGAAAGTCCTGAGATGAACTCATACTGGAGATGAAGAGAGACAGAATAATCTTGCACAAGGGAGACACAACTCATTCATAGCCAAAGAGAAAGAAGAAGAGTGCCACAAAGCATGATCCACAATCGAAGCACTCCATGGAAAGCAGGTGAACAAATCTCCGTCATGCCACTTGAAGACAAAGACCATCGTGGAGGATTTCGAGTTGCAGTTGCATTCTCTTGTCAATTATTAATCATCGGGAATCAAGAAAGATTGACAAGAGGAGAGCATGCAACTTTCTGCACCCTTACTAGATTGAGAAGCTGATGCATGAGGAAGGAAGGCCAACTCCTTTAGATGATCCAACCATGACCTTCCTCCTATCATGATCTCATTGCTCTACACGCCGGTTTGCAATCTCTCAATTAACTATTGCTTTATTTCTGTAAGTTTGAGTTATTTCATAATGCCTATATATGATAATCAAATATAAGATAAAATCAATCCTCTAGAAAAGAAGTAATAGTGAATGTTTCTGTACTAGTATGTTCAAATAAATTCTTCTATAGCATAGAACCTGACCCTTAGCTTTGTGACAACAATGCCCCTATCATTACTTGTATACTCCTTCGGGTATGTGTGTCCACTAATGATTCGTAGGAATGAAACAATAAGAAGAGCTGATGGTCCAAGCACAAATTAAAGAGAGAACGAAACATGACATTACTAAATGTAAGAAAGAAGGAATGCAACAGAGAAGACATTGGCGCATGAACAAAAGAACAAGAACAACCAACGAAGGAAAGCTTCCACAAGGTGTTATAGTGCCAGCACGCTCCAACATTAAAGGTAACATCCTAAGGTTAGTGATCATCACATTAAAATCCTTTCCTTGATGCTGGTATACACATAAATAGAGAACCAACCATGTTTGAGTTACAACCTCATTTTGACCCAACCTAATTAACTCAACATGCTTAGTTATCTAATCTTTGTTCCTGTCACCACTTTCTTGATCTTATAATCTTAACTCAATGATCTGAAATGATTGCACATCTTTTCTTTGGGAGTTGATAGTCATAATCATGAAATCATTACACAATATGCATAGATAGACTATCCTTCCATAAGGTTAAGAAATTTGATTTGCCCAATTGATTTAATGCTACATTCATGCTCATTGTTTGATCCTATCACCCATGTCAAGTTCAAGCAAAACACATAAACATCAACTTTATCTTGCTCAATATGCCTAAGGTTAGAGAAGAATAAACTTTTGGTTCTGTTTGTGTTTTTCCACCAACAGAGCCCATGCACTTGATCTCTACCTTGTCTCTATAAGTAGAACCCACTTTGAACACAACAGTAGAGGAGCTTGTCAACTCCCCAAGAATCCTACAAGTGAAGATCCTGGACCTACGAACATGTACAATGAGCAAGATGCTGCCAGTTTTCACAACTAGTACTTCACTTCAAACCGCTGGAAGAGCAAGGAACATGGGTGACACCATCTCAAGAGGTGCAAGCTATCAAGGTCTCTACTATGGGACCAGATGATGCCCCTACAGAATGAACATGGTAAGAGGTCCTGTTCAGAGGACCTAAAAACACTGAACCCTTGCTGAAAGGTAAAATCAGTAGTTATCCATATTTATCTTTTTAGCATCGCATTAATTTCCCTTTCCACATTTGCATAATCATTTTCCTTTTAGCATGTTTACTTTTCTGTATTAGCATTGCATTAGAAAATAAAATAAATATATATTTGCTTTGCTGCATCATAAATTATAAGCCCCATGTGAATAATTTTGTGGCATGACCCATAGGAATATTCACTGTGGTGGCATAAAATAAAGATAAATATGCATTCATCTTGTTAGACTTTCTCTGCATTATAAAAATATAAAAAGTGTTTGAGAGAAATCCTATTGAAACTCTACTTAAAAGAATCAAGAACAATCTTAAAAACTCTAGACAATTAAGGCTTGAGTGGACAACCACTAACGCTTAATCTATTCCACAAGTTTTGTTGTCTATTTGAGTTCCACAGGATTTGAAGGACCAAGAAGAGCCAACAAGCAAGTGGATGTTCTATCCACTGGTGGAGCACTGTCTCAACAATCATCAACATCAATTAATGCTCCACTAGAGGAGGAAGAACATCCCCGCTGCCAGTTTGCTACTTCATAAGATTGAACGACTACGTCAACATCCAGCTTGGAGGAAAGCACCCCCATGTATCCAGCTAAGTATTTTCTTCTCTCAGTTTTACCTTATTTTTTATGAGTTTTCTTATTTAGTAATAATAATGTTCTAAAATAATAGAAACAAAATAAAAAGGGTGTGTCTAGTTTGCTTGTCTTTGTTCTTAAAGAAGTTGTTAATAAAAGAAGAATCTCGAATAATCTCTTGCATGAAAATGATGAATAGTTGCTCTCCCGTAATTCCTTTCAAGTACCTAGTTTTCAACCTCGAATTCTCCTGAGTTTTAGACACAACTGTTTTGATCTAAGATTTGCTCTGAACCTGAAACTCGTGGGTAGCGAATGCTTGATCTAAGTCTAGGTAGTTGGCGGATATGATATGGGAAGGTTTTGAGCTGCTGTTTATCATGCTCCTAGAGATACTAGGGTTCTGGAGAATTTATCTTTAAAAATTAAAAATCCTGCATGATGAGTTCCTGTATGACGAGAGTTTAATTCCTACCACAGTCATATATACATGCTTACTAGATTAGGAAAGACTTTCACTTGTTAGCTTAGCTGCTTGTAAGCATTGAGTGTGGTCAATCTGTGTTGACCCTAGGAGATTAGTCATGCGGTTAAAATCAAGATTCTCATGCACTCCACCTACTTATGCTGCTTCTACCCTAGAGGTATGCATTTAAATATTTTCCATTAGACACAACCCAACAAGTTATTCTGCTCCGATACTGGGAGTGAACATAACCCTTCATCCATTGCTAGCCTCTTTTGTTATAAGCTCCAACATTTCTATTGCTATCTCTTATCTATAAAAGATACTTGGGAATTATTCCATCATATTTAGTTCCTTTAAATAAAAAAAGAAAAAAAGAGAGTGAGAAAGAAAAATAAAGAGAGAATAAAAGGACAAGGGTCCTAATTATGAGAGATTTTTCAGCAACCCAAGTTCTTAGCAAGTTCTTCAAAGTTTTAGAGAGGTATAAATTTCTTTTAAGGAGCAAAAGTAGAAATAGATATTCACCATTTTTCCTCTACCCCCTTCATTTCCACTTACATCCACCATCATTACCACTATATACATATCCACTCAGCCCATATTTAGGATCACACACAAGCACATCTTGATTTGACTGTATGACCGGACTTGTCCCTCTGGATCCATGTGTCTGACTATGCAATAAATGTTTGCAAGTATGGATTCCTTGTCTCCCACCTATGAGCTCCAGATAGACCTATTAGAAGTAGGATGAGAGAGAGAAGGTATAATGTTACTATGCCTTATGCCAAAAATACCGCATATCTTGAGAGAAGAGAGAAGGCATACACCATAAATGCCTTGGTGAGGATCCAAAAATATCATAAAGGAGAGACATGAAAGGGTCATACACAGAAATCTCTGAGTTTTATTTGAAAACCCTACAAAACTCCGGAATAACGGTTGATCAAAGAGGTTGAGACATAGCGCTTGACTTGACCGTTCTGTCTTTCAACTGCTCAAGACCCAAGTGACGGCTATAAGCCCCATGGTAAAAGGTAATATGAGTAAGTTTGAAGTCAGAATAGTTCGTTCTAATCCGGAGGAGAGTTCTTGTTTGAATGCATGTGTACTTTTGAGGCATGAAAGCATTGTAGCAACTCCTGATCCATCATTGAGTTTATTTTGCTCAGGGACGAGCAAAGGGTAAGCTTGGGGGAGTTTGTTGACGGTAAATAAGTATCATTTTTTAACTGTGAACATAGCATAAAAAAGGACTAAACAATAATTACCACTTAGATATAGGGGGTTTACTGACATAATTCCACGAGTTTTGGTGAATGTCTATTTCTACAGGGTGTCAGCTGAAAAGAACCAAGGATGGCCCACATGTCAGGTTTACATAGAGACAACAGGGCCACGCACAACTTTTCTGTAATCTGGAAGATACGAGAAGACTCTAGAAATAAACCAAAGGCGAAATAGGCCCAAAAGTGGGGAGCCCGCCTCCTAGCCTGGGCGCCCGTCCCACCTGCAGAGCCAATCAGGAGCAACCTCCTGGATCATGCCTCCACCGCCTTTGAGGGTCAATAATAATCGTAGATCAAGGTTGGTTTGATCCGAGGGCTGTGGTGCTTCCTAGAGGGCTATATAAGCAAGGCCCCTAGCCCCTGGAGGAGCAATCCCTTGAAACCCAAATTCATTATTTCTAGTTGGGATCAGCTGAGAGGGGTCCCTTGAATGGATCTTCTCTCTTAGGGCACATATAAGAGAGATTAGCTTTGTAGTCTCCATGTGTTATTAGAGTTCTTCTAGATTGAGAGAGTTAGAGTGGAGAGATGAGTTGGAGAAAGCCCGGCATGTCGGTGTCTCCTCTCTGGCTTGTACCTGCGGGATCAAGTTTCCTAACCCGAGGCTTGGTTCTAGGATTCTTTGGTAATTCAACTTCTAATACTACGTAAGTACGTTGTTATTATTGTTCTATGGTTTATAAGTTTACTTTATTCTCTTCCGTGGTAGAGGGTAGGGTAATCGTCTGTAGCGTAAGCGTGGTGCTTAGGCTAGAGATACTTGTAGATATCCCCTATCTGGTCGGATCGGTGTGTAGTAGCGTGGGACGTGACAATCCCGTTGTTACCTTTGGAACCCTCCTCCCGTTAGAAGGTTTGGTAGGATTTAAGTACCTTGGTTAAGCATCCTCTGTGGTGTCTCTTTTCCATCGGTATGTCCCCATAGACCAACAATTTCATAGCTTACCATAGGTTGGAACCAAACTATCGTCGTAATCTTCTCTAATCTCTTATATCTTAGCTACCTTGTAGTGCGGCCCAGGGGTTAAGTATAGATTTAGGTTAGTCATCGCACGCTTTCTCCTTGCAGATAAACAAATACGATACTCTAGAAATATCTCCCGGGTGAAATGCTCACCGATATTTGTGCGCTTGCGGATCCTTTTCTATGTGCATTAACAAATATCAACACCTGGCAAGGTGAAAGATATTTTGAATTGGAAACCACCAACGTCAGTTCATGAAGTCCGGAGTTTTCTGGGAATGGCGGGTTACTACCGTCGATTCATACCTAACTTCTCAAAAGTAGCCACGCCAATCACAAAATTGTTGAAAAATCAAACTAAGTTTGTCTGGTCTCCAGAATGTGAGAAGGCTTTCCAAGTTCTAAAGAAATCACTGACAACTGCTCTAGTTTTAGCACAACCTGGTATAGAAAAACCAGTTGATGTTTACTATGATGCCTCAGGTATTGACCTTGGTTGTGTATTGATGCAAGAAGGCAGAGTCATTGCTTATGCCTCAAGACAGTTGAAACGTCATGAAGAGCATTATTCAACACATGATCTTGAACTAGCAGCAGTGGTTCATGCATTGAAAATCTGGCGTCATTATTTGTTGGGTAATACTTGCCACATTTATACAGATCACAAAAGCTTGAAGTATATCTTTACTCAATCAGAATTGAATATGAGGCAAAGAAGGTGGCTAGAGTTAATAAAAGATTATGATCTAGAGGTGCACTATCATCCTGGAAAGGCAAATGTTGTTGCCGACACACTCAGTAGAAAGAATCATTGCAATTGTCTGACTGTGAAGCCAATGAAATTTAGTTTGTGTCATGAATTGGAAAGGTTGAATATTGAAATAGTTCAACAAGGCCGATTAACCAATGTCACTGTTGAATCAATAATCAAAGATCAGATTATATTTGCTCAGAGAAAGAATCCCGGTATAGCCTACATTAAGGAAAAGGTTAGGTCTGGTAAGCAGACAGATTTCAGTATTGATGATATAGATGTTTTGTGGTTCAAGAACCGATTGGTGGTTCCAAAGGTTCCTGAGTTACGACAACTTATCCTTGACGAAGCACATAAAATGAGGTTCTCTATTCATCCAGGGAGTAATAAGATGTATCAGGACCTGAAGCAAAGATTTTGGTGAACCAAGATGAAAATTGAAATTATCAGATATGTGGCCAGATGTGACACTTGCCGGAAAGTGAAAGCTGTACATTTGAAGTTGGCAGGAATGTTGCAACCATTGCCCATTCCATCTTGGAAGTGGGAAGATATCAGTATGGATTTCATTGTTGGTTTACCCAAGACATCAAGAGGGTTTGACTCCATCTGGGTCATTGTGGACCGACTGACAAAATCAGCTCATTTTCTTCCAGTCAAGATAGAACATTCTGCTATGACTTATGCTAAATTGTATATTGCCCAAATCTTGAGTCTTCATGGGGTACCGAAGACCATTGTATCTGATAGAGGTACGCAGTTTGTCAACAATTTCTGGAGGCACTTACATGAGTCTCTGGGTACCAAACTTCTACACAGTACCGCTTATCATCCACAAACAAGCGGTCAGACTGAAAGAGTGAATCAAATTCTTGAAGATATGTTGAGATCTTGTGCTCTCACTTATCAAGATCAATGGGATGAATGGTTACCTTTAGCAAAGTTTTCGTATAATAATAGTTATCAAGAAAGAATCAAGATGGCACCATTTGAAGCACTGTATGGCCGTAGATGCAGAACTCCGTTGAATTGGTCAGAACCCGGAGAGAGATGGTTTTTCGATGTTGATCTTGTAAAAGAAATTGAAGAAAAAGTCAGGCAGATCCAGAATAATTTGAAAGTGGCCTAGTCTCGACAAAAGAGTTATGCTGATAAAAGGCGTAGATCCTTGATGTTCAAAGTGGGGGATTATGTTTATCTGAAAGTGTCACCGATGAAAGGGGTTACCCGATTTGGAGTTAAGGGTAAGCTCGCACCACTTTATATTGGGCCATTCCAAATCATTGAAAAGTGTGGAAACATGGCATATAGATTAAAGTTGCCTAAACAATTTCAGCCGTGCACAATGTGTTTCATGTGTCGCAACTGAAGAAATGTCTTCAAGTGCCTGATCAAGTTATTGATGTTGAAGGAGTTGAACTTGAGCCCGATTTAACTTATTCTGAATATCCTATCCGAGTTCTAGATCGGAAAGATCGTGTTACCCGAAGTTGAACAATCAAATGGTACAAGATACAATGGGATCGACATTCGGAAGAAGAAGCCACTTGGGAATCGGAGGACTACCTGGTGGAGAACTTTCCCGATTTATTTGCTTCTATCTAAGTTACAATTTCCTCTTTAAGTTGTGACTTATTCGTTTTGAATTTTGTAATGTAGAAAACCCCTATCTGTTTTATGAATGTGTTTCGGACGTGTTTGTTTGACACGTTTCTTTTTCCATTACTTAACTCAAGGCTTTAAATCTCGGGACGAGATTTCTTTAAGGGGGAAGGACTATAACACCTCTGGTGTTATAGTGACTAAATAACTTGCCATGTCATCATATTGCACCGCAAAGCATTCATGATTAGGTCAATTACGATGTGCATCAACTAAAACGAGTTTACATTCTTAGGTTGGATGTGCTTCTAAGATGTGTGACTCGAACAGAAAACCCTAATTTCGAATGTCACCGCAAATACTTAGTTTATGTCCTACGTAATTTGAGGTGTATGACTATGTTATACATTAGTATCAAGTGTAGGGTATGAACTCAAGTCCAACACGTAAAATGAAGTTTCAAGTTTGAGTTCGAATTTGAAATCCAAAACTTGTCGCGAGTTTTCCGATTTGAATTTGAATTCAAATTTGGGTAATTATTAAAAGATTTTCGAAAGTCAAATTGGTCAACCAAGAGTGGCATTTGGTCAACAATGTGATGCTTGGCTCAATTATGCCCTTGGATGATGGTGTGATCACTAAATAATCACCAATTAAAATAGCAACAGGTTTCAATTGGAATTCTTCCAAAAACCCTAAATTCAAAATCCTGGTTTTAGCCTTTTTTATAAATCAAAATCTAAGCAAAATTTGGGAAAAAGTTTAAAACCAAGTTTGTGGATCTTTTCAAGGGCTACAAGTTTGGTGTTTTAAGTTTTCAAAGTTTTAGTGTAAAATCTTGAGTAATTTTGAAAAGAAGCTAATTCCAAATTTGACCCCTTTTCATCCCCAAACTCAAATTTCAAAATAGAGGAAGAATTTGAAAATGGTATGAATAGAAAAGTTGTAGGTCTTGGATAGATGTACAACTTTGGTATTTTGATTTTTTGAAGTTTCAACATAAAATTGAAAATAATTTCTAAATTACCAAATTCCAGAAAAGTGTCCGCTTTTGATTTCAAATTCAAATTTCAAAATCCATTTTGAATTTGAAAAACTTTTCGACATGAAACTTGTAGAGCTTGAAATTATGAAGATTTCATATTTTGAGAATTTTTCAAGTTACTACATGATTTTGGGAGTAATTTGGCAAAAACAGTTTGAAATTGCGAAGTTGAGGGGGTGCTACAGTGATCGACGAATCATCGCCTGGCACCGCGCGGCATGGGCACCGGCGAGCCGCCGTGGCCTTCGGTCGGCGTCCAGGTGCGCCCGCGACCGCCAGCTGCTGCTTTGCGATGGCCGAGCGGTCGCGCGTGTCATCCTTGTGTTGCTTGGCCACGGCTATAAAGCATGAACTGCCGTTACCGTCCTTCCTTTCTCCTCTGTTTTCTCATCGCTGCTATCAAGCTCCGCCACTCGCCATTGCCTCTGTCGAGCTGTCACTAGACAGGCAAAATGCTCCACCACAGTCGCCTCACTCCCGCGCACCTCCTCGGTCGCTCGTACCAACCGCAACTGCCCGGGACGCCCGCGTAGCCGCTTTCTTTCTCCTCTCCGGTGAGCCACGACCGTCGTGCTGCCTCACCGTGGCCAGCTGCCTCCCGTGCTCTTCCGCTTCAACCGATCACGGATTTGTGGTCGTGGTATGCCCCTGGTGCTCCCTGTCCGTCCCATTTTGTTGTTACCAGCTTGTCTCACCGGAGCGGTGTGTGCCATCGCCTCTGAGCCGCCATGGCCGTCGGGGAGGGTTCACCGGAGTGCGAGCTTAGGTGTAAAGAGTCGTAATCGGTTCACGAGGTCAATAGGGTCGTATTGGTCCAGCTCGGTCTCAACGGGATCTCGCCATTGGCGAGATGGCAGCCGGCGGCCACCGTGCCGGCTTGGTCGAGCGTGAGAAGAGAGGGTGGAGGAAGATGACGGGCGGGGCCGCCTCGTCAGTCAGAGAAGGAGGGAGCGCGAGCGGGTGCGCGTGGACGGGCCGCGTTGCTGGGCCGCACGTGCTACTGGGTCGGGCGAGCGCGGCTGGGCTGCGGGAGCGGGAGCGGACGACTGTGCGCGACTAGGCCGCACGTTGCTGGGCCGAGCCGGAGAAGGAGAAGTCAACCCGAGATGCGGTTTTGTTTTTCTTTTTCAAAAATGTGAATAATATTGATAGTTTTTGTTTATTTCAATAGAATTTTTGTAGAGCTTCAAAAATAGTGAAAATTGTTGTGTAAGCTTTTCAGAGTGTAAACTATCTAGGAAAAATATTAAATGCCAATTTTGATTACTTTTTGTAAGTTATTTAATTAACTCAATTAAAAGTTAAATGCAACTTCCAGGAATTTTAGTAATTAAAATATTAATCCGAAAATCAAGAAATTTGTTTTGACACTATTTTAGACCATGATCAACCTATAGAAAAAGTTTGAGCTAAATTAGATGAAGTTTAATTTATTCTTAATTTATGCCTTAATTGTTTAAGTGATTAAATAAATGTTTAAGTTGATAACTTTAAGTGTTGTGTACCCTTTTTGATTGAGTGATGACCTTGGGTCATTAACCCTTAATGATCCTTAGCACCTTAATTACTTGGTTGAGCTCATGATTAACATGTTCTTTAAGAAGTAATAATGTTGCTTAATGTAATTACGGTTAGTTAGTGAGTTCTGTTGGTTTGCAACGGTACCGCGAAGGAAACTTGTACTCAAGTTATTAATCATGGCATATCATCATCAAGCATCATGTTTATCACCGCATCATGTTGAAACATGTCATACTCTCGTGTAGTTCCCGCTTTCGAGGAGGTAGACTTTGTTGAGCAAGCTTCCGGAGAAGAGCTGTCATCAGTGGGTTCTGGACCAGACGTCAGAGTTGTTGAGCCTGAACCAGTCGTCTCACCTGAGCAAGGCAAGCCCCAGTGCATTTAAACCCTTCCTTGAGTTTTACAAATCTTTATCACTGGTACTATGGTTTATTGCATTAAGTAATTAGGAATGGAGTGATAACCCAATTGCTGCATTATGATCCTTGATTATTGTGGTATCACCCTTGGTACCTGTTTTATTGAAAAATGTGTAGTATGCTTCGCTATGCTTAATAAGTTAGGCTTTTAAATGAACTGCTTATATGGCCACGATGGTATACTTGATGAATAATGAAATTTAAGAATGAACTTGAAGATCGAGCGGGTGGTTTGACCATTGCTAACTTGCATTGAGAAAGGAGTCTCAATGTAGTGTTTTCGCCTCGTTAATTAAGGACCGTTCGTTGTAGGCCCCCTTGTGTTTCGAGACTTTGCAACTAGCCTCATGCCTTGGGTAAGCCCAAGATATGAGTGATTCCATTTCTGGAACGTCCAACCTCGCACTGGGAGTGGAGAGATGGCGGGAGTAGCGTGTACCCTCGGGGCTAGAATTAGGCCGGGTTCGAGGGGTACTATACTCTCGGGTGGCGATGGACACGTTCTGGTCTTGGGAGATCTAAATGAGGGTTAGCATATGTAAGATTTGGTTCTACATATGTCGTGAGGATAGAGATCCCCAGCTGGATATAATCGATTCGAATCGTCGTTGCTCCTCAGTTATAGAGACTCGATCGCCTGACCTACATCGTAATTAAGAACTGGAATTAGGAGAAAGAATAAGGTAATAATCTTGATGAGAATTACTTTGATCTAGAGTAGGATCACTTAGAATTAGTTAACGAACCATCAATGATGAAAATAAAATGTTGAAAGCAAGGACTTACTTTAGTAAGCTTTTCCGCAAAAATCATTTTGATTCTTGAATACCCTTACCTTGATTCCCTAAAAGCTAGCATGCCCTTGGAATCTTTTCCTTAGTTGGGTAAGTCTTGTTGAGTACCCTTAGTACTCAGGGTTTGTTAAACCCTTGTTGCAGGTGCGGTGCATGAGCAAGTCTACTTTGAGCCTTGCTGCATTACCGTTGTCGTTGAAGAAAGTGACGACGAGTAGGCTGTGTGGCCTCTGGGCAAGGCATCTCGTTTGGGTGATGTAATAAAGTTACTACTGATACTCCACTACTACTGGTTTGTAATAATGCTACTTATGATTTGAGGTTTGAAAACTGTGGTTTGTAAACTGAAGTTATGTAAGACTTCCGCTCTTTTACTCTGATGTTATTTTGAATAAACTATTGTAATATTGCAATACTCCTGTAATTGGATCATGTTCCGAGGAAAGCAGGCATTTTAGGTTATGAGGTACATAAGTATGGCTGTCAGAGGTCATGATGACAATAACAGATACATGTGGGCCATCGTAATTTAGGAGGTTCTGTGACAGGCTGGCTTCCTTCGAAGCGGGGGAGGCATTGGAGACCGCCTTGGAGGCAGTGCAGACTTTGGAGGCGGCACATGCGTTGGAGACCTCAGCGGAGGAGTTTTGGACTTCCTTGGAGGCGGCGGAGGAGTTGGAGATGGTGGGGATGCAGCAATGCCTTCGAAGGCGTCATCATTGCCCTGAGCACTATGATGATCGGGAGAAGCAACTACTGGACTTTGGTTGGCTGAGGCTCTGCTTTGTGAGTACAAAAAATAATGAGATATAAGTTAATGCTTATTATTAGTCATGCCCATAGAAAATTATTAAAAAATTGTTTTGTTAACTTTTGTCCGCACCTAATGTCTACTGGCGGTGGAGCAGACGCCCTAGGGATAATGATGTAGCGCTTGCGCCATAGTATTTATGCCTTCTCTGCTTCTCCTAGAGTCTTCTCTCCATCACCTCCAGGAATGTCAAGAGCTAGATCCTTATAACCTTTGCTCACTTTATCCACTGTGACCCTAGCATATCCAGGTTGTATTGGTGCCCCATGGATTCTTGGTGTCTTGGTAGGGTCTAGAGGAGTAAAAACACCGATAGCGACCTTGATTGTGTCATTCACCCTTGGAACATGTAGCTCAATTGATGTCATCAGAGTAATATCATCCACGGGGAAGCGTAGCGCTGCGTCATCTTGATTTGGCAGCTCAGTGGAAGTGCAACTGCTTTTCAACTGACCAGGGGGGCTGATATTATCATTCATTCTTGGCTCTGATGTCTGCCTCTGGGCACTCATTGCTATCTGCACTTGCTTTCTGATTTCTTCCTGCATTCTTGCTTCCATTGCTTTTTCTCGCTCCTGTGCTTGAAGCACCATTTCCTCCAACATTGTCACCCGCGCTGCTTGCTCCTCCTTGCTTCTCTGGCGGCTTCGGTAGGTTTCCCTGTCATTAGGGAAACCATGCTTCCATGAAGTGTTGTGTCCTAAACCTCTAGTTCGGCCAGTGTGTTCAGCAGTCCCGATGGCATACGTCAGCTCATCCTTCTCTCTATTGGGCTTGAACGCACCAATCTCTTTAGCTTGTATAGCAAAAGCCAATCGGTGTCGTGTTGTTTCCAGTTTTTACCCATACACTGTCAGACCGGTCTCTGGGTTGAGTCTTCCCCCATGACCGAAAAACCAATTCTTCGCGTGCGGCGGCCACTTGGCTGATTCTGGTTCGATCCCCTTGGCAATAATGTTCGCTTCCATTTTTCGCCACTTCGGAATGGCAGTCTCGTAACCACCTGATCCCATGTCATGGTGGTATACCTTTTTTCTGGCATTCTCTTAGTTTCTTCTCACCCGTGCCTCACCCTCTGTCGATGTCTTGTACTCTACAAAATCATTCCAATAGGGCCTCAACTTTGAGATCGGGCCCCTAGCAGTATTGAAATTCGGCGTTAAGTTCTTCTTGACGTATGTGTTGTATAGGTGTTTCTTCCAAGTCTGGAATTGTGTGGCCATCTTCTTCATAGCCCATGATCAAACTAGGTCCTTCAATTCATCGTCATTGATATCATCATAATCATCCGCTTGCAATGTGAAATGTTGAAGGATATCAGTCCAAAGCAGATTCTTGTCATGATCAGAGACAAAACTAACATCAGGCTCGTTGATCTTTTCCTTCCATTCACGGATACTGGTCGGAATTCTGTCCCTTACAAGGTACCCACAGTGTTCCACGAATTCCCTTTTATGTGGACCAAGTGGTTCACCTGTCTCGATGTTGAATTCCGATATTATGTACCGCCCCGCCAGTAGTTTTTTCGGGCCTCGAACATTTCTGCTCTTCGCCGTTGTGGTCGCCGATCCATAGGGCTATATATATATAAAATAATAAATCAATATCTTGTGTACACAGAAGAGATGATAGATATTCGCATATATATATACACACAATATTCACATATAATATATATTTAGTATATATACATCGCCTGTATTTTCTTGCAAAACATTTTCTTGCTCATTTTCAAGAGCTAGGTATTGACTTCCGTCATCAACATCCTGCTTGCCAGGATTGGCAATAAATTGAGTTCCGTCGTTGATAATATTCATCATTTCTTCCTCCATGTTGCCTCGCGGGGCAGCCATATCTAACAAATTTAACAAATTTTAAGTCACATATATAAACAAGTCATAATGAATTGTCATTCTCGCAAGGCGAATCGTCGTTCTCGCTAGGGCGAATTGCCAGTTCGCTAGGGAGAATTACGCGTTCGATAGGGCGAATTGCGCGTACGCTTGGGCGAATTGTCGTTCGCTAGGGCGGCGTTGCTCGTCCAGCTATGACGTTGACACGAGGGCGGCGTTGCTCCGCCGTACATATACAACAACGTGGCCACGCGGATACATGCATCGCACAAAAAAAACAAAACGCACATGTGAACAGTGATGTACGGGGCCGGTCTTCGGTGATGGCCGGAGGTGGTGACGGGGCATTGGAGTCGGGGCCGGGCTGGGCGTCGGGCCAGGCGCGTGGGTGTCAGGCCCAGGCTTCGTCGGTGGAGCCAGGCGCACGCGGATGACAAGGGCGGCCGGAGCCAGGCGGCATCTGGGCAGTTGCGGCGTGTATGCCGCGCGCGGTTGTCGAGGCCAGGGCGTCACCGGGCAGCCGCGAGGTCGGCAGTGGGCTTCTGTGGAGCGGCCGCACCTCTCGATCGGGGCCGGCTGGGGCAGCGGGGGCAGCGTAGGGTCGGCGGGACATCGGCGGCGGGCTTCGGTGGAGCGGCCGCACCTCTGCTTCGGGGCGGCCTCGGCGTGCGTGCACGAGCGTGGTCATCGGCGGTCGCGAGGTTGGCGTCGGGGGCGGGCAGCGGTGGCGTCAGGGGTGGTGGGGCATCGGGGTGCCGTGCCGGGGTGGTCGGGGGCGGGGCGTCGGCGAGCGCGTGGCATCGGGGGCATTCGGTGTCGGGGCGGCGTTGGGCGTGCGGGCGCTCGCAAGGTGCGGCGTCGGCGGCGGATAGGATGAGCGGTGGTGGGGCTCTGTTAGGGCTTGGCTCGGCGAATTCAATGAAGTGGCGAGGAGGAAGAAGAGGGGCCGAGGTGTTGCGGATATATAAAGGGCAGGACTTTTAGTCCCGGGCGTTACCACCAGCCGGGGCTAAATGTCCTTTAGTCGCGGGCCTTGTTAATGCCCGGGACTAAAGGTCGCACCTTTAGTCCTGGGCGTTAATAGGGCCCGGGACTAAATGTGTTTTGGCAGGTAGTTTCAATGCCCGCCAATTCATTTGGATTTTAATATATTTCTTTTTATACAAATGATAAAAAGCTTGTTAATTGCACAGAAAATTAAATACAAGGCATAAAAATGTTTTAAAAAAAATATAGATTCTATTTTGCTTTATTGCACACAGGAAAATTATGTGACCTAAAGTTTTAATTTTTTTGATAAGTATTAAAACACAATGTAGTGTTTAAATTGCTATTTCGATAATGCAAAAATATAGTGTTTAATTAAATTCAAAAAAACTCTTGTGTTTCAACTGAAAATTTGTTTTCACATCATTTCAACGTGACATAATCCCACTATCAAACATAAATTCATAATTATTACATAATATCTCTAATACACACTATTGAACATCAATATATATCAAGCGGGCACAGTAGTGAACTTCTTGACGTATGTCCCTTGGTTATGATCACGTCGTAACCATGGAGTGTCCTCATCATTTAGCTAGATGCTTGGGTCTTTGTTCACTGTGAAGGGTGGAATTCGGTCATCCTTTTCATAATCTTCTGACATGTCTGACTTGTCTTCGATTCCGATGATGTTTCTTTTCCCTGAAAGAACTATGTGGCGCTTTGGTTCATCATTGATTGGGAGGTTGTCATTTTTCGCTTTCTTCGGTGACATAGAACACCTGAGTCACATCCTTGGCAAGGATGAACGATTCGTCTTTGTACCCAATATTGTTGAGGCCCACTGTTGTCATTCCATACTGGTTGTCGACTGCTACGCCGCCTCCAGTAGTCTTTACCCACTGGCACTTGAACAAAGGTACCTTAAAAGTAGGTGCATAGTCTGGTTCCCATATCTCCTCTATGCGGCCATAGTATGTTTGCTTGTTCCCACTAGGGTCGGTGGCATCTATGCGGACACCACTGTTCTGGTTGGTGCTCCTTTTATCTTGTGCTACTGTGTAAAATGTATTCCCATTTATCTCGTACCCTTTGTATGTGAGGATATGCCACGATGGCTGCCTAGCCAAAAAATACAGCTGCTCATCAATACTCTCATCACCCTGACATTCTTTTCGCAACCAGTCGCTGAAAGTTTTCATGTGTTGACGTGTAATCCATGCTTCAGACTTCCCTAGGAACTCGGATCGGAGGAGGTTCTTGTGTATCTCGATATACGGATCTACCAAGGAGGAGTTCTGTAGAATTGTGTAGTGTGCTTTATTGAAATAATCATCACCCTTACCAATATATGTTTTCTTCCCTAGTGTCCCATTTCCACTTAGTCTCCCCTCGTGTCACGATTCAGGAACACCAATCGGGTTAATATCGGGAATAAAGTCAACACAAAACTCAATGACCTCCTCTGTTCCATAGCCCTTGGCGATGCTTCCTTCTGACCGAGCATGGTTGTGAACATATTTCTTTAGGATTCCCATAAACCTCTCAAAGGGGAACATGTTGTGAAGGAACACATGACCAAGAATAGTAATCTCCTTAACCAGATGAACTAGGAGGTGTGTCATGATATCAAAGAAGAAGGGAGGGAACACCAACTCAAAGCTGACAAGACATTGAACCACATCATTATGTAGTTTCGCTAGATCCGTTGGATCGATTGCCTTCTGAGAAATTGCATTGAGGAATGCACATAGCTTCATGGTGGCTAAACGTACATTTGGCGGTAGAATTCCTCTTAGTGCAACTTTAAGCAATTGAGTCATGAGCACGTGGCAGTCATGGGACTTTAAGTGTCCAAATTTATTCTTTGGCACATTTATTATACCCTTTATATTCGAGGAGAATCCAGACGGTACCTTGATGCTATCTAGGCATTCAAACAAGCTATCCTTCTCTTTTTTGCTAAGAGTGTAGTTAGCAGGACTTAAGTAATGGCGTCCATCATCTGTCTTCTCTGGATGCAAGTTGTTTCATTCTTTCAAACACCGCAGGTCCTGTCATGCTAAAATTGTGTCCTTAGGCTTCCCATACACGCCCATCAAGCCTAGCAGGTTCACACAAAGATTCTTCGTCAGGTGCATCACGTCGATCGCGCTGCGGACCTCTAGGACTTGCCAATAGGGTAGCTCCCAAAATATGGACTTCTTCTTCCACATGGGTGCGTGACCGTTGGCGTCCTTCGAAACAGGTTGGCTGCCAGGTCTCTTTCCAAAGATTACTTTCACATCATTGACCATATCGAGGACGTCCTCACCAGTTCGGTTGCGAGGCTTGGTCTGGTGGTCCACCTTACCTTTAAAATGCTTGCCTTTCTTTCTTACGGGGTGATTTGCAGGAAGAAATCATCAATGCCCAAGGTACACGACCTTGTGACACTTTTTCAAGAATATACCTTTCATGTCACCGAAACAGTGCGTGCATGCATTATATCCCTTGTTTGATTGTCCTGAAAGATTACTTAGAGCTGGCCAATCATTGATTGTTACAAATAACAATGCTCGCAGGTCAAAGTGCTCTTATTTGTGCTCATCCCACACACATACACCTGTTTTGTTCCACAAAAGTAGAAGTTCTTCAACTAGTGGCCTCAGGTACACATCGATGTCGTTGCCAGGTTGCTTTGGGCCTTGGATGAGCACCGGCATCATAATAAACTTACGCTTCATGCGTAACCAGGGAGGAAGGTTGTAGATACATAGAGTAACAGGCCAAGTGTTGTGACTATAGCTCTGCTCCCCAAAAGGATTCAAACCATCCGTACTTAAAGCAAACCTTAAGTTTCTTGCGTCACTTGCAAACTCGGGGAATTCTCTATCGATTGCTCTCCACTGGGACCCATCAGCAGGGTGTCTCAACATATTGTCTACCTTACGGTCTTCTTTGTGCCATCGCAACAACTTTGCATGGTCTCTGTTTCTGAAAAGATGTTTCAAGCGTGGTATTATAGGAGCATACCACATAACCTTGGCAGGGATTTTCTTCTTGGGACGTTCGTCCTTAACATCACCAGGGTCATCTCACCTGATCTTATACCGCGACGCGTGACATACAGGGCATGCATCCAACTTCTCGTACTCCGTGCCACGATAGAGGATGCAGTCATTAGGACATGCATGTATCTTCTGGATTTCTAATCCTAAAGGGCAAACTACCTGTTTTGCTTCATACGTAGTGCTGGGCAATTCGTTATCCTTCGGAAGCATCTTATTTTGGATTTTTAGTAACTCCGTGAATCCCTTGTCAGATACACCATTCTTGCCTTCCATTACATCAATTCCAATGTGGTACCCAACTTTTTCTACCCCGCATCACAAGTTGGGTATAGCAATTTCTTGTGATCCTCTAGCATGTGGTCGAACTTGATCTTCTCCTTTTCACATTTGTATTCTCTTTGTGAGTCACGAATGGCCTGACCAAGATCATCAGCGGGCTCCTTCTCTGCCCCTACCTCTTCTTCAGCGGGCTCCTCCTCTGCCCCTACTTCTTCTTCAGCTTCCCCCATTGCAGTATCATTGAAGGCACCATATTCAGCAAAAATGTCATCATCGCCCTATTGTTCTTCTTCACCTTCTTCCATTACAACTCTGGTTTCTCCATGCTTCGTCCAACAAATATAGTTTGGCATGAAACCTGACTTGAACAAGTGTGAATGAAGAGTCTTTGAGTTAGCATATTCCACTGTATTCTTACATATGGCATATGGGCACCACATGAAACCATCGCGTTTGTTTGCCTCGGCCGCACGTAACAAAGAATGCACGCTGTCCATGAACTCTTGGGAGCGACGATCAGCATTGTACATCCAATGCCAACTCATCTGCATTACATGACATAAATACCGTATTAAAATCTAGAACATAATTAGTTAATTATACAACATGCATGCCACCACAAAAGCTATAAATTTAAAAAAGCCTCGCTACAATGTAGACAATCCCAACTACCACTAAAAACACTAAAGCTAAAATGCACTTCAGCAGCACAAGGATTTCGCGAATAATTCTAACTACAATAGACAGATCCCCCGTTTGTTGAACATCTTTGGGCTTCTTCGGCTAGGTCACTGTCTCATTAGCCGCCATATCTGCCTGTTGTGCAAGATATTTTTGCACGAGTTCAACATACTCTTCCTCCCAGTAGAAGCCTGAACATCTATTGCCATCCCACTGAAATTAAAACAGAAAATTAGAACTTTAATCACAACCATCATGAAAATAGATATAAACTAACCATAGTTATCAAATACGATAAAATAAATCACATTGCGATCCGGACACTTATAGAAAATACGACCCTTGTTGGGACCCTCCTTCTTCACTTGGTACTCCATCACAGTCTTCGTTTCATCACGACACTTGCCACATGCAATAAGTGGGAGGCCCGACCTCAGTCGCTTTGGAAACCCATGAGAGGCCGAGGACCCGGAAGCCATTGCCATCTACTCTCTATACTCATTTTTAATACACTTTAAATTTCTCATTTTATAAACAAATAAAATTAAAAAAACTCTAAAATTCTCTATATCTCTAAACAATGAAGTGTGCTATGCATGCTACAAATGAACGGTGAATACTAGTTTTTAATAGCTACTTTAACCTTCCTTCATGCAAATATGCAAGCTTGAAGTGATTTTGAGCTCAAATTGCTTACAAATGAAAAAAACCACAATAAAGAACCATATATATATATATATATATATATATATATATATATATATATATATATATATATATATATATATATATATATATATATATATATATATATATATATATATATATATATATGCAGTTAACAAAATGAGATAAAACAATGGTGAAACATGAGAGTATGAAGTGGTAACCTTTAGAATCGAAGAATCGACAGAGAAATCAAAGAAATCGACGGAGGAATCGAAGAATGGATGGAGGAAGAGCAAGAACACTGCTTAAATTTGAACTGAAGCTCTCGGGCGGGCTCGGAGAGGAAGAAGATGGTCGGCGAGATTTATAAGGGGGGACCTTTAGTCCCGGTTGGTGGCTCTAACCGGGACTAAAGGTCCCTTTCCAGTCCCGGGCCCTGCCACTAGCCGGGACAATATCTTTACTCCCTGTTGGATCCACCAACCGGGAGTAAAGGTCGACCTTTAGTCCCGGTTGGTGGCTCAGGGACCTTTAGTCCCGGTTGGAGCCATCAACCGGGACTAAAGGTCTCTCTAGTCCCGGGCGCAATATGTCCCGGGACTAGAGCCTGTTTTGGCCCTTGGATCAGAGGTCTGTTCTCTACTAGTGAATTTAGTTTGAAATATTGTCTCATTCAAAACAAAAGCTATGGCCACAGTGATTTCCAGCATATGTAGCAACAGTAGTAATCCTCTGGTTAAAAATACTAGTAAAACGCATGTAGTATCACTTTTTTCATTTGGATTCATTTAGGGTGTCAAATATGCATTACAAAATTCACTAGGCTGTGTACAAAAGCAATGCATCAGCTATTTAGCCATAAATTATCTTGAGTTGTAGTTGTAAGGGAAGTTACTATGTGCAGGTTGAGTTGTAGCCCATAGGATTTTGAGATTTTTGAACTTTTTTTTTGACATGTTTTCTTGACGGTTGCCATATTTCCTTGGCGGTAAGTCATCCCCAAGAAAATGAATTTCTTTGACTGCTGACTTAATTTCTTATCGCCGTGACAATCTAGTGTGTTTCCATATTTTCTTGGCGGGTGGGCCATCAAGGAAAACTTTCTTAAGGGCTAGCCGCTAAGTATTTCCTTGTGATCTAGCCTTGGCGGTTCATGCTTAACGGTTGTCCGCCAAGAAATATTTTTTTGACGGTTTTTTTTCTATTCCTTGGTGGTTTTTGGCCTCCAAAGAAATTCAGTTTTGTGGTAGTGTTATATAACTCTTCCTTTATGTGTGCATTCATCCGACCATCGAGCTAGCTAGGTACTTTCTGAAGAGGTCGCCAAAAAACGACGTGGGGAAGCGATCGAGCAATTATTCACGATCATATATGAACAGATCGCCAAAAAAACCAACGAGCAAACCCGAAGGTTCGTTGTCACGATGTACACAACGCACCAGAGCTGGCCGTCCATGCCGCCAGGTTGTAGGCTAGCCGCAGAGGCCGACCTGCTTGGTGCCTGCGGGATAGAGTAGAGCCGAATGAATTTGACCCGGGCGTGGCGTCAAAGCAGCTTTGACCACGCGCACTCAATTGGTCGCCGCCCGCGAGGTACCCCTTTGCCTTTGCCTTTGCTCCGTCGCTCGCTCGCATCGCACGCAACCGGCAACCGGGTCGGCCTCGGCCGGCCGTCTTCACCGCACACGTGTACTACGTCTTCGCGACGACCCTTCCTTCCGATTATACATACCCCACTCTGAAAATCAATCAACTGATGATCGATGCTGATGACCAAGACAACGCTAGGTGGCTACCCCACGTACGTTGTAATCAACTCCAGCTCAACTCAACACGAATTTATTAGTAGCGTAGCGGTGTAGTACTCAGTTACCACATAATCCAGTTGAGGTCAAATTACGCTATATATAGGACAGATTGAGCTGAATCAATCAATCGTAACGACTGCTGAAAATTATGTTGAAGCAGGACCGCTTGACTTTGATCGTCGTCCTTTGTAGGAGTATATATTGTTGCCTAATTAATCTTGCAAACAACACGATGGACCCAGCATCTTCGTGATGCATCACGAGTCATCGAGCGAAATTCTGCACGTCACATATATACCTGTATTATATACTCCGACGATCCAGTACGTGTTTGTTTATATTTAACTCAAATGAGATTTTTAAACAAAAAAAACTCAAAGAGTAGAGCTACAAGGCTGATGATGATGTATGTGTCCACTACACGCACGGTTCCTTCCAGCATCCTCACACTACTAAACAACTGACATTTCGTCGATCACCCAAAATACCTTTAGTCTCGACGATTTCGACGGCCGGGACTAAATAGACCTTTAGTTCTAGTTGGTGTTACCAACCGGGACTAAAGGTCCCTCCCGATTTAGTCCCGGTTGGTAACACCAACTGGGACTAAAGCCCTGCCTTTAGTCCAGTCGGTGCCACGGACCGGGACTACAGCTTTTGTCCCGGTTCGTGGCACCGACTAGGACTATAGGACTGCTGAATCAATCAATCGTAACGACTGCTGAAAATTATGTTGAAGCAGGACCGCTTGACTTTGATCGTCGCGTCGTCCTTTGTAGGAGTATATATTGTTGCCTAATTAATCTTGCAAACAACACGATGGACCCAGCATCTCCGTGATGCATCACGAGTCATCGAGCGAAATTCTGCACGTCACATATATACCTGTATTATATAGTCCGACGATCCAGTACGTGTTTGTTATATTTAATTAACTCAAATGGGATTTTTAAAAGAAAAAAAACACAAAGAGTAGAGCTACAAGGCTGATGATGATGTGTCCACTACACACGCTACGCACGGTTCCTTCCAGCATCCTCAACATTCAACGACGGGTGGCCATTGGATCGTCGCACCATGACGACCTAGCTTTGTACCCAAAATCTTTACTCGTAATCTCACCGTTCCAAACTAAAGTTGAAGCATTGAATAATATCAGCGTGGATACATATATACTACAACGATGAGTTAATTTCCTTCAACATCATATCATTCATAAATGCACATCTCTATACACAATCCAGGGAACATCAACGCTATTAAATATAGGAAAAACTCAGGTACTGTACTGTGCAACTGTATACCATTGTCTTTGTGTAGAAGCATGCACACACATTGGCCTAGCTCGTCACAATGGTTTACTTACTTGTCTATATGACAATTACATATACTAACCAGAAGTTGCCTAGCTGGGGGCATGGGCTACCTTAGCTAGATAGCTATCTCATTCCTACTATGTTGATGCTTGATAGTAAGGCGTCTCCCTTTTCATCTCAATCGAGCGATGGCGATGCACTTATCACTACTGGAATCGCGCGATTTGCCTAGTGCCGCAGGCACTAGGCAAAGGCCCAGAAACACTAGGCAAACAGTTTGCCTAGTGTCACACTAGGCAAATAAGGGTCGGCAGAGGCGGACTAGGCAAAGAGCACTTTGCCGAGTGTCAAACCTCGGACACTCGGCAAAGTGTTTGCCTAGTGTCAAGGACACCACTCGGCAAAAGTATTCCACTGACGGTGGAAATCGTAACGGACGTTTTGCCTAGTGTCGGAGGTCTGACACTCGGCAAAGTATGCAAGGTTTGCCTAGTGCCAGATGTCCGACACTAGGCAAACATGTCAAGCTTTGCCTAGTGTCAGGCCACCTACACTAGGCAAATATGCCAAGCTTTGCCTAGTGTCAGACCTCCGACACTAGGCAAACTGCCTACTTTGTCTGTTCCCAGGGGTGCCACGTGTGGCCCCTTTGCCTAGTGTCAGACCCTGACACTAGGCAAAGTAACCAGAAGCTGAATTTTTTTTTGATTATTCCATTTGCGACACAAATATAAATCATATTCAAACACCACAAATATATCACATGAATCATAAATAAGAACCACATGTTCACATATATCACATGTTCATACCAAAAGTCCAAATGTGCCACAAGTTCACAAGTTCATAAGTGCACAACCAAATTTCTTAACAAAGTTCACAACAAGCTGATCACGACGATTGTCAAGGGTGAAGAGGCCCGTGGTTTGATGCTCCAGGCGACCCTTCCACTTGATTCGGCTCAAGCTGTGGTGCCGGTGACGCTCCAATCTGTGAAGCCGGCGACCCTTCCACTTGATTCGGCTCAAGCTGTGGTGCCGGCGACGCTCCAATCTGTGAAGCCGGCGACCCTCCAATTTGATTCGATGCCACGCCCGATTGATGCTGAAAAAAAATAAAAAGGATACCGTCAATAAAAAATTTCGGCAGAACCTCCCCTGCACGGAGAGGTTTCCAAACCCTGCAAGAAAACAAACGGCACGATGACCGTCAAGAACATACATATCAATACACCGCCACCAACACCACCACCACCCGAACACCACAACTGCCACCACCACACCACAACAACAACCACCGTCACCACCAACACAATATTGTATGTTTGAGATTGCAAACCTACAATAAAGAGACGGTCAGATGCGTATACAAAGGTTACAGAAGATCACTTGCACATGACATTCACAGATAACCAGAAACAGAGAAGTGTGTGCATGTTAGAGAAGAAAAATGAAGCTTTGGACTACTTTTTAAAGGGAACATCAATAGATATGGAGATCACACATTGAACGTTGGAATAAATAAGAAATAATCATACTTCAAGTGTCATACATAGGAATATTCTAATAATCAACATGTACAGAAACCTTCAGGAGTTCTATTGTTCTGCTACTGTACTGAAAACCATGACAAGCAAACAGCTAAGCTGAAGTCAAAAGGTTTTAAACTAAACTGATAGCTAAAAGAATAAGTAAATGGTAAAACTATTACTAACTAGCATGCATGTGTGGCTGAAAGTGACAATTACCTTCACTGTTGCATTCCAAATAAGAGTTACTGAAAGTAACATGCTGCAGTTTAGCAAATTTGATAATAGAGCCAAACTCTGTAGTTGTAGAGCTGATCACGGTTGAGAAAGTAGATAGCTACAGCTGTTGTTATAGAATAGCTTTTGCTGTTGATATGAAAATCAAGGCTGCCAGCTGTTGAAACAAATTGATGCTCACTACCGATGGGCTGACCTGCGGCACAGAAATAAATTCAGAGCAAAAGCCAGGCATGCACTCTATATGTGATCACATTTGATCACATGTGGAGATGTCTGGGTTTTGGACATCCGGTGTCGCAACTTGCTCGAAACCTTATGAATTTTTTACCACAGCCTCCACATGCGATAACACGACACGTCGCCAAGTTTCGTGATTTTTGGACTTCATTTGGAATTTATATAATTAAAAATCACTTTTCCCTCACATTCCTCGACATGTTACGTCAGCGAGAGGGTTGAGATTTCATGTGTGGTTGTGGATACGGCCTCAACGTACACCAAATATCTTGACTATCATTTTTTGAATCACTATGTTCTAATATTCCATGTACCTGCAGTTCAAATTTGAATTATATGAAAAAATTTAAAGAAACAAGATTAATTAGTTAAATATAGCAAAAAAAAGTCAAATTAATGCCAAATTTTGAAATGTATTTTGAAATTGGGTCACAAGGACACAAAAAAAACTCAGCTCTAAAATAAAAAAGAATAAAGAAGTCAACACTTCTTTGCCGAGAGCCTGCCCATCAGGCTCTCGGCAAAGGGTCTTTGCCGAGAGCCGGACTAACCGGCTCTCGGCAAAGGGTCTTTGTCGAGAGCCTGTCTCTGTGCTCTCGGCAAAGGGTATTTTCTATATAAAAAAACCCCGCGCTGCCCCCGCCCCCGCCCATACGCGTCCAACCGCCGCCGCTCGTGCCCCACCGACGCCGCCCCGCCCCCGCCCCTCCCCTGCCCCGCGCGCGCCGCCACCGACCAAATCCGCCGGCGCCGGCCGACACCGACACCGCCCCCGCCCCCGCCCCTCCCCTGCCCCGCGCGCGCCGCCACCGCCGACCAAATCCGGCGCCGCCGGCTGACACCGCCCCCGCCCCCGCCCCTGGCCCGCTCCTCCCCTACCCCGCGCGCCGCCGCCGCCGGCCGACACCGCCCCGCCACCGGCCTACAGTGCGCGCAACCCTAGGGCGGCCACCGGCCGGCCAGGAGCATCCAGGCCCGCCGCCCCTGGTCTCTCTCCCGTCCGGCGCACGTCCCTGCACACCACCCCGTCGATCAGGTGAATTCTTTTCTATGATTAGATTATGTGCAGGAATAGAGGCGAAAGCTCATGATGATTACCTGTTGAGTAACAAGATACAGTTCCTTTGTTGCTTGCTATAGCCAGCCGCATCTGACATCCTCTTGGATACACACTAGTACTAGTATTTTGTCTAAGATAGCATGTAGTACTAGAATGTACGCAGGCTTAGGTTCAACCAGTATATGTATGTGCGACAATGGTGCTGTCTCCGTGAAATATGAATCTATGCTAGTTAATTTTCGTTTTAACTAAGCATAAGTTTGGCTACTGCAGTCACCTACTTAACATCGGTTTTGAAAATTAAAGATAAGAGCTGATAGGTAGACAATGATTTTAGGAATTCAACTTTATCATATGCTTATCTCAATATTGGTGCACTATGTTGAAACACATTATACACAGATTAAAGCTAGGCACATAAAATTCAGATTGTATCATTGTGTCAGGCTTAGGCAGCGAGACCTGATGATGATCAGAATACACTAATTTCTTCTTAGTTAAGCATAAGCATAGATCAATCTGGAATGAAATGCAGGGCATATCGTTAGGCTCCTCTGCTCCTATGTAAATTTATATTATACAAAATTAACATAATCCTATGCTGCAAGACAGTTCAAGCTATTCTTTTCACCTATATATGCAACAAGACCTATGAATGTGTCTTTCCAGTAGTGGCTGGTGGTGATGGCGGACATGGGGGCAGGCCCTGACGGGAGGAGGTTGATGGAAGTGTCAGTTTGGCACCCCTTTTCCATTTCATGTAGTAACCATGTTCTACCACTCCATTTGCGTCCAGTCCTCCACCACCTACTTTCCGCCCCCTTTGATCGTTTTTCTCCTCAGGCTGCGTTCTTCTTGCTCCTTCCTTTGAATGAATAGGGTCTAGATCAAATGGCAAACAAACTTTCTTGTTCTTTGCTATAGTTGGGAATGATGCTGTTTTATAACTTCCGTTTTGTCAATTCATTGTTAGTGTAGTTTTCTCTTTAACTTCACGGTGCAATGGCGAGGCTGTGAGGGTTTAGAAGGGGAATATTTGGGTGATAGTTATGTGAATTTGTGATGAAATTGAAATATATCTCCTTGCTATATATTTTTAAACAGAACAAGAGTAATGACAGACCGTGAGTGGATGTATAGTGGTTGGTCTCGTGGGCAGGCTCCCACTAGTGCCATATATGTGTATTTGTTGCAATGCGCCTTTGTTTAATTTAAAATTTGCTTGGATGTGTGGCCTTCGTGCCATATATGTGCTGTCGGCCATCGAGCCGGCTTTTTTTGCAGGTTTTGGAAACCTCCCCGTGCAGGGGAGGTTCTGCCGAAATTTTGTACTTATAGTGTTGTTTTTCTTATTTTGCAGACCAGGACCTGTCGGAGGGGACTCGGAGCACCTTGGCACAGCGCCGCCTCGCCACTGCACCGTCTTGCCACTGCGCCGGTAGCCTATCTTCACCGCCACCTTAGGTATAATTAACCTCCATCTCTTATCGTTGTCATACGTAGGTCGTGTAACACAGTTAGGCGTCTCCCGTCCGAAAGAGATACGGCCGTTGGTATGCGTGTCTGTGCATATTCGTCGGCCGTATCTGTTTTGGATTGTCCATGTTTTTTGGACAGCCCGTGGATGCGTAGATGGTTAGCTTCCATGTTTTGCTCCCGTCCGAGTCGAAGTTTTGGCAGCACCTCCATATTGTTCTCCGGATACACACTCTCCTTGCGTGTATCGGGAGAACAGCGGGGAGGTGCTGCCGAAATTCTGACTCGGGCGGGAGCAGAACATGGAAGCTAACCCGTCTACGCATCCACGGGTGGGATTAGGACATATCCTTCACCTATTAGATGGTAGGAACGCCATGTAGATGCAATCCATGGGTGGGATTAGGACCTGTCCTTCACCTATTAGATGGTAGGAATGCCATGTAGATGCAATTGTTGGTTTTATTACTCTCTTACACATGTATATGACAGAGGATGGCTTACCGTGACTGGATGTACACGGGCTTTGCAAGTAAGAGTGATGAATGGATTAGGGGGTGGAACATTTCGTGAATGAAGCATTTGACCCGGTTGTTGCTAAAGGGTCGAAACGGATGCGTGTCCCTGCAGCGACTGTAAGAACTCAAAAAGAAAACTGCCCAGAGAGATGTGGAAAGATATTCACAAGAATGGATTCATGCCAAACTATACCCGCTGGACCTTGCATGGTGAGCGTGATCTTATGGCAGCGGAGGATGTGAGAGCACGCCTTGAGGATTTTGATGAAGATGCCGGGGTGGCCGACATGATGGTAGACATCAACGAGGCATGTGACAATGAAGGATCGGTGGAGGAGGATCCAGAGGAAACCGCAAAGGCGTTCTACTTGATGATGGATTCGGCACAGAAGCCCCTTCACGAGAATACAACAATGTTGCAACTCGATGGCATTGGACGCCTTTTAGCATTGAAGTCACAGTTGAGCCTGAGCCGAGATGGCTTCGATCTTGTGTTGAAAGTTTTGGGCACAATGCTTCCAGAGGGTCACACGCTGCCGAAGAACACTTATGAGTCACAGAAACTCCTTGGTGCACTTAAGATGCCGTATGAGTCGATCCATTCTTGTCCTAAAGGGTGCGTCCTATTTAGGGGAGACGACCTTAAGGAAGCAACGCACTGTCCAAAGTGCAAAGCCTCTAGGTATGTGCAGGTAGAGGGCAGTGATGGCAACAAGAAATAGTCTAAGATCCCTGAGAAGGTCCTACGGTATCTTCCTGTTCTACCAAGGCTCCAACGGATGTACATGACAGAGGAGTCCGTGAAACAGATGACATGGCACAAGAAAGGCAAGAGATACAGTGACAAGATGGTACATCCATCGGATGGTGAAGCATGGAAGTACTTCGATGAGTAGCATCCTAGCAAAGCGTTGGAGGCTCGGAATGTACGTGTAGCCTTTGCAACAGATGGGTTCAACCCGTATGGAATGATGGCGGCCCCGTACACATGTTGGCCTGTGTTCATGATCCCCCTCAATCTCCCCCCGGCGTCATGTTCGATCCCAAGAACGTGTTATTGTCGCTGATAATACCTGGACACCCGGGCAGCAATATGGGTATTTTCATGCAGCCACTGTGGGATGAATTGCAACATGCTTGGGAAAAGGGGGTACGAACATATGACCGAGCTACAAAGCAGAACTTCACAATGCATGTGTGGTACCAGTATTCAATGCATGACTTCTTGGCATATGGTATATTCAGCGGGTGATGTGTTCACGGGAAGTTCCCTTGCCCAGTATGCAAGGCCTCTGTGATGTTCACCTGGCTGAACAAGGGTGGCAAGTATTCTTCGTTCGACAAGCATCGTCAATTTCTAGATGATGACCATGAGTTCAGACGAGACATCAAGCACTTCATGAAAGGTGTTGAAGTCACCGACACCATTCCTCAGATTATGAGCGGTGCTCAGGTCCTTGCCGAGTTAGAGGCCCTCGAAATTGATGACAAAGTTGGTTTTAAGAAATATGGTGTGGAGCACATGTGGACTCATATATCAGGCTTGACTAGGCTCCCCTACTTCAAGGACCTTCTTCTTCCACACAACATCGATGTAATGCACACAGAAAAGAATGTCGCCGAGGCACTCTGGGCAACACTCATGGACATAAAGGAAAAGTCAAAGGACAACGTGAAGGCTAGACTGGACGTGGAACAGATGTGCGATAGACCAAAGCTAGTGATGAAGGCCCCTGCTCCTAGCAAGAATTGGAGAAGGGCCCCGGCCGATTACATCCTGAAAAGGGCCGATAGGAAGGAAGTACTGGAGTGGATCAAGGGGTTAAGGTTCCCCGATGGGTATGCGGCGAATCTGAGTAGGGGAGTGAACTTGAAGACTTTGAAAGTCCTAAGGATGAAGAGTCATGACTTCCACATATGGATTGAGCGGCTACTTCCTGCAATGACCCGTGGATACCTCCCCGATCTAGTGTGGCATGTCCTGGCAGAGTTGAGCTATTTCTTCCGACAGCTTTGTGCTAGAGAGTTATCTCGGGCGGTGATTCTTGACCTGGAGCGTGTTGCACCTCTGTTGCTCTGCAAGTTGGAGATGATCTTTCCACCTGGCTTCTTTCTGCCGATGCAGCATCTGATTTTGCACCTACCGCGTGAGGCACGGCTGGGGGGGCCCGTGCAGGCCCGTTGGTGTTATCCAATCGAGAGGTGTCTAAAGATTCTTCAGAAAAAGTGTAGAAATAAAGCCAAAATTGAGGCTTCCGTGGCAGAGGCATTCATAGTGGAGGAGGTGTCGAACTTCACAACGACGTACTATACTGAGAACCTTCCCACCGGCGCACCCCTCGTTACAACGCCGATGAGAGTTCATCGACCCTGAGTCTATTCAAAGGGCAACTCGGAAGAGGAAGCGTAGGTAGCCACAAGCAGTTGCGAGATCGTGAGTGGCGCACTATCATGCTCTACGTGTTGATGAACCTTGACGAAGTGGAGCCTTATCGAATGTAAGTTCTCAATGAGCTTGTTACATACGCTGTCAATATCCTCTGCATATCGAAAGAACAATGAGCTTGTCTCTTGTTTTTTCAGGAAGTTTGTGAAAGAACAATGGAAAGGGAGAAGGGCTCCCACCATCCAAGAAGAAGACAATCTTCTCAAAAATGCCATGCCCGATTTTATTTCTTGGTTCCGTACAAAGGTACCATCCAACCTACCTCGTTCCAACTAGGAGCGAGTAATGTAACGATCTACCTGGCCTCACCTTGCAGGCCCGCACGGATGTGGAAATGGATGGTGAATTGAAACAGGTTGCACGGGGCTTTGCTACAAGGGTCAAGTCATTCACCGTTTATGATGTGAATGGCTATCGCTTTCGCACAAGAAGCCACGAGGAGAGTCGGCCCAACCTAAAGACCATGTGCATAGGAGTTCGTACACCCGGTAACGATGACCGTGACTATTACGGCATAGTCGAAGAAATATACAAGCTCGACTTTGAGGGCCCCCAAGCTCTTAGACCAGTGGTGTTCAAATGCCATTGGTTCGATCCCGAGGTCATCAGAAGAGCCGATGACATTGGGCAAGTCAAAATTCAAAAAGATTCCGTCTATAAAGGAGAAGATGTCTATATTGTGGCTCAACAGGCCACGCAAGTTTATTATCTCCCATGGGCGTGCCAAAAAAAAGGATCTTGAGGGTTGGTACCTTGTGCACTTGGTATCGCCGCGTGGTAAAGCGCCTCTCCCAAACGATGATGACTACAACTATGACCAACAAGATAATAGCGGAGAGTTCTATCAACCTGAGGGGCTAGACGGGCGTTTGGAGATAGACATTCTTTCGCTGATGGGCATGGAAGGTGACAACGACGTCGATGAGGACGAGGGTGAAGTAGTGCAAGATGCTAAGGACTTAATAATGCTTGAGGAATGGAGGGCTCAACGCGATAGACATGTTGTTGAGGACGATGGAGTTGGTGTTGAAAATGGATATGTCGAGGACCTTAGAGAGCTCAACAATATTGACAGTGATGATGACTATAGTGACGATGAGCCAACCACTGCCGGTCGTGGAGATAATTTCTAATTCATGTAATACTGTATTTTTATTGTTATTACTTTGCAATTATGTTTCGTTCATTTTGCATATCTTTGCAAATACTTCTTGTTTAATTGTACTAATTGGTTTAAGCTTTGTCATTGCAGGCATAGGACAAAATGCCGGGCGGAAGGTGACCGCGCCGAAAGGGGGTCGCCTCGACCTTCATGAGGCACGACGACACCGACGACACGGACCTTCAGCCTCAGCTGGAGTCGTCCACGAGCAGGGACCGTGGACGGGGCCAAGTCACGGCGTCTTCTAGCCCAATGGCCCAGCCCGAGGAGGAGCACTTCGAGGGCGACCACGTCGGGGACGAGGATGAGGAGCCAGTTGTCGAGGTGGCGAGTTCGTCTAGCTTGAGCAAACTCTACGCGCGGGGGATCACGCGCCTCCCTGACCGGGCGCCTGCGCCACACGCCCGGGCGTTGATCACACCTTGCGGTGATAGGTAAGTAAACATTCATGTTTTTATGATTAATTCATATGACATGTTGAAAATCGAACTTCAGACTAACAATTTTTCATAATGCGTCGTGCAGGAACTTTGTCAAAGTGGACGCGGCGGAGTCACGCCATATCACTAGCATATAGGGCCTCCTAATTAAGAAGCACTACCCCGGCTTGGTCGTGCACAAGGGGAAAGAGGAGCCGCCCTTTTACTGGCCACACTTCTCTAGCGTCGAGGCAAACGGCACCACTCTTGCGCAGGTCATCAAGGCCAAGTTCTGGGTAAGTCTTCAGTACTATGCATTCATGGGATGTTTTTGAAATAATGAAATGAAACATATATGATGTTTGTATGCAGGAGTGGTTCGTGTGCGAGGAGGGGAAAGAGGCCGAGGCGGCGAAAGTCCAGGACAAGGTCTGCAGAGAGCGGCTGAAGGACATGTACTCCGAGGCGCACATCCAGTGCGTCATCTCCTACCACCTTGAGGTGCTTGGCCAGAAGATGACAAAGAAACAGGCCAGGGAGATGATCATGTTGCCCGACACCGACATCACCAGGGAGCAGTACATGCAGGTAAGTGGGAAACATTTATTCTGTTTCCTTCCTTGAAAAATAAGTATGAAACATTAATTCTCATTCATCTTCTGACATGTCAAATGCACATTGTCATGCAGTTTCCTGCTGATGGGTGCAAATCGCACATGGACTGCTGGGCCCAGATTGTGGACTCGTGGCAGAGGCCGGAGGCATACGTGGAGCGCAGAAAAAGACGGGAGAACCGCCTGGCCGCGACGAGAGGGGCGTCACACCACCAAGGGAGCGTGCCCCTCCCAGGGTATATGGACACATATGTACGTTTCTGTTTTTTTTGTTTGTTTATTTATTTTTGCTAACGCTTTGTTCTCATTACATTTAATCAACCTTGTGTTTTCCTCACAGCGCAAGACCCACGGCAACGTGCCCATTAGCGAGTTTGTTGGGTATGCCCTGGCTAACAAGGGGTGAGCGTCGGATCCAAACAACGTCTACAACCTGCAGGACGGGCCCGACGCATACCCCAACACTGCCGCCTACAAGAAGATGTCCGCGTACGCCACTGCAGCTCGCACGCGCCATGGGGACGACTTCGACCTTACCACCGAGCCACTGGACACGGACCTGCTCATGAGGACGGGAGGAGGGAAGCAGCACGGCCGGTACATGATTACCCACAGCGCAATCAACCCGGCCACCGTACCCACGCTCCGCGAGGTTCGGCAGGGGAGCAGCACGACCTCCGACGTCCCCATACGGCCTCGTCAGCCGAGCTCCGTGCAGCAGATGGCTGCGATGCAGACATCGTTTCAGGTAACTACAGTTTTATCCATCGTCCATTGGTTTTACATATGTACATCTCCTTTTGCATTGTTTAACCATCGCGGGTGTAATATTGCAGTCGCAGCTGGAGGAGTTGCGGGCTAGGCAGGACGAGCTGCAGGAGGCCCATCGGCGAGAGCTGGCGGCCAGAGACGAGGCCCATCGGCGCCACATGGAGGCACAGCAGCAGCACACGCAACGTCAGATCTTGGACCTAGTCAGCTACTTCCAGTCCATTCAGAGCTCTGGAGCGCCTCCGCTGTCTGCCTCGCTCTTCGCTCCACCCCCTGTTCCACCCTCTGTTCCTGCCCCTGCAGTGAGTCCGGTGAGTATACATATGTTTGTCTATTGCTTTGGCTTGTGCGGCCGTCCTGCAGGTACTAATGAGATCGCTTATATATTGTGCAGCATCAGTCGTGGGGTTCGAACCCGACCCCTTCACCAGGCAGCGGGTGGCAGATTAGTTCTTATGGCCACCTGAGTACGCACCACACGTGGCATGGTGCCCATTCGCAGCACGGCCACCCTGGGTTGTCCGACAGCCCTCCTCCGCGCCCCGGGTACTCGTACCCGTACCAGTCGGTGCCAGGGTAGGCCATGTGGGCGCCGTGGGCAGGTGAGAGCTCTCCACACCTTGGGGGGCACTCACCCTGGTCGGCGTGGCCAGATGGGGGCTCGGGACACGACGGAGGCCACGGCGACGACGGGTCGGACTCACAGCACCAGGGGTGAGGCGCTAGCGACTTCGAGCAGTGATATCCATGTAGACTTGTGGTTTATGTTATGAACTTGTGGTTTATGTTGGACTTTATGTTAGATTTGTCATATCTATGTGGATTTGTGATATCTGTGGACTTCGATATGTTTCATGTGTGATATATATGTGGAATTGTGATATAGACATGTGAATTTGTGATATATATATATATATGGCTATGCATGTAAAAACAGGAAAACAACAAAAAAACAAAAAAATTCTCAGCTTTGCCGAGAGCCATCTGGCTAGCACTCGGCAAAGATGCAAAGCTGTTCACAAGAATTCCAGCTTTGCTGAGAGCCTGCCTATCTGGCTCTCGGCAAAGGAAGGCTTTGCTGAGAGCCATCCTGGACGGCCGAGAGCTAGCCTGGACGGCTCTCGGCAAAGATTTTTTAAAAAAAATAAAAAGTCTCGACAAATATTTTTATTTTAAAAAATAAAAAGTCTTTGCCGAGAGCCGGCCAACCCGGCTCTCGGGAAAGACGACGTCAACTTTGACGTTCCTCGACGGCGCCGTGGGCTTTGCCGAGGGCGCTTCTGGCCTTCGGCAAAGTCTTTGCTGAGAGCTTGCCCCGTGGCTCTCGACAAAGAATTCTTTGCTGAGAGCTTTTTTGCCAATAGCTCTTTGCCGAGAGTCACCTGGCAGGCTCTCGATAAAGACTTTACCGAGGGCTTTTTGTCCTTTGCCGAGGGCTCCTGGCTCTCGGTAAAGAAGTCGGATACAGTAGTGCATAAATGCGACGACGACGGCGATGACAAGGACGATCTACTACTCCACACCGTACGAACGGACAACATCGTGTCTGTTAACCGGAGAAAAACTAGCTGCCCGCAGGGATAGCTCGTGCCGGCACACCGACCTCCGGATCTACCCAATATGCATGGGACCCTGCTTATTTTTGCCCTTTTGCTGTATGCTTTAGTGTGGTCGGCCTGTTGGTTTTGGTGTTTCCTCCTTTAATTTACATGGGACCCTGCTATAGCGCCAGTTGTACCAGAAACACGTACACGTACAGCCGATCGATCGAGGTTGCTTGTGGAGTTAGCGTAAGTACGTGCCGTTGTTCTCGGACATCCTAATTCGCTACACATGCCCTCTCTGCCTGGACTTTTCCATGTTTACGTGTATGTGCAGGTATATATGCGTGGGTGGTCCTTGATTTCCATGATTAGACATGCTTATCAATAGGACCATACATGCAGTGAGGTTTTGTAATTACATATTTAGCTTAGAATATATTAGTTACATGCTGTCATACATGTATAGGTCCATATATATGTACTTATGCCAGCAGAAGAGTTCCAACTCTCCGGGTTTCGATTGAAAGTCAGCTACTATTCCCTCAGTTGTAAATCGTAAGTCATTCAGGCTTTTACTATATATATATCAGGACAAAAACATATGTCTAGGTGCAAAAACTATGTATCTAAGAAAAGCCAAAAACAACATACAATTTAGAACGGATCAAGTAAATCTTAAGAATCTTTATAATAATCTGCCTCTTCCATGCAAATTAAAAGCCTTTTGAATGGCTGCACATTTTTGTAATGGTGATCGGTCAGCAATAGCAACTGAAAGGATGCAAAGGGTCCGTTTGTTTTAATTAGTTGTGGTTGTGGCTGGGCCTGTGTCTTATTCAAATTAAAGTTGATTTTGGATGAGTACGCGTCTCGCTCCGAGAGAGCGTTTCAGTTGTGACTGTTTGATCATCTTAGCTTTTCAGTTGAGTATTGATGTGGTTGACGTACTCATATATAATGTCTCTATAATACTTCTGGTGACAACACATATCGAAAAAAAAATACAATGCTGCCATTGCCATCCATCTGAATCTATGGCAGTACGTAGTTTTTTTTTCTGGGCCATTTTATTGCAGATTATTATGATGGTAGCTCAAGTAGCTCGTTTAATTGGATTCTGAGGATCGATTATTCGTCAGAAATTCAGCTTATTTGTTATTAGTTGTTTCCCATTTACTAAACTGAACAGTAGTAAAAGCTGAAGCAAACAGATCCAGGTCGATGATCGAGTGAATTCCAGATTCGATCAAGTATTTTTTTTTTCATTCTCCGTAAGTAATAATGTTTACAATTCCTCGAATTAAAAAAAGCAAGAGAGGATCAAGAGGAAACTCGCTTGACTCAAATTGCCATTTCTCTTGCAAAGATTCAAAGCAGAGTACCCCCAAACTTTTCAATTTAAAAAGGCTTCTCCGATCCGACATGCTGATTTTTCAAAACCAGGAGGGCGGCTGGTGTGTTTCGTGTTATCAGGAGTAAAACAGCTGGTGAGCACAAGAGTTATCTGAAACCAGCATCGGTCTCTAGCTAAACTAGTGAGAACTGATTGACATTCCCGTGTGTAGCTAGCTAGCTTATAGCAATGCAAGCTCATGATGATCCACAATATTCCTAGTACAAGTTCCTCAAACGAGCTCTCTAGAGGTTCCTTCAATATCAATCTGGGCGGCACATAGAATACTCCTGTTACAAGGTTCTCTGAAGCAAGAAGATATGGGCTTGTTTAGTTGACAAAATTTTTGGCGAAATGTAACTGTAGCAGTTTCGTTGTTATTTGGCAATTAGTGTCCAATCATGGTCTAATTAGGCTTAAAAGATTTATCTCGTCCATTTCGTCTAAACTGTGTAATTAGTTTTATTTTTTATCTATATTTAATGTTTCATGCATGCGTTCAAAGATTCGATGTGACGAGGAATCTGAAAATTTTGGTAAAATTTTTGGCATCTAAACAGTACGATAGTAAGAAACCGAATGGCTTCTTGCAGGTGTGGATGTCAGCCACTATATTATATATACATATACAAGTGCTGTGCAAGAGAGATCTTTCAGCAGGTCTAGACAAGCTACTTGAATATGCATGCATGTTACGTCTTCTCTAGTTTCTCCCCCTAAAGTTTAGTCCTTATTCTATCGGATGTTTAACACATGCATGGAGTATGAAATATAGACTAAAAAAATAACTAATTTGCCCTGTTCGGCAGGCTGTTTTTTTTGGCTTATAAGCCGGCTGTGGCTGATTTGCTGTGAGAGAAAAACACTGTTCCACGGCTGATAAGCCGTGCTGATAAGCTCAGCCGAACAGGGGGATTGTACAGATTGCGTCTAATTTGCGAGACAAATTTTTTAAGTCTAATTAGTCCATGTGCGACAGTGAAGCTACCGTAACATGTGCTAATGATGGATTAATTTGGCTTAATAAATTCGTCTTGTGGAGTACTGAGGACTTCTATAATTTGTTTTATTATTACTATCCAAACGCTCCCATATGACATTCTGGTATAACAGCCAATGTAACACTTCAAAATTTTATACTCTGAATTTAAACAAGGCCTACTACTATTCAAGTTCCAAGAGGAGGCTAGCAGCTAGCTAGCCACCTAAAGCACATTTGTAGTCTTGGTAAAGCTACGCGAAGTGGGGGCAGTATATATGGGAGCAGGAACATGATCTTGGCAAGATGTTATTCTAATGCATGATGCATATATGGAGAAGGGAATAAGATATGCCCAGTTGCATTGCCAGAAGATGCATGCCCTTTGACTCAAACTAGCTAGCTAGCTGGCCAGTGAAGGATGCATGGATAGGTAGCATCCCTGGCCGGGTAAGCTAGCCGCCAACAATGCACTCCACTGGGATCAACTTTATTAAAAGAAGATAAGTGCATGCATGGGGGTTAGCTAGGGGGTTGGGTGTGCACACACTTGTCCCCTCATGAAGCAAAGGGAGGCCAGGAGCGAGCCTAACAAGCTTCAACAGTACAACCGCTCGTTGAACAGAACCGGTCGCCGGCCCGGCTCGATCATCAGGCCAGTGGTGTGATGACCCAAGTCAAAGCAATTTGTTATTTATCTAGATACATAAATATATATACAAGTATGCTTGCTTAAAAGCAGCACACAGTGCTTCTGTCTTCTCATTGGAGCGTGCAATTATTGTTTTTTTATTAGTCCGACAGACCCATCACTTTTATTTGTGCAGATGATGACAGTTCCTGCAGGCAGCCTGAATTTTTTTTTCCTCATTTGCAATATATGATTCTCGGATGTTAGAACAGAGTAACATTGAAATCCATAAGCCGCAATCTGGAAAATAGGAACTTTATTACATGACCAGTTCATTTCTTGGGAGAACATGAAAATTGCCGTGTCCCAGCTGAAGGAGGGTTTAATTAAAAAAAATCACCTTGATATATAATCATTTTGGTACTACCTATACTAAGGACATTTGTGAATCGCAGCTGATTTTTTTTGTTTTGTTTTTTCTGTGAGATGAGAAAGCCACTCAATATGGCAGCATTTTTCACAATTTTCCAGGGGATTTTTCAGTAATAACACTTTAAGGTGGTTGTAAATCTGTGTTTGTCCTATATAAAAGCTCTTTAAAACAACTTTCTAATTAGTTTTTTGAAAAAAGGACCCTCTTCCAATAGTTTTATAAATAACTCTCTAGATATGAGAATATATTAAATACCTCGCTCGACACATACCGTGTGCGTTCCGCACATGCTATGCTAGGCACCACTCCTCTCTCTGGTTTTCGAGTTTTAGAAAGCTAATTATACTAGAGAAAAACAAAATTAAAGCTTTATAGGAGTATTTATTTCCTTTATTTGGCATAATTATTGGTTTACCAGGTGTCTTTAGTTAAGAAGCTTTTGGAGATGCTCTATACTTTTTTGTCCCTGAAGAAATTAGTTTCTAGAGTTGTCCTAAGTCAAACTTTTTTTATATTTAACTGGATGTATAAAAAAGTATAAATATTTGCGACACCATATAACCATATTATGAAAATATAGTTTATGATGTATCTAATGTGCTAATTTGGTATTATAAATCTTGGCCCTCTTTTCTATAAATTAGGTCAAACTTGAAAGGACTTAACTTCATACAATTCTAGAATTTGATATATTGGATAGATGGAGTATATAATATGTGACAAATAAAGGGTTTTAAATCAACTCAAGAGCTAATAAAACCATGTTTGAGATCGGTGTTTTTTGTTTTTCTTGTGAAATAATCAACATCGATGAATTTGGTAAGATGCATACAACATTTCGTCGATTAGGTGCACGACTGCCATGCATTAGGATTAGGATAGCTAGAACGATCGGGGCAATAATTGTAGGAAAAGGAAAGAGTGTACTAGTACTAATAAGATTCAATTATGGCGGAGTTGCTTGATGATCTGGCCTGGCTGCTCGCTCGCAACGATCGACCCCCATGGCGGGCGTTTCGCAGCATTGAAGCAAGGTCGATCCATCCGTCCTCACGACAGCGCCGGTTAGCTGTTGGTGTTGATGCGGTGATGCCCCTTCCTCCGCCAACACCATCATCGCCTGCCTCGTCTCGCCATTACCAGCAACCAACGTCGTCCTTGCTGCCATTAATGCCTGCCATGCTTATCGATCGTCCCTCATCAATCACGCATCTTGCATTGCATACCAATCCAGCTCAAATTTAAATATACTCGATACCTATCCACGTTGCTGACCCGTGGAAGCATCAAGACGTTTAGGAGGTTTTACACCTTTATTTAGCAAAATATTATGGTCTTGCGAAAACATTTCTAAATATAGGGTGTCTTTATCAAGCCAATCTTGATGATTTTTTTGTTTTTTCCAAAGAAAAAAAACAAATCTTCTGCTCTTATATATACACAATCGGCGTGCAGTGAATCAAGATTTAGAAAACATAATTGCACGTCTCCCACAAGATCTATCGATCCAACTAATGAATAAGGAAAAAATGTGAAACATCTTTATTAGTACAAGAAAAATACAAGATAGTAAAAAAAATGAACAATATCTTGTTCAACAAAAACATTTAGCGGAGTTAGTGTTTTCATGAGAGTGGTATATCCATGACACTACAACAATCTGCAATTGCCTTAAGGGCTGACAATTTTCTTGATTGCTAAAATAAAACTGCCAAAAAATATATAGTTTCCTTGGCTATGCTAGAAAACCTCCAAGAAAAAGTATATTTCCTTGAGTGTGAACGTGACTGCGCTATTCTTATCTGTCAAGAAAAATTAGGATTTTCTTGAATGGGTGGCACGTCCTCATGGGTGATTTTTAATTCCTAACGATGAATAATGCCTTTTATTTTATGGGGGAAAAATAATATATAAAGCCCACAAGATCTCCACCCCCAATGCAAACAGTAGTTGAATGCCTGCGGGAGCTGCGAGAACATGCAGGTTTCTGCATTCGAAAGCTAGCACAGTGATGAGCACCAAAAGAGTGGCCTACACATTAAAGCAACTAACATACTGGTCGGAAGTGATAAAGCTAGAAAATGTGTCCATTCATTCATTCCTATATATCCTCAACTAAAAAAGCGATCGACGACATACATGCATATGCATGATCTGAATGAACATTTCCAGTGTCATACAAACATTATTATTGGGATGACAACATTATCAAGGCCTTCATTCATCAGACGGTTCTAGAAAAAGGAGACACGTACGCACTGGGCATGATCGATGGATGGATCAGATCCGCGGTTGCGCGCAGTACGCTGAAATGAATTACTCCGAACGAGCCATGAAATTAAATGCTGCTGTGTTCGTGCGGGGTCGATTCACATCGATTGCCTGTGCGGCCCTTCTCAACATGCATGATGCAGGGATGGTTCCAGCGTGCCGTACGAACAGAATGATGAGGAAAACCCAACCCTATATCATGTGTATGGGAACATCTCTTCATTCGCCTTTCTACAACTTCGAGACACACGGTCCGTCCACAAGTAGTATAATTGAATTGATGCATGGCTAGCTACCTCCATTATTATTATTCCAAATATAGACGACTACTGTAGTATATTTTGCGTAGAGACAAATATATGAGATGTACTGTTCATTTCCGTAGAAATAGATTTTGATCAGAATTAGAATAGTCAGTCATATATGTTTAAAAACTGAGGGATTAGCTAGATAGATGAAGATTTCAGATACGTTCAGAAAAGAGCCACTATTATTCTTTTATATAGATATTAATTATACAAATTCTGAATTATGGATGTTATGTTTATTTATTTAAGAATAAGAACGCAGAGGTGTGGTATGGCCGGCCGGGAGCTAGAAAAGACAAAAAGGGCCTGAGGGCAAGAAAAACAGGAGAGGTCTGAAACCTTTGGAAGCAAGCAAAGACGATCAATCGATCGACATCACACAAGCGCCCCCGAGAGGCTGCTAGTGTAGGTTCGAAAGTTTTGCTTGACCAAGCACTCCATTATTTCTGCAACAAATTACGGCCGTACGTTCCAAATTAAAGGCAGTTAATTCTCGCCATTTCTACAACGTTCAGAAATGCGTTCAAATTCAAAAGAGAGACAGCGTCCTGGCCCTGCAAACGTAACTGCCATCCTCTCTTACTTACCGCTAGTGTTATTCCCCTTGTCTGTGCCTAGCTCTTCTAATCCACGAATTAATTTGCCGTCTTCCCTTATCTTCCGCAGCCTTTTCTTGCAAGGCTGTTTTTTTTTTCCTTTTATTCATATGTTTTTACCTTCCAGTGTGAAAAAGGCATGCAAGCCACAAATATCAGCTGGCACCTGGCAGACATGCATTGGCATCATTCTTCCAAGGAAGAATATATAGCAGTAATGAATAATGTTTATTTGGAGTATGTATAGATTAATTAACGACAGTATAACCCTTGGTGTCTTTTTCTTCTTTATTTATTTGCGGTGTCAATGTAGTCTATGGTCTACCCCGTGTACGTGCGTGCTGCATACGTTGTCCCCTGCAGCCATGTGAATGAGAGAAATTCCTTTTAATTTAGTACGTGTTGAATAATGACTAATGCACGCACGCATGGAAAAGTTATTGCGTAATACAATAGGTAACTTATAATAAATGTACAATGTGGATGACTGCTGACGTAAAATATTGATTGGTCTACATAGAATAATCACGTGCCTGAAGTAAGGGATCGATCGATGTATACTTTTTACCTGTCTCTCGAGGCTTTGAGCAAACATAATGTTAGGTGTTGAACGCGGTGAAAACAACTCAACTCGATTTTTGGTAGCATGTCAATGCTAACGAGGTTTCATACGAACATGCATGAATAAATGCTTTATACTTCTGCAGTTATACTACTACACCTGTCTTTTTTCCCCTTCCAAAATGTCTCACTTTTTATGGCAAGGATCAAAACGTCTCATTTTTAATGCATGGCGTTCTCCATCCATAATTTCAATTCTCGCCGGATATATACCCTCTAGGCTCGACTGATTTAGCAAGAAAACTGTGAATCGCTAGCTGCTGCCTTAAAACAAAAATAGAAAAAGGACAAGTTCAATCCTGACTGTTTGGATATGAAAGCTATTTCCCTTAGCTTGCTGAATCTTTTTAAATTAAAAAGGAAATATTGAGATGGTGGACTTAATTAAATGAAACACAATGTTTTAAGAATAACTGTATTTAAACACGTGTTAACATACAGATCAAGCAATTTAAAAGGGTGATACAAAATAATAAGCTGTCAGGTAATTTCTCACCGAATAATTGTCAATTAACCAGCTAAATCACAGATGGTAGACATTTAGTGTCTCCTTCCCGGGAAGCAGCGCAACATTATTGCCAAATGGCATAAAGGGAAAAATAAACTAGCTAATGTCCCTTGAGCTGAAACGTAAGAGCAAGTTTAGACACGTGAAACATCTCTGTCGTTGTATGAAAGCATTGCATACAGACATACACACACACACCCGTCGGTGAGCGTAATCAGGTTGGTTAATCAAAATCAGTAACACCCACCAATTCTGCAATGCGCCCAAGCAAGCAACCATTTCCTTGGAGCCAAAACCATCACCGGTAGACTATAACTTATTTATGTCAGGGAGGGGGCACCAAAAATTAGGCAGCCAAGCAAAGCTTCAATTGTTAGCAAGACACCACCACCAATCACAATCAAAGCAAGGAAGCAAGGCTTTTATTTGTTGTTGTGCCAACCCCAGACTGCAAATCACAGGCACCCTATGTGCTGCTGCAATCTTACATGCATGCATGTCAATGCCAAGTTGGTGATGTGCCATGCCAAAACTATCAGCATCCAGCAAGATATCCATGTCGCCAACCCGGCCTATGTGACTGGTGGTGTTACCAAACCATATATGAAGACACAAGGAACAAACCAGAAGGCCCCACTCTCTCTCTCTTTCTCTCCTTTATTTATCAGGGACTAGCAACGAATAATAAATCGAGCAAACAACCCAGAGGCCAAGCAAAGCAAAGCCGAGGAGGATGCAAGTTGCACTGATGCATGCATGGCAGGGAAAAGAAAAAAGAAATCAAAGGCTGTTAAAGATACAGAACACACTAACCCTAATCATGAATGGGCCGAATCCTCAGTGCCCCACCACCTCCCGGTTTGCCCTCTCTCTCTCTAAAATTGATGAAGGAAGCTGAAAAAAACAGAAAGAAAAAAAAGAAGAAATGTGTGCCTCAAAAGCTGAGGAGAGAGAGAGAGTGGGAAAAAGGGCAGGAGAGAGAAGGGTGGGGGAGTATCAAGAAAGGAGAGGCTTTGCATCCAAGCGTGCTCCCCTTGAAGCAACCCCCCGGTCAGCGTCCCTGTTGACCGCACAGGCACAACTCCCACTCGCAACGGAACGGAGTGGTGGCGGAGGTGGAAACGAACCCGCGCTCGGCGCTTCCCCTTCCCTTCCGTTCCTCCCACACCACGACGCGACGACGCGACGACCCTGTGCTCCTCCACCTTGCCTGCCTTGGGCTTCCTATATATATATATATAACTGCCCTCTTCTCGCACCCACGCCATTACGGCCACGGACACCCCCGCTCCTGACTCCTCTCCTTTCTCTCTGTGTCTCTCTCCTCAACCCAACCAAGAACCGCACACGGCTCGATCACCACGGCTATGAAGACGAGGCGCGGCGCGTGCTACTCCTGCCACGCGGCGGCCCCGGCGCCGGGCGAGGGCCCGGAGGCCGTGCACCGCCGGAAGAGGCGCAGGACGGCGGCCGAGGGGTCGCCGGCGGCCGCCGGCGCTCCAGGTGTCCGCCTGGCCGGAGACATGTTCGAGGAGCTTCCTGACGATCTCGTCGTCTCCATACTAAGGGACGTCGCCGCGTCCGCCGGCTCGCCGGCCGATCTCGCCGGCGCCATGCTCACGTACGTTCTCTTCCTGTATTGTATCGTGCATATCGTGCGCTGTCCAGTTCGGCTCCGTGAACCGAGAAGTCGATGGCTGATTGGAGTTCTGACCTGGATGTGTTTGCGTTGTGCAGGTGCAAGAGATTCAGGGAGCTCGGGCGGACCAAGGTGGTGCTCGCGCGGGCGTCGCCGCGGTGCCTCGCGGTGCGCGCCAACGCTTGGTCGGACGATGCGCACCGGTTCCTGCAGCGCTGCGCCGACGCCGGCAACCTCGAAGCCTGCTACCTCCTTGGCATGGTAAGGACGGCACAGCAAGCAATCGTTGGACAGACAGCGAATCATTCGTCTTTGCCGTCTTGGGTCGGCGTTGGATCATCGCGCTGATGAAGCTGATGATGCTCGATGCAGATTCGGTTCTACTGCCTGCAGGGGAGCCGCGGGTCGGGCGCGGCGCTGATGGCGGCGGCGGCGGTGGGCGGGCACCGCGAGGCGCTCTACTCGCTGGCCGTGATCCAGTTCAACGGCAGCGGCGGCGGCAAGGACGACCGCGACCTCCGCGCGGGAGCCGCGCTGTGCGCGCGCGCGGCGTCGCTGGGCCACGTGGACGCGCTCCGCGAGCTGGGCCACTGCCTCCAGGACGGCTACGGCGTGCGGCGGTCCGTGCTGGACGGGCGGCGCCTCCTCATCCAGGCGAACGCGCGCGAGCTCCAGGCCGCGGTCACCGCCTCCGCCTCGGTGGCAGGGGCGGGGGCGGCGCCGCGTCGGCACTCGTGCCTCCTGAGCGACTTCGGGTGCCGCGCCGCGTCCGGGGAGCCGCACGCGGCCAACCGGTTCCTGGTGGACTGGTTCGCGTCGCGCCCGCTCGGAGCCTCGGCGACGGCGGCGGCAGCACCCGGCGGCAACGGCAACGGCAACCCCGGTACCGCGGCGGCCTCGCCGGCGGAGGAGGACGCCGGCGGCGCGCTGCGGCTGTGCTCGCAGGCGCTGTGCGGGCGGCCCGAGACGCGGCGGCACGAGTTCAGGCGGTGCTCGGTGTGCGGCGTGGTGAACTACTGCTCCCGCGCGTGCCAGGCGCTGCACTGGAAGATGGCGCACAAGGCGGAGTGCACGCCCACGGACCGGTGGCTCGACGTCGCCGTGGGCGGCGGCGCCGCGGCGCAGCCCAACGCCAACGCCAATGCCGACGCGGCGCCGTGACGGCCCGTGCGCGCGCGCGCGGGCGGTCGTCGTCCGTTTCTTGTCACTTGTGTTCAGTTAGCGTTCGCAACAACGTCAGTTTTTACTGCTGTCGTTTCTCGCCCTCCGTTTCTCCTCTGTACCTGCTGTGTACGTACATGGTTGGTTGGCAATGGGCGTGGCATGCTGAGGTAAACATTATTGGCATAAAGCGAGCGGTAGAATATAGTAGGATTATAGGTAGTGAAAATTTTTCACCGTTAGTCTGGTCCCGTGGTCCGTGACCTGAGAGTAAAAGTAGCGAGAGCAGCACGGCTGCCGTGTCCTGTTCACGGAGGAAGCGAGAGCGAGACGTGACGTGAGGTCGAAACCCCACTTCCTCTGTCTTCATGTCTTGGGCCTTGTTCACTTTGCAAAAAATTTGAACCCGATGAATAGTACTGCTTTTGTCTTATTTGGTAAATATTGTCCAATCGTGGACCAACTAGGCTTAAAAGATTCATCTCGTGATTTCTAACTAAACTGTGTAATTAGTTATTTTTTTACCTTCATTACAAACGGCTAAAAATTGATGTGATGGAGAGAGAGTGAAAAAACTAGGAATTTGGATGGCATCTAAATTGGTGCCGTTGTGCGGTGCTTCCCCTGCGCTGCGCTGCTCTTTCTGCTGCAAAAGGCGGAGCGAGAGCGAACCTCTGTGGGCGCGGGCTGGCGTGCGCTCTGCCTCCCGTGCTGGCCGGTCAGCCAGTGCGTGGGTGTCTCGGCCCATGCCGCGCGGCCACGCGTTAGAAGAGGGAAGGCGCCAAAAGCCGTTACAGCCCACGGGAAAAGGCAGCGAGCGTCCCAGTCCGCGGTGCGCGAGGGGCTTGCCATGCCATGCCATGCGGCCGATGGGGAGGGAGGAAATATCGCGGAGCGCTCGGCTGGATTTGGCGCGACTAGGATGGGTGGAGAAGTGGATGGCGTGCAGGCGGGTGCTGCGTTCGTGTGGTGTGGCTTCCTTCCTCCGCAGAGGCAGAGTTGGATAAGAGGAGAGGTCGCATGGCGATGGCGAGAGACAGGTGTAGGTGCTATCGTTTGTCGCCCTGTTCGTTTGGACTTATCAGCAGAATCAGCAGCAATCCAACAGTGTTTTTCTCTCACAACAAACCAGCGAACAGTACTTTCAGCACAATAAACCAGCGAAACGAACAGGCTGTGTGTTTCCACTTCCGGACAGACTTCCACAAATGACAACAGATCCATCCATCCACGCCCGTCAACGCGCGCGTGCGTTCGGAAGTCCCGGAAAAAATGCGCTACTGGGCGTGGAAGTTGTGTGAGCCGGCCAGCACAAGGACGGGCCCCGGCCACGCCAACGTTGCTACCCGCGTCGAAGTGTGCGTGCGTGCTTGTCACCGTCCGTCTTTCCGGCGTTGCATATCATCCGCGACCGTACATCCAAACAAGAAAATAAGTATGAGCCATACGGCGCGAGGTTTTTTGTGCAACAGTTTCTGTGGGCTAAGGGCGGGGTTAGATCCAAAAATTTTTGCAAAACGGCACTGTAGTTTTTTTCGTTGTTATTTGGCAAATATTGTCCAATCATGGTCTAATTAGGCTTAAAAGATTCGTCTCGTCCATTTCGTCTAAACTGTGTAATTACTTTTATTTTTTATCTATATTTAATGCTTCATGCATGTGTTCAAAGATTCGATGTAACGGAGAATCTAAAAAATTTTACAAAATTTTCTGGGAACTAAACAGGGCCTGCAATGCAAGCAGCCAGTGGAACTGCAACATGCTGTTGGGCGCCCATATCGCTCCCATGCATGTCTTGCCATAAAACTAAAACCGCTGCCGGCCTGGAGCCACAGCCATGGCCCATGATACAGACGCTTGCTTGATACCGCTTAATTGCTTGCTGCTTCCTCAACTTGCTGCTCACTCGGTGCCCATACTTGTTTAAGCGAGCAGGGGCACACACATGCATGCATTGGGTCGCAGCACAGGCGGAGCTCTTTGGAGGCGAAGCTTGGCTCCTGCCCCCTGCCTGGCAACAATTTCTTAAGACCCAATAGCCACCGGCCCATTTTGGTACTCATCACGTTGTAGGCAGGAGGAGGGACAAAGCCACGACTCCACGTCACGGCCGCACGGCATACTCCACTCGCGGTTCGCATCTCCTAGCGTCCGGCTCGCGGCTCGCACTGCACTCCGTGCTCGAGCGGCGACCGGCGACAGCGCCACAGCGGCATTCCGCTCCCTTGGATTGGATGATGTAGAAGCATTCGCCACTGCAGCATCAATTACTGTTCACTGGTTTTTTTTTAAATTCGCCCCCTTTAATTTGTCTCAAGCTCCGCCACTGGGTCACAGTGATGCATGCATGAAAAAACTGATCGGCACACAGATGCATGGAGTAGCTAAGCTAGGTGCCCGATCCCATCGAGCGTGGCTGGCTGCCTGGTTCGCCGGCCTGCTCCGCCCCCGACGGGCGACGGAGCTGCATCGTCCTACGGGTACGGGCAGGTCACAGTAGCGGTTACGGGTTCCACAGTGCCCGATCGATCCGGATCCGGCCGCGAATGAATGATGATGTTTGATCATGTGATGCGTGCACCGATCGTCCACGGGAAACAGTACCGGGCCGTATCAGCGCCGGCCGAGCACTTGTTTGGGATGCAACGCAACACACGTACGACGGTACGAGTACGGTTGGTCTACAGGAACAGCTACCGGCGGGCGCCGGGCGGGCCGCATCAGCCGCCCAGCCGTGTTCATTCTCTAACAGAGGCTTGTTTACCTCAATTCACCCCAAATTTTACTATGTAAAAAGAAGATTGCTTGTCACATCAAAATATTGACACGTATATGGAGTACTAAATATAGATGAAATCAAAAACTAATTGCATAATTTTGTTGTACTCTGCGAGACGAATATTTTAAGCCTAATTAATCAATATTTAGACAATTATTACCAAATAAAAACAAAATTACTACAGTGTAACAGGACACTTACTATACAAAGTTTGGTTCCCAAATTTGGAATCTAAACAAGGCCAGAGAGGGCTCGAATCGGAATCGGTAGAGTAGGTTTGCAGACTGACTGATAGATACCAGTATAAATACTCTAACACATTGCTTGGCAAGAGCAGCCTTGTCGTTCTCATCATATACTAGGAGTATAAAAATGGAAGTAGTAATAGCGTCTGTCTATTCTAGCTTTAAGGTTGTGCAAGATGGCATGGAGCGTCACCGCGGCAGGCCGGCTCAATCAATTGGGTCACGGACACGCGGCTGCTCGCTCCCTGGCTCGCGACACCAGATGTCCGTGTCAGCTCAAGTTCCGCCATCCCCGGCCGGCCACCTCTCTTGGCTTCCAGATCCTCCTCCGCCAGTCGAACGATCCTCACCGCGACAATATATCCCTTTCGTGGTTTGGCTTCGGTTCTTCCCTAATCCTTTTTCTTCCTTTTCCTTTGGCTTCGATTCTTTGGGAGTGAGTGAGGGATGGGAAAAAGCGGAGCCGCCGGGTGTCCACGAGCTGGCTTCGGCAGGGCAGGGGGGCCATCTGGAATCGTGACCAGATGGAGAGGCATTTGCCGAGGACCCGAGGCGAACGATCAACAGTTCACCAGCCTGGCATGGGTTGCCTGACTGACCCCTCATGCATCATGCATGTCCCGCCGCACGGCGAGCAAGGATCCCGAACCACCAGCACGGCAATGGGCAGTCGGCACCGATGCTTGCTATCACAGTGATGCCCGGCTTTTCCCATGCTCTCCATCTCCAAGCAACCATAGATTGTTTGGGTAGCGAGGCTGCGGTGGTCCATGACGTACGTGTGCCACGCGCCGTAAATCCAACGTGCACTATCACTTTGCTGTACGTACTCCTATTTGGTTTGAAGAATCTTTCCCTGTTGCGCACGGCAGCGTCGTCACCGTCTACAGCGCACATAGTACGTGGTGCCTGCTAGTTGCTACAGCGAACCAAGTCGAATCTTACACGATTCCATCTAATAGCCATGATGAACTAGAGCTGAGCTGAGGAACATGCATGATCGACCTGCACTAGATTCGTCAGAACCTTTGGTGAAGGTTGCCCATAACGATTTTCGATCGATCATTAGCTTAACTTCGCAACAATATAAATTTCTTTATGGTAATGCCCCTACTAGATTTTATTCAAAAGGAAACGAAAGGGTTCTCCAAACTACATGTTCAAGATACAAAAAAGGGTAAGAAAGAAAATCATGAGAATTGCACAAGGGATTCCAGCCATTGATCAATATAGCAGGATGGAACTTCGTCTGTGCTCTAAGAACAACTAGAGCGAACTCTGTCTCAAATTTCTGCTTGCAATGCTCCACCGAAGGCTGAACACCATTGAAGATTTGATCATTGTGAGTACACCATTTGGACCAACACATAAGTACGATTATCTCCATGAAGGAAGGGACAGCTAACTGTCTTTAATGAAACCAAAACCTCCAAGGCCACTACATCGAGGGGCACCTGTGAACCAACAATGGAGCGCCAACAAGCAGCGGCAAACTGACAGCAATGGAACAGATGGAGCACCGATTCATCTAAGTCAAGCTGGCAGAGGACACAAGCATATGTGGACAGATCCATGTTCTTACAGCGAAGGAGCTCTAAGAACGAACTAGGTGAACCCAGGGAACATCCAAATGATTGAAAAACTTACGCAAGTGTTTAACCAGGAAACCTTCATTGTGTCTATGAAGATTGAGAACCCCAAGCCCTCCTCTTTCTATTGGCTGACAAATCATTTCCCATGCAGTCTATGGAGGACTTTTTGTATTGATATCTACACCTCTCTAGAGGCAATGCTTCCTAAGCTTGTCAATTCGATTAACCACTGTCTTTGGCAACCTGAAAGTACATGGTGAATGCTGGATGTGCATTAAAGACTAAATTTGTCAACTCTAATCTACCTGCCTGACTCAAGAAAAGAGAAGTGCGAACAATATAAACTAGCTTGGCACATAAACTAAACATTGCCAAGAATCCAATACTCGCCATCACTACTATAGTAAGCTTATTGGAGGCGGGCACTTTTGATTAATGGAGGTGGACATTGCAACCACCTCCAATGAAAGTTCACGGTTAATGCAGATTAATGGAGGCGGTTGCTTTGCCCGTCTCCAAAAATAAATTTAAAAACAAAAAAAATGAAAAAGCCAGTAGCCCAAACCAGGCCTGGGCCTGGATCTGGGCTGCGCACTGCCACTACCGAGGCAGCTCGATCTAGATGTGTCGCCACCGGGTTGCTCGATCCGCCGCTGCCGTTGCTCGATCTAGATGCACCTTTGCCGGATTCGGGCACCACGGTCATGGATCCGGCCACTAGCGGCGAAGCCGGCCACCATGGTCGCCGGGGGAGGAGATGGGGGAGGAGGGCGCACTGGCCGCCGGTGGAGCGCTGCTAGTGGAGCACCTGGGGGAGGAGGGTGTGTCGGTGGCCAGAGGAGTGCCGCCGGTGGTGGAGCAGCTCGGGGGAGGAGGGCGCTCCGGCCGTTTGGGGAGCACCTCCGCCGGTGGAGCAGCTTGGGGGAGGAGCGAGCACGACCACCGTCGGGAGAGGAGCTCGGGGGAGGAGGGAGTGGGACGGGCTCAGGAGTGAGGGAGAGGGGCACCAGCTATGGGGAGGGAGGGAGTCGGGAGGGAAAGGTAGAGGGGCACAGGCTCGACCGAGGGTGGCAGAAGGGGCACCAACCGCTATGGGGAGGGACTCGGGAATGAGAGAGAGATAAATGACTGAGAAACCCTAAGTGCCTGGCTTATATATGAGCCCGGTACAAGGAAATGGGCTTTGCGAGCTAGGCCAATATTTACGGAGGCAGGGCTTATAGTTGCTCGCCTCCAAAAATGGATTTACGGAGGCAGTTGCGTTTAGATGTCTGCCTCCGAAAATAGAGGATTTTTTTGAGACGGGTTTCTTAAGGCGCCTGCCTTCGTAAATCGACTTTAGAAGGCGGTTATTTTTTGATCACCTTCGTAAATCAATTTTATGAGGTGGGCAAATGTGGCTGCCTCAGTAAATGAAAATGATAGCCTCTGTTAATAGCTCAGCATTTTAGGAGGCGGTTGGATCTCCTAAAGCTTTGGTGGACCTAAACCTTTGTGTCGAGGTTATGATACCCCGAATATCTCAGGACACCAATTAGTTGGCTCTCGGGCAGCCCACTTGGCTGAGGCCTAGCAGCCACGATCCACCAAAGCCACAAGGGCCCCGGGCCAAATGCCCAGACGAGCTGTCCTCCATGACCTCTCCATCTCCTTCCACCGCACGCTATGCAGCTGCGCTCGACCTCTCCCTCGTCTCGATCCACGGGAGGGACGAGGAGAGATCGGACATGGTCAAGTATGCTAGACCTGACAGGGATAGGCACGCTCCACTCACTCCACCTGGATTGACAGGACGGCCAGGCAGTGACGACTGGTACGACATCCCGCTGTCCAAATCCAGCCTGACAAGATGGGCATATGACCCCACCCGCTGCGGGATGGGGCGCACAACCTTGACCTTGACTTTCAAGACTGACCAAGCCATCGGTGACCTCGACCTCACAGTCTAGGGTTAAGGCCACCAGCAATACGACCAGCAAAGGCGACTGACAACCTGGGAGTGGCTACCTGCTCCCGCACTGTCGCCACGACGCCACCAGGAGAATAGGGGATGATGACGAAGGCCACAACAAGACCACGTCGTGCAGGATAGTTGGTGAACCACCACCGTCCCAACAGTGCCATCACGACCGACACTGTAGCATCATACCACACCATGCCGCGACATGGGAGCAAGACATGTGCTGACACCAGGACAAGATGGGCTTGCTTGCAAGCCAAGTTTACTTGCTTCTCCCTCCCTCAGGCTCACGACCACTCGGTCGAGAGAACCTCTCTCCATATGTAACCTAGCCTCTGAACTGTATGTAAGGGCGGCTAGGCCTTCCTTCCAAGGGGACGAACTCTCGAGACTTTATTTGGGCATTCGTTCTCCTCACTCCTACCTCTTTCCCTTAGTTACACACCCCATTGTAAGAACTTTAGAGCATTCAACCGAGGAACACGAACTCGAACCCTCTCTAAGATTAGACGTAGGGCTCTAGCATGAACTAGTGTAATTCCTTGTGTCTTTGAGTGCTACCATCATTTTCCTAGAGCAGTGTTGGTATTTATTAACTTGTCACTTGTTTAAGTAGCCACCTAATATTGTTGACATTTCTTAGCATCACTTTTACTAAGTTGTCAGCCCTAGTTATGATGTCAGATATGCTTATTGGTACTACCTAGTGCCACCTCTAGAATGATACTAAGAAGTACTTTAGTATGTGACTAGAAAGAATATATATAAGTGGAAAAGGATATGCAAGTGCATAGATAATATATCCTTATAGCACTTCACCTGGGAGTATTCCAGATATTATTTTTTATATTTTTACCACAGGGAAGGACGGGCAATTGGAATATATTGATAACTTATACATATAATGGAGAAATAAACCATAATAAACTTCTACTCACAACAGGGGTAAGTCAAGAGATAAATGTGTATGAATGGTAAATGATAACTGATAATTGATCACACAGAGTACTCCTTTCTATAGCATTAGCATGGCTAAGTAGAATATTAGAGGAATAATTCCTAAGTCATTCTTAGTTACAAGTCAAAGTATACGTTGATTAATGCAATTACACTTAGTAGTCATGGCTATCAACTTCATATCTACACATAAGGGATATTACTAAGGAAGATTAAGAACAAAACTTCTCTTCCTTTGTAACTAGATCCTACTTGTCCTATATTCAGGGAGTGGATTACAAAGGATCCAACGAGAGTGTCACATCCGTGATCTACCACTTGGTCCAGAATATAGGGTGCATCCATAGATAAACAACGTATAAGCACCACGCTTACACAATTTCGACCACTCACCCCTAGTACCTTGAAGTGAGCGCTATACGAACTTATGCTTGAACATGATGATAATCTAACTATACTAAGCATATAATCAAAGTAGACAATGAACATGATAACTAGGAATATAAATAATATTAAGAACAATGTTGAATTAATTGTAGCAAACATATGAATAATGAAAGATACAAAAGAAGATACAAGGGGTATACCAAGCCACGCTCTTGACAAGATCTGGAATCCAAGTGAAGGTTGTCTTCCTCTAGACCTAGCCTAGCTAGTTATGCCCTAGAATATGGTGGAGCTCTGGGAATGATTAGGGTTTCTGTCTTCTTGACTGAATGACTTCTGCCTAAGGGAGGGGGTAGGGACTGGTATATATAGGTCATAGCATCAAGTCTGAACCCTTGGATCAAACCGACTTGAAAGGACAATGTAGATGCAAACCCCAAGGCGGTGGAGAATCAACGTTCGAAGAAGAAGGCTGACAATGGGCCCCTAGGGCCGAGCGGCCTACAAGTGGGGTTGGCCCCACCTACGACGTTACGCGGTCTTCTTCGGTGGTTTGGCTTCTGGTGTCCTCTGGAACGTTCTAGAGTTGTTTTCGCCGTGGATAAGCGCGATTCCTTCTGACATCTAGGTCCACCTTGACAGTTTTCTGGATAAACCCTATAGAAAGCTCAGATTTACCAAACTTATGAAATTTATTAGTTTAAACCCCTAAACGTATGTTAGCGATTATTTTCATGCCCTTATTCAAGTTTTATTGATGGTTTGTAATGTTTGTTAATTATAAACTCTCCCAAGCTTAACCTTTGCTCGTCCTTGAGCAATGCTAAACTCAGCAAATGGATTAGGAGTTGCATTAATGTTTTCGCTCCTCATAAGTACACATGCGTTCAAACAAGAATTCTCCTCCGGATTAGAATAAACTGGTCTGACTTTCAAACTTACTCATATTACCTTTAACCATGGGGCTTCTTACCCTTCACTTGGGTCTTGAGCAACTGAAAGACAGAATGATCAAGTCTCAAGTTCTTTGCTCAATCATTATTCTAAAGTTTTTATAATTTTCAAAATAAAACTCAGAGCTTCCATTGTATGATACTCTTAAGTCTCTCAACATATGTGGTATTTGTGGATTCTCACTAAGACAATAATAAAGTTTATGCCTTTTCTCTTCTTACCACTAAGGCTTTATGTGGAGTTCATAGGTAGGGAGAAAGCTAAAGCATATTTGCAATGCATATATTATAAAGTCAAACAACGGATCCAAAGAGAGTTGAGTCATATAATCAAATCAAGATGTGCATGTGTGTGGATGTATTGTGGATATATATATGGTGGCTAAGCTAATTCTATTTTGCTCCTTAAAAAATTATCTCTTTTTTGAAACTTGGAAACATTTGCTAGAGTACCCATTGTTTTAAATATCTCAAACACTTTTGTGTCCATTTTTTCTCAACTCTTTTTTGATGAATAATTTTTGCATAGCCCGTGCCTCTTTTCTACAACAAAACTTTGATAGATAGCAACAAGAACTTGGAGCATTTATTTGGTGGATATTCTATCAAGAATATTTTTAGTGTTTACTCCCAGTGCAGGAGTAAAATATTTTTTAGGTGGATCTAAATGGAACGATATATTTTTGCACCTACCCCCAGTGTAGGAGTAGTGCATATGTGGGTGGTGTGTGCGTGATCTTGATTTTAAGAGCATGACAAATCTCTCATAAGGGTCAACAAAGCTTAACCAAACTCTATGTAAAACAAGCAGCATATATGAGTGGAAGTTTTCCTAGTCTAAATATATATAGCTTTGATAGGAATTCAAGATTTGTCATATAGGAGCTCATCATGTAGTATTTTTATGTTTTTAAAAATTTAAATCTCTACAACTTTAGTATCACTTGGAACAAGATAAACAGCAACTTAGACCTTTTCATATCATATTCGTCAACTACCTTGACTTAGATCAAGCATATGCTACCCATGAATTTTAAGTTCAGAACAAATTCTTATATCAAAATAGTCTTATCCATAACTCGAGAGAATTTAAGGCTAAAAACTAGGTACTTGAAAGGAATTACAACAGTGCAACTATTTATCATTTCCATTCAAGAAGTTACCTCAGTGTCCTTTATTTATTCAGCTCTTAAAAATCAAACTTAATGAAATCTAGACACATCATTTATTTTGTTTTCATTTTTAAATCACGCCATACTAATATATAGTTATCACAAAGATGACATTTCTATTTTTCTTTTAGTTATGCATTTTTTAACTAGGAAATGTAAAGCAAACTTAAGAATAACAAAAGGAAAGAAATATTTAGCTAGATACACGGGGACGCCCTTTCCCCAAGCTGGATATTGTCGTGGTCGAATGTTGAAGTTGAGTGATCCTTCTCAAAAAAGTCTTTGCCAACGGAAGTCTTTCTCATCCTTGGGTGGAGCGAGATGAAGAAGACTGGGTAAACTTTCTCTTGGTCATCCTATAAAATACGAACAAGAACACCAAAACTCGTGGAACGGATTAAGATAAAAGGGTTAAAGGTTAGCCGTTCGAAGATTCGGTCATTCTTGGAGTTAGAATGATTTTTGATTTAGCATAATTTTAGCAGGATGCCTTTCTAATATTTTATTACTATTATTTTTTTTATTTATGCAGAATGCAATATAACTAGATGTATGTATGATATTTTTATTTTTATGCCACCACGGTAAATAATCTTACGAGTTTTTACACACCGTAAAAGTATTTACATGGGGCATAAAGTTTTATAATGTAATAACACAATTTTTATTTTCTTTTCTAAATGCAATGCTAATACAGAAAGTAAATATGCTAAAGTAAAAATAATTCATGCAATGCTAAAATGTAAATATGGATAATTACCAATTTTACCTCCTAGCGAGGGTTCAGATTTTTAAGTCCTCCGGATAGAACTTTTCTCTAGTCTTGATCATTCCTTTGGTGCATCTGTCAGTCCTAGAGATGGAGACCTTGATGGTTGCACCTCTTGTGATGGTGACTCTGATGACGATGACACATTTTTCTTCCACACCTGTTTGGTTTGTGGACTCGAATTTGGCGGAGTAGGTTCATCTTCTACAGGTTCCGAGGATGATGGGTACGTCTTCTTCTTCTCCCATGTCTAGAACCATGAAATCGGTAGGGACATAGTGACCCTGTATTCTTACCATGATTTCCTTTGGAAATCAGACTGATTGATCTGCCATCTATAATTGTATATATGTTGGGAACAAAGGTTCATCACCAAATAATTATTCATACGTTACCTTGGCCATTATGTTAACACCCGACCCAATGTCACAGAAGGTGTTGTAGAAAATTCTCTATCCAATGGTACATTCCATTGTTGGCACGCCTAGATCGTCCTTCTTGGCAAGGAATGGTGAAGCGAGGAGGTGGTCATACTCCGATTGGAGCGTGTTGATCATATTGACTGGTTCTTCTTATGGTTGCCTAGCCTTGTTCTTCCTTCTTCTTTGGTTATTTTTCTTCTTGCTCACTATTGTCTCTTTGGGCGGGTACGGTGTTTGTGGATGACTAGGAGATTGTAAGATACGATTCTTGAAAGTGAATTTCTACTATCTATCCTTGATTGTGAAGCAGATCTTGGCACTGCCCATGTATATGATGGCTTTTGCGGTGCTTAGGAAAGGTCAGCCCAATATAATAGGTGCCCTTACATCTCCACTTGTTTCTAAAACTACAAAGTCTACGGGTTCGTAGGACTATCCCACTCGTACAATGGCATCTTTAAGAACTCTCTTAGGGTAGTAGAGTGACTGATCTGCAAGCTGCAAACGCATATTTATGTACAATAAAGTATCTCTATTAATTTTATCATAGATTACCTTTGGCATGATGTTGACACTTGCTTCGAAGTCACAGACAGCTTCTTAGAAAATGTGAGGTCCAATGGCAATAGGGATGATAGGTCTTCCTGTATCACCTTTCTTTTTAGGCAAGGAATAATCTATCCACCTTCCCATCGATGGTTCCGTGTAGTAGTATGTTGCATTATAAATATCGATAAGATTTGCAGTTTCTAGATCTCTAGTTGCCCTGAAATCTTACCTTTGTCGGTAAGAGGAACAGCAGCTACCAGCTGTTGGTATAATTAATGCACACTCTAGTTATCCGCAAGTGCACAGATAATCTACCAATGTAGCACTTCTCTAGAATGACACATTTTTAATATCAAACCCAAAGAAATGGAATGATGTACTTTTGTTTTAAAGCTAATCCCTGAGTAGTAAACAAGGACAGAGAAAATAGAAGATAAAGGCGATCACTAAGGTTGTCTAGTTTTATTATTGCAGTAAGTTATGTTAATTACAATTCAGCTAGGGATTACTATAGAAGAGCACAATTAGAGTGTAGTCTCCTAAGTAACAAATCCTGCTCGGCCTAGAAACGGGAGATGGACTATAGAGGATTCAACAAGGCTATAAAAGTCACCCCTACGAGCTACCACCAATCCGGAATATAGGGTACATCATACGAGCAATCAAGTCTAAGTGCCACACTTACACTATGACAGCTACTCTACCCCTAGAGCTACCAGGAGTAAAGTACTAAAAAAGGGTCACAAACTAGAAAAATAATAATAATATTAAGACTTACTGACAAATAGAAGTTGATCACTGAAGAAATCTCCCCTTGAAGAACTTGAATCCACGGATACAAAGTGTAGAAGCAGCATCGACAGGCCGGTACTCCCTCCAAATCTCTTTCCTCTCTCTCTTCTAATTCTAATTCAAGACTAGATTCTAAACCTAAACTAGAGGAGAACTAGTCTTCTTCTTGAAAGCTGGCTCTAGAGAGGTTTTCCTTTCGAGGGACACCTCTCTCTAATCCTATCTGAAGATAAGGAATTAGGGTTTTAGGATGCTCTGCCTCGGGGGGTCTGGGGTCTGGTTATATAGTCCATTGGGATGAACTGTGGCCCTCGGATCAAACCAACTTAAAACGACGGTCAAGATGTGACGTAGAGATGTGTTGTAACGCGTTGCATGAAGGAGAATGCGGTTGACCTCTAGTCCAGGCCGGCCGGCCTGAGGGGGGCCGAGCGGCCTCCTCTGGAGTCCTCTCGGTCCCCATCTCGGTCCTGTGCCTTCTCATGTCTTCTAGAGTCTTCTAGTGTCGGGGTCCAATCCGTTTAACGCGATTTGGTCTGGTTCCTTGGGCCCAACTCTTCTCCAAAATTCCTATTTTTCTTGTTTAATCCCTGAAAAATTATAATTCATCAAAACTCATGAAATTCTATTGGTTGAGTCCCTATTCTATGGTGGTGATTACATTTATACCCTTTTTCATGTTTTATTGACGGTTTATAGTAGGAGTTAATTACCGTCAATACCAACTGAGCTATTTGTGATTCTATCATTTTATTAAAGCTTTGCTAGTTTTTAATGGTAGAGGAGAAGCTATCCATTCTATTTTTTATATTTTCTAAGATTTTATCATAGTAAGCTAATTTTCTAGATAAGCCCTCCATAAACTCTCTCAAGGGTGGTTGATTATTGAAATTATTAAAATTATTACCTTGATAGTTACCTTGGTAATTACCTTGGTAGTTGGGCCTTTGTTGGTTCTATCCTTGATTCTGTTGAGAACGATAGTTGTTGTGGACGAAGTTCACATCCTCGTGGGTTTCAGGACAGTTGTTCCCTGAATGCCTAGTGTTTCCACATTCTTCATATATCGTGCGGGAATCATGAATATGCACGACTTCTTGCTTCTTATTAGCTTGATCTTCGAGCTTCTTCATGAGCGGATCCATCTTGACCGAAAGCATGTCTACCTCCTTGAGTTGATGCATACATCCACCTCTCTTGTGAATCTGAAGACATTCTTCATTCCAACCTTGGTTGGAGACCATTTTCTCCACAAGAGTTGTTGCACCTGGGATTGTGAGTGATAGGAAAGCAGTTCCAGCAGCAGTATCCATATTCTCATGGGTACTGTTTGTTAACCCATGGTAGAAAGTCTGCACGAGCAGCCAATTCTCCATCCCATAGTGAGGACATTCTGATATGTAGTCTTAAAAGCGTTCCCACGCCTCAGGGATAGGTTCAACATGTTGCTGTTGGAAGCTTGAAATTCTCCCATGCAGAGCATTGGTCTTGTTTGTGGAAAAAACTTTGCTAGGAAAGCAGTAGAGCAGTTATCCCATGTAGTATTTCTATTATTATTGGCATAGAGCCATTGCTTCGCCTTCTCCAAAAGTGAGAATGGGAAGAGGTAGAGTAATATGGCATCTCTGGATACTCCTTTGATGGTGAAAGTACTGCAGATCTCCAGGAAATGTTGGAGATGAGCACTCGCATCTTCATGTGCCTTTTCACAAAACTGGCTAGCTTGCACCATATTAATGAGAGCTGGCTTAAGTTCAAAACCATTATCTCTGGCATTGATCACCGGTCTTGTACGGATGTTGGCCGTTGGAGCAGAGAACTCACGGAGTGTCTTGTCAGCCAAGGCTTCAAAATCTGGTGTTAAGCTGCACCTTATCTAGTTGTCTTCTGATTTTAAAGCTAAAACTTTCTTGAGTTTAGCTCTAGTTCTCTTAATTAATGCTTCTAGATTTTCAATGTAGTTTGTTAGAAGGTCAAAACCTATCATACATTACCCTGTATAAGATATAAAAGTAGACAAAATAAGGGTAAGCCTGTTTGAGCAGAGGTTAATGGTTATCTCGATCACATTAATAAGTACAAGTTTATCAATATTCCATGGTTGCCTAGCTACCTTCCCTGGTAACGGCGCCAGAAATGCTTGTTGGTAATTATTAACTTGCCACTTATTTAAGTAGCCACCTAATGTTGTTGACATTTCTTAGCATCACTTTTACTAAGTTGTCATCCCTAGTGATGATGCCAGATATGCTTATTGGTACTACCTAGTGCCACCTCTAGAATGGCACTAAGAAGGACTTTAGTATTTTATGTGACTAGAAATAAAATATAAATGGAAAAGGATCTGCAAGTGCAGAGATAATATACCATTATAGCACTTCACCTGGGAGTATTTGAAGTATCGTTATTTATATTTTTACCTTAGGGAAGCACGGGCAGTTGGAATATGTTGATAACATATATGTATGATGGAGAAATAAACCATAACCAACTTCTACTCACAACAGGGGTAAGTCAAGAGATAAATGTGTATGAATGGTTAATGATAACTAATCATTGATCACTCAGAGTACTCCTTTCTATGGCATTAGCATGGCGAAGTAGAATATTAGAGGAGTAATTTCTAAGTCATTCTTAATTACAAGTCAAAACATACATTGATTACTGCAATTACACTTAGTAGTCATGGCTAAGATCAACTTCATATCTACACATAAGGGATATTACTAAAGAAGATCAAGAACAGAGCTTGTCTTCCTTCGTAACTAGATCCTACTTGTCCTATATTTGGGAAGTGAACTACAAAGGATCCAACGAGAGTGTCACATCCGTGATCTACCACATGGCTCGAAATATAGGGTGCATCCATAGGTAAACAACGTATAAGCACCATGCTTACACAATGTCGACAACTCTCCCCTGATACCTTGGAGTGAGCGCTATACGAACTTATGCTTTAACATGATGATAATCTAACTATACTAAGCATATAATCAAAGTAGACGATGAACATGATAACTTGCAACATGAATAATATTAAGAACAATGTCGAATAAATTATAGCAAACATATGAATAATGAAAGATATAAAAGAAGATACAAGGGGCTATACTAAGCCACACTCTTGACAAGATCTGGAATCCAAGCAAAGCTTTTCTTCTTCTAGACCTAGCCTAGCTAGCTATGCCCTAAAATATGGTAGAGCTCTGAGGATGATTAGGCATTCTGTCTTCTTGACTGAATGACTTCTGCCTGAGGAAGGAGGGTAGGGGCTGGTATATATAGGCCGTAGCATCAATTCTGAGCCCTTAGGTCAAACTGACTTGAAAGGACGGCGTAGATGCAAACCCTAAGGTGGTGGAAACCGACGTTCGAACGAGGAGGCTAACAGTGGGCCACAGGGGCTACCCGGCCTGGCCCCACCTGGTGGCGTCTCAGGGTCTTCTTCGGTGATTTGGCTTTTAGTGTCCTCTGAAACCTTCTGGAGTTATTTTTACCACAGATAAGTGTGATTACTTCTGACATCTAGGTCCACCTTGATGGTTTTCTGGATAAACCCTATAGAAAGCACATATTCACCAAAACTCGTGGAATTTATTAGTTTAAACCCCTAAATCCGCCTATGCTCCCTTCCTCCGTCCCTTGCCCACCACGACCTCCATGTACCCCGCTGTCCCTGCGACTCGGCTCCCGCCCGCCACCGTAGACGAGGACGACGGCGGCAGCTCTGACGAGGTAGGTGACAAAGGGATTTGGATCTGAGGCCTGCTCCTCCTCCTCTAGATCTGGATCTGAGCCCTCCTCCCTCCCCCTCTTCTGGATCTGAGCCCTCCTCCTCCTCCTCGTCCTCCTCCTTCTCTGGATCTAAGGGATGCGATGGTGGCTAGGGTTCCGGCGAGCTCTCGGGGTCAGATCCTGCCGTGTTGCAATGTTTTTTTTTATGTTGTAACAGATGATTTTGAATGTTGCAATGATATTTTTTGGGTTGTTGCAACAGATGTTTTTGCGATGTTGCAGTAGTACTGCTTGAGATGTTGCAGTATGTTTTAGTTGCTTCAATCTCATGTTGCAGTAGTTGTTCCATATTGTTATAAGTGTTTTTATTCTGAGCGTTGTTTCATATGCTTCACACCAGTGTTGCAATAATATGTTCCAAATGTTGTAGCTCCTTCAACCTATTTGTTGCAGCAGTTTGTTCGGTATTGTTGCAATAATATATTCATGGTGTTTCAACTGCTTCAGCCTAATGTTTCAGCTGTTGTTCCTGTGTTGTTGCAATAATATGTTCATGGTGTTTCAACTGCTTCATCCTAATGTTGCAGCTGCTGTTCCTTGTTGTTGCAATATATATGTTCATGGTGTTTCAGCTGATTCAGCCTAATATTGCAATAGTTGTTTCCCTATTGTTGCACGTGTTTTATTCTAGCTTTCTATGTTGTTCAGTCAGGGAGGGGCAAGCCGGGATGGACGGGGGCGCGTGGTTCACCAGGGCCTAGAGAGCGGAGGTGCTGGGGCCGGCAGACGTGGGGTGTTGTGGCCATGGGGGGCGCTAGGCATGAAGCATGCTCGTCGTGGGCGTGGGGCGGACGCGACGGGCTACGGGGCAATCTGTGGGCGTGTAGACTCACTTAACACAGAGGATAGCGGGGCTCTTCGTAGGCATCGTGGGTCGCAGGTTTGTCGGTGTTAGTGGGGCTCTTTGTTTGATGAAGACAAAATAGCGGCAGTTCATGCAGACACGTGATCTTAGGGCGGCGGCATCAATCCATGCTGTTGCCCGGCCTCGTACCATCGCTAGCGGGTCCGCTCCTCTCGCGCATCGCTGGGGGCGTGCTTGTAGCGTTTGGTGTGGAACTAGGAAGGAGGAGCGCGTGCTGGGGGAGTGCGTCCATGGAACCGTTCGATGGATCCGTATCCATCGGGCGTCCGGGTGTTAGCGCTTCCCTAATAACAATACTTTGTACTTTTTTCTTAAAAAATTGGGACAGTCATAGACATGAGAGTTACACTGTTTCTCCTTGATCTATCCTTACATCATATTTTCTCCCTCCATTGGTTTTTAGCAGGGGTATATATATTATGAATTTAAGAAGTCAAGCTCTACACATTTTGATCGATCAATAATTAATCAAATTGCACATAGGAAAATTCTGCATGGTAGCGGACGTGAAAGTTGGTCCATCGACACGCACACGCGGTGGCACCCTGCTTTGCGACACCAAAACATTTGTATCACTTGGCTTTGGCTCCATTCAAGCTCAAACCACCCGCTGGTGGCCTGGCCAATGAGGCAGTGAGTGGTAGTCACCCCCAACTTGGGCATGCATGGGTGCGAGCCGGCCATGTGGATTCTACTCCCATAACCTAGTCGCCACGCAGCAAGCAAAATGCAACTGTCAGTCAAGTCGCGTGTGTGGTGCGGTGTAACACCCTAGTGTTAAGCATGCATTAGGCACCTACAAATCATGAGCATAAGCATCATTAAACATTCATAAGCATTACATGAAATATAAGCTTGAAACATACCAATGAAACATGTTGTGCTATGTCTTGTTTCAATAAGTGTGATGCCCTGTTTTGCTTGTTATGCAATGTTTGTACATGTTTGATCACTTAAACAACTTAGAAATATTTAGGATGCAATTTGGAGCAAAATTTATATTAACTATTTTCTCAAATTGTGCTTTTGAAATAATCTTCCAAAAATGAGGGTTTTTGAATTAAATTGACTTTAATTCTATAACTCAAAAACTATTTGGAATTTGACATTGCTTCTTTTGGTAAAGTTGTAGAGCATAAAATTTGGAACAACTTTTGTTTTTACATGAAATCCTGAAAATAATTTTTAATTGCTCAAATGAGGGAATTTTGGGGCTATTTGCTAAAAAGAAAAAATGAAAAATCAATTTTTACTGAAAACGGGCCGCCGCCCCACTTCTCGGCCCAGCTGGTAAGCTGGCCCGGCCTGCGTCCGCCCCCGCCCACGCGTCTCGCCCGTGCTCGCCCGACCAGGGCAGAGGATGGCCGCCGCGTGGCTGCTGCTCACCGGCGACTGCGTATGGGTGGCACTTCGTTGTGTCTTGCAGCCCCGCGCGCGCCTTAAGCCATTGTCCGAGCCGTGCCCTACCTTGCTCGCCCTCCATTTTGCTCCCTACCTCACTTAGTAGTAGCCGTGAAGCTCCGCACCACGGGAAGCAGCGCCACCGTCCGCCCGCCGACGCCATTCTTGCCCATCCCAGCATCCGCCGCCGATTCGCCTCGCCCTTCACTCCGCTACGACCCCCTCTTCTGCGTGGTCTCGCTAGCAGTGGCCGTCACCAAGGTAATGGGGTGGATTTTGCCTTCCTCCTCCGCCTCTGGCATGGGCGCTGCCGCGGCCGCTTGGCCAGCCTCACCGCAGTCTTGCTTCCGTCCTCCTCCTTTCTTCTTCTCGTGAGCGCCAGGAGACGGCGAGCACACCGGCATGCAGTGCCGCCGTGCCGCCATGCACGCCGACGAGCTGGCTCCCATGCCTGATCTGTGCCATCTCTTAGTGCCTTAGGTCTGCCTCATCGCGGGGAAGCCGTTGGTGGTGACCACACCGCCAGCGAGCTCGCCGGTGGCGAGATCCGAGGTCTGCAGAACATTTAGAGCGGCTGGATTTTCAAAAGATTTAAGAAATGATTTCTAGAAAATGCTTTTAATTCTTTGAAAAATCATAACTTAGTTATATAGCTCTAAATTTGTTGAAACAAATTTTGTTAGGTTTCTTGTGAGTAGATATACTATATAAAAATATTGCATGTCAGTTTGAAGATACCTTTATATAGAGCTTTATTTAATTCTTGATATTGCCGATATTTTGTAAAATGCATAGTAAATCATGTATGTATCAGAAAAATGTGATTCCAATTTTGTTTATCTATTCATGTGATGTACTTTCTGGGAAAAATATTTGACATGCATGTTTTGTGGAAAAATATGGCTAAGTATTTTTTGTGTATTAATTGCTGATTTCTTGTAAAATTGCTAGGGCTAAAAATATGAATAATACATGCCTGTGAAACTTTTTTATAGTGTTCCTATGTTGTGTAGAGTGTGGGAAAAATATGAAATCTGTTGTTTGATACTTTTGGTAGTACAAAGTATTTTCATGTGCTTAATTGCTATGCTTTTTACCTTTTTAGTATAGGCTATTATACTAATCAAATTGACTTGAAAATTTTATGATAGGCTACTTATTGTACGAGGAAGCTACTGTATTTTTCTCATTACTTTCTGAGCACCAGAACATATGTTGCTGTTCAAGCCTTGTTTAAAATATAATTTAATTAAGATTTCTTAATGCATGTTTAGTTAAAATGTGTTGCTTTGGTGTATCTTTGAAGCACTAATGACATGCTGGCATAACTTAACATGTTGATGATGTGTGCATGTTTCGTGTGTGGTGTAATCTTCTCTACTAGAGAGGACATATGCACCTACTCGGTAAATTAGAAGTTGAAATGTTCATCTAGATGCATGCACTCATGCTCATCATGTATCGTTTCCATCTTAGGCACCACTTTCATAATCACTCATACCTATGCATCATACAGGATCGTAGGAGGAAGTTCCAATAGTGGTGCCAGAAGAGCAGGCGGGAGCAGATCCACAGGAGATTCAGGCACAGGAGGTGCCCAAGGCCGAGGAGCCAGGTGAGGAACTCCCAGAGTGCGTGGACCACCAGTCTAGCTCATTCGAGAGAGGCAAGCCCCGGAGCATTATAAGTCTCCTACTTTATAAAAGCAATTAAATATTTAAGTTATATATGTTGTTGCATTAAGTTATATGAGTTGAATGAAACCGTTGATGCATTTATTATATCCTTGTTTACCTTGTTATATCTTTATACTCTATTAGGTCTAGGATCGAATAAATGCTTAGCTCTACTTAGACCGGTAGCAGTCGGTGATTTCCTGTCACAGGCAACTATAGATGGTTACCGGAATACTTTAGCTGTGGATGCTATGATGGGCATAACCAAGTGTTGATGGATAATTTGAGACCAGGCGGAATAAATGTTAGGGCAACCAGATGAGGTTCTAGGGTGCTTGTAGTTTTCCATCTATGTCAGTTGAGGACCGATCGTTGCTCGTCCCTCTTGTCATGTTGAACGCATACCTCATATTTAGCTGGCCGAATAAAGTACCTTTCGACCGCGAAGCTAGTGACAATATTTGGGCCAGAATCTACATGGGCTGGTAGACTGGTGCTGAAGGGAGTAAGATGGGGGCACGAAGAGTGAGCCCAACGGCAGGCTGGGCCTGATTCCTGGTAGTCGGGAGGCCCCTGGGTAGTGCGGTCCCAGTTTGTCTCGTGACGTTTACCAAAATAGTGTCATTGGTGATCTAAGCGACCCTAACGGGGAAAGCGTGGTTTGTGTGAGGAATAAATCACCAGCTGGTTAGGAAACGATTCGAATCGCCATCGCTCCTGAATAGTGAGCATTTGACTCGAGCTACGACATCGTAGTAATAATGACGGAACACAGATGGTTACGTGGATGATGTTGGAAATGCTAAATCTGAGATGCTAACTTGATGTTAATGGTTAATCAAGTGATTGCTATAGTATAGGTGCTTATCTAAATTGACAGGTTATAATAAAGATGATGCTAATACTTAAAATGGTTTGTTCATGATAACTTATGCTTTTCGCAAATGAGTCAGCTAGCCCACTAAAAGGAAGCCTTGCATACTCCTTAGTGTCACTTTATTTTAGTTTAAGACGGGTAAGTATAACTAAGTACCTTCTCGTACTTAGGGCTTTGTTTCTATTATTGTTGTAGATGATCCGATGTACTATGATTAGTGCATCAACTATCTCTACCAGTGATGGACGACAACTAGGACCAACGGCGTAGTCATTCCATATGTCTCATCTACTACTTTTGTGGGATTTAATCTTTATCTGGCATTGTATCTGAACTAAGTGTGCGTGTGTGGTTTCGAAACTTTATTATGAACTTGGTTTGTAATAACTTTATGTTCTAAACTCCAATGTATTAAAAATGATATTGCGAACTTTATATAATACGTGACTGTAGCTACTAAATTTGTATGATCTTGGCTTGTATGTTAGTTGGTTTAAAATCCTTTGTGATTTTACGGACTACCGGGATTATAGAAGCATAAGTACAGGAATTTAATCACTTCGGTGATTATTTTTGTACTTATATTTTTATAATTTAGACGGTTCTGTTACATGCGGCCGGCTTGTTCATCATAGAAGTCGCACTACCCCGGATGGGGCACAGGCCGCGCCGCCCGCACCGCACTTACCCACAGTGCATGCACGCGTTGCCATTTTGGCTGGCTCCGGCTGGCCTGTGATGCATGGGCCGCTCGTCCGCCTGGGCCCCGGCTGAACCGTTCGATGCATATGATTCTGCCTGAAGCAACCAATCGATCAATGATCCACCTCCCCCCACCCCCACCCCCAAAAAACCCCCCAATCGATCAATGATCCGTCTGCTTGCTTTTCAGCTCTCCAGGCAGCTAGTAGCTGAGCTAGCAGATTTTATTAGTTTCTCATGATGTTGATTGGTACGGTTGAGAACGGATCGGATCCGCCAGCTGCTCCCCGTCCCCTTGACGTGTTCAGCGTACTACGAGTACCCAAAGTCATCGACGTACGTACGTACATCGGTGCATATGAAGTGCACGCACGTATGCTGTATAATGCAGGTCATCTCTTGGTAGTAGTATAACTTTCTTGCGAGTATGCATGTTTCTGTACCGCAGCATGTCGCGCCACCGTTAATATTTCTATGCTGCCCACACACGTACTCAAGCATGCATGCCTAGCTACACACGATTCTTCGGAGAGAAATGGATGTGTGAGGCGATGTGTCCCGCATGCAAGCGGTCACGTGCAGGCTGGCCTGGACAGCAAAGCAACCCATATGCAGCATGGCTCGTGACGACGGACGAGAGGACCCGCTGCGCTCGCAAACTACGACCAGTATGCGCGTGACAGGCGGGCGTGGCTCCATAATGGAACCTCAATCTAGCTGGTGTGTTTTTTTAAACCACAGTTACATGCATGCATGTATAATTTTAGTGCACAAGGTAATGCATGCTCATATGTGCTCCAAGTTTAACGCATACAAACAAATGCTATTAGTATGCACTAGTCAAGCCTGATAGCCTTGAGGCTATTCGAACTTTTACCGGCAGGCACGCCTTATGCTAAACTCGGATTGTGTTCGCTTTTGAAATCAAAGCTTAATAATGTGCATGCAGGTTTATTTGAAGGGAGAGAAGACGACATTTCAACCTATAATTCTCATTCTTTTATTCAAGCAACCATCACACATAGGCCTTTTATTTTTGCACAAGCTTCTATGTACCAAAAAAATCAAAACAACTTGTAATTTAGAACGGAGGGAGTATAATTCATGCACAAGAGTTATCCCAAAATTATTTCTAGAAATTTTGTCAAACATTTTATCAATCCATGTATTTTTGTCCTATAGAGGTTGACATTATGGTTCTAAATGAAATTGATCTCTTGGCAAGAGGATTTATATTTAATTTTTAATGGATCTTCAAAAGATATTGAATGGACAAGTACATGCACTTTGGGCTCAGCTATTAGCTCGTACTGTACAGGTGCAAGATCTCGGGCGTTAATTGATTGAACGCCGACGTGGCTAACCTCGGCGTTAATGGCCGGCAGGTCAACACGATGGCGCTGATGTGGCAAGTTTAATGTTGAATTATAGGACCATCGAGCCACATGTCTTGACGTAGAGCGACTGTACGTCTTAGGCCAATCTCAAAGAGAGTTTCATGGGCATTAAATATGCTGACATGTCACTGTATTGATGAAGAGAGATGACGAAAGTTTCATGGGAGTAGAAAGAGTTTCTACACTGTATCTAAAATATGAGTATGTTAGAAGTTGAGCCATGAAACCTCCACTGAGACTGGCTTTAGATCTATTTTTACAAAATATTTTATGAAGGATGTATTTATAAAATAAGTTTTGAAAAGAGGGTAAAATTGAAAATTTTCACACGTGGGCAGACATGGACTGCATGCTGGGCCCTGGGATGGGCCTAATAGCATTGCTTGGGCCATGGCATTCATTTCCTTTTCAACGCACACAAGTTTTCTACTTTATATTAGTTCTACACAGAAGTTTTACCATGGTGCTCTTACTGAATCCTTCAGGCCGAGTAGGGGGATCCGGCAAGGAGATCCTATCTCCCCCTATTTGTTCTTGTTATGTGCCGAAGGATTATCTTGCTTACTAAAGTCACGGGGGCCGGTGTAACTTTCCAGAGGTGTGCGCGTGGGTGTCCATGCCCAGTGGATCTCACACTTACTCTTGGTGGATGATTGCATAATATTTACACATAGAGGGGGGCTCTACAACTCCAAGAGGTGCTGGATATTTATAGTCGTGTGTCGGGTCAGTTGGTAAACCACGACAAATCGGCAATGTTCTTTAGCCGGAATTGCAATGATGATCTGAAACAAGAAGTCAGTCAAGAGCTGCACATTGATCAAGAAGCCCTAGCGGAAAAGTACCTGGGTCTCCCTACAGCGATTGGTAGATCCACCTCTCAACCTTTTGAATTCATGCCGTCTAGAATACAGAATTTAATTGGTACTTGGAGTGGTCGGGAGGCAAGCTGCGCTGGTCAAGAAGTTCTTCTAAAATCAGTAGCCTAGGCAGTGCCGATGTATTCCATGAGTTGGTTCTTATTCTCGAAGAAGACTTGCAGGAAGATGAAATGGTGCCTTTTTAAGAGGCGGTGCTAAGTGGTATGCAAACAGCCTAGATGCACTAACCATGGAGGCACTAGCATGTCAAGATGGGTTGTTGCTATCGCGGCAAGCCGACGCTTGGGGACTATGGCTGGAAACTCATTGCCAAGAACTTGTGAAATTGTATTCAGCGAGCGAGAATCAACGCTCTAGTGTGGTGAAAATCTTGAAGGAGATCCAGGTGTTGAGCACTTTGTTTCAAGATTTTCATTTTTCTTTCATTCATAGAACTTGTAACAAAGTAGCGCATGTTTTAGCTAAGCAGGTCACTGGCGATGTATAGGTTGGCTGGTGGTCTCAGACGCCGGCCTGTATCTCGGTTGTAATGTCCTCCGATTGTAATCCTGGCTTTGATCAATGAATGAATCTTCTAGTCACAAAAAAAGATGGGTCTTTGCATGCTTCCAAAGGCTTGAAACCTCCTATTTTTCTTGCCCTCAGGCCCTGTCGGGGTCATGATCCCCAGATGTCTCAAGGCATTGAATAACGAGCAGGCTAGATGGCCCATGAGACTAAAGCCAAGCTTGAGCCCGAACGACCGAGGCCCAACTAAGCTAAGCGGGCCAGGCCAATCATTGAAGCTGGGGTCAGCCATGACCCCTTCCTCTTGCCCTAGCTGCACACTACTCGGCAACTCATGACCTCTTGCTATCCTGGCCCCTGGGAAGGGATGGGAGATGTCAAGTCCAGCCAAGCGCGCCTGCTCCGACAGGAGCAAGCACGCCGCACTGACCCTGTAAGGACCGAGGGGACAACGGTCACCTCAGTCTAGTTAGACACCATCCCTGCGTCATGCAGCAGAGAAAAGATAACACAGCCACGCGCTGATGGTAGGTACGGAGAACCACCGTCCAAATATAGCCCGACAAGACGTTTGTACGATCCCACCCACTATGGGATGGGATCTATGGCGATAGCCTTGACTTAGAGGCCATCCAAGCCAACGCAGGCCACGACCTTAGAACTCAGGATCGTGGCCACCAGCTCCACAAGCAGCAAGACGATCAACGACCCAGGGGTTGTTACCTACTCTTGTACGATGCCCTTGGACAATCAGGAGGTGGTGACGAAGACCAAGGTAAGACCACGTTGCGCAGGATGGCTGGTGAAACGCCGCCATGCCCACATATTACCACCACGTCGGGCACTATGGCACCATGTCATGCCATGCCACTGCGTGAGCATAAGACTATGACGACAACCATGTCCAGACATGCACCACAAGACGGTGTAACCTGTAAGCCAAGTTAGCTAGGCCTCCTCCCTTAGGCTCACGACCCTCGGTCGGGAGAACCTCCTTCTTTATAACATGGCCCCGGACTCTATATAACGGTAGCCAGGGGCTCCTTTCGGGGCATCCTCAATCCTCAGTCTCATCCTATCATTCTCATTCCCACCATGCTCTCAAAGCTTTCCTTCGGGCAGCCCTTCTCCTAGCTAGCTTCTACCTCTTTCACCATTCTTGCACCCCCATTGTAAGAACTTCAGAGCATTCAAGCGAGGAACATGCACTCGATCATCTCTAAGACTGGACGTAGGACTCTGGCCTAAACTAGTATAAATCCTCATGTCTTTTGGATACTACCATCATCTTCCTAGAGTAGTGTGGCATTCGTATAAATTTACTAGTCTGGTTTATTTAACACTGACAGTTGTTGCGCCAGGTAGGGGATAGTCGCGCGCTTTCCATTATTGAAGGAAGCGATGGCGTCTTGCATCTACATCGGACATGCCCTTGGCATGGCCCCTGGTAGCCGCATCCGCTTTGGAAGCCTTGAGTTCACCAACATCAATGGGCCAACACCCGTTGACGGCCTTCTCCCTAGCCAAGCCCTGCGCTTTGGGGATCTAGTCTTCATAGCCGACCACATGGGCTAACTACGCCATGGCGAAGGGAATGCGGCCTCGCCACACATCCCAATGCCTGACCACAGACTGGCCCTCGCCGGTCCCATGAGTGCCAATCCTGATGCGCTAGCATGCATGATTGATGCCTATCTCCGGGCGAATCCCGAGCTGGAGCTGAGCCGACGCGTTTTCTACGTGTTGGCAAATGCTTTCGCCCAGCTCTCTGAGAGTGGGCCCATGCTGCCAGAGGCCAAATTCTAGAACCCCAGCACTGCATTGCCCTCTAGAATGAGGGACGTGGTCACGCTCTTCGAGCAAGAGCTGGCCAGGTACAACGGTCATGTGATGACGCCAGGCTCTTCTGGGTTTGTGGGGGATGATGGAGCGAGATCCGAGGTCCGTCTACGATCTCCTGTTGACGACCCTAGGGAACATGGTGAATGCAACATGTTGCACCTCTTAGAGGATGTGGTAGTGGTGGTAGGAGGCATGGAGGACGACACCTATCCGATTTCTCGTACCCTTGGGGAGTAAGCAAAGTATGACCAGGAGTGCCTGAAACAAGCTAGGGCCTGTGGAGCCAAGTAGGTCGACGAACACCATGACGACGGGTGCCCTACGCAACACCTCGATGCCGAGGGCGCATGGGTGTGGGCACGCTGCATATACAATCAGATCCAGCAGGGTAGAAGGGAGACACCCATTTTCCCTCGGGCCAACTAGAACGTCGTACAGATGGCCCCTGAACCCTCGATCCACGAAGGGAAGCGCATTCAGAGGAGCTGCGAGGCCTGCTAGAAATAGCGACGGTGCAGCAGGCTCAAAGCTCCATGAACAAGCGATATCCCGAGGCTAGCCTCGTGCACACCTCCTCTAGATGTGGTGCCCCTAAGGGGAATTACGCACCGAGCATGCTCTAGGCCAGCAACAACATAGCTGTGCACAGACAAGAGCCTTCCCTAGTGCGCAACCATTACGTCGGAAACCACAACGCCCGCCCGGCCTAAGGCGCCAGACGTCTAGGGCTGGACCTAGCAGGCAAAGACCTGCCATACTGCAACAACAGCGATCCAGACAACCATGGCCAACACCCCAGGATCTAGGACGTTCGACGCAGTCCAAGCCTGGACGCTTGCGGTCCGTAGGCGTTCACGAAGAAGAACCAGCAGACGCCGTTCCCGTCGCGTTTTCATGTGCCGCCAAATGTCATCAAGTTCTCCGAGGGCTTCAACCCCGCTGTATGGCTGCAAGATTTCTGCCTCACTTATCAAGCAAGAGGGGCGGATGATGTCCTGACGTGTTTCTGCGTGCCACCGAACATCGTCAAGTACTCCGGGGGCTTCAACCCCACTGTATGGCTGCAAGATTTCTGTCTCACCTATCAAGTAGGCGGGGCAAACGATGATCTCTTTATCATCAAATACTTGCCACTCTACCTTGCGGAAAGCACCCGAGCATGGCTCGAGCATCTTCCCATGGATAGCATCCACTCATGGGCAGACTTCAAGCGCATTATCGTAGGGAACTTTCAGGGCACATACGTGCGCTAGGGAAATTCCTGGGATCTCAAGGCTTGCAAGCAAAAAGTGGGGGAGACTCTGCATGAGTACATCCACCACTTTTCTAAGCAGTGCAATGAGCTTCCTGACATCATGGATGTGGACATGATTGGGGCGTTCATCTTCGGCACAACCAATGAAGCACTTGTCCACAAGCTCGGAAGCAGCAAGCCGCGAACAACGCGGGAGCTGCTCGACCTCGCGACAAGCCATGCCTCCAGCGAGGAGACCGTATGGGCAATCTTTTGCAAATACAAGGGTAAGGCCCAAGCCAAACCCATGGACGAGGCTAAGGACTGCAATCGGTGGGGGAAGGGCAAGAAGGACAGCTGGAGACACCGCAACAGCGAGTTCGTCATGGCGATCGATAGAGTCCATAGGTAGAAAACCAGCAAGCTCAACCACATCAGTTTTGACAAGATAGTCAAGTTGCCGTGCTGCAACCATGGCTATCCAGTCAAGCACACCTTCGAAGAGTGCGACCTCATCAGTGCTACTTCAATGGCGACTACAAGACAACTGGCACGGACGCGTCGTCTGTATCCACTGGTAATGTAGAGAAGGGAGATGTGTATCCCAACCTGAAAGGGTGCCTCATGATCTTTGGTGGACCAGCAGCGTATGAGTCCAAGCATCGGCAGAAGCTCACGGCTAGGGAGGTCAACACGGCTGCTCTAGGGGAAGCCGTCCTAATTTTCCTGAAATGGTCGAAAACTATGATCACTTTCGACAAGAAGGATCACCCCGATCACCTTCCACAACTAGGGCACTTCACCCTTGTTATCAACCCGATCATCGGCAAGACCCGCCTATCTCTTGTCCTCATGGATGGTGGGAGTGGCCTCAACCTCCTCTACGCTGAGACCTATGACGTCATGGAGCTATCGTGAGCAGTGACATGACCATCTGGTGCTCCATTCCACGGAGTCATACCCGGGCTTCAAGTCGTTCCCCTTAGGCAGGTCGACTTGCCAGTGACATTCAGAGATCGAGCTCACTTCTGCATGGAAACGCTCACCTTCAAAATAATGGATTTCCCCAGCGCCTACCACGCCATCCTGGGTCAACCATGCTACACCAAGTTCATGGCCGTCCCAATTGACAGATCAGGATCCTAGGGATTTTCTAGTAAGCTGGGTACTCAGTAATGTCCTAAGATGGCCCAAGAATAACTTTAAGACCCACAACAAGGTGGCATGATCTCCAAGTACACATGAATCAACTAAGTGGGATAATTAAGGAAAATAGTCTCTGTAATAGGATTAGGACTCTCCAATTGTAACCGACTAGGACTAGATTAACTTGCCCTGCCCTCTGACCTATATAAAGAGAGGCAGGCGGTACCCCTTGTACAATCAACTCAATCATACAATACACAAAAGGTGACCCACCGATTGGACGTAAAGGCTATTACTTGGTCACGACGGCCTAAACCAATATAAATCATTGTCTTATGTGTTAACCATCGAGATTAGTTCACGTCGAAGCCCACCAAACACTGTCTTGGATAATCCCATGGCAGGTTGCTGGTCAATAAACACCGACAGCTGGCGCGCCAGATAGGGGCTTTCGGTGGATTTTTGCTCGTGAGCTCGACGGACCTCGATGATAAGATGAATTTCATGTCAGGTTCTATGTTCATGTTTGGTTCCTGGTTTGTGAGGCGGATAGCGAAGGGCTTCTCCACGCTCGCCTTGCAGAGAATCTTGATGATCAGCTTGTTTCGATGCAATCTAAAGACATGATGGATGAACTCGTCGAGAAAATTCTTGATTTTTCAATCTCAGATTCTACTAGGATTCAGGAACAATTCAAGTTTGAGTTGTACTCAGCCTCTGCTTCTGAAGTCTCACTTTGACTACCACTTGGTTTGAAGAATTCAGCCGTGGTATACTAAGAATTGTACTCGACTGCGCCTGACCTTCTTCAATAAGTCTTGCTAGGAGGTCCTCTGTATGGTTTGGTTTTCACATCTACTCCTAAAGGCAATATTGTGCACTGGCCGCTCTAGGATGCAATATCTTCCTCCAGAGTAGTCAGCATGCTTTCTCAATTACCTTCCAGCAAGGATCTCCATTGCCTACCATTGAAGAACAAGGCTCAACTGAGATATTGACTAGTACATACACTGCAGAATCTGGGACAGGTAGTACTTTGTGTTATACTCACAACAAAGAGATTTTCATGCTGTGACAGCCATTGTACCCACCCTAGGAGCCAGATGTCCTCCCTGATGATAAAACTCCAAGCATGGTATTTGATGAAGATCTTGAGTCCCTAATGAAAGTGATCAAGATAAAGTAGCACGACTGAGGCGTAATAAGGCAAAGCACGTCCGGAAGCAGCGTGCAGAGCACCACCAGGAGGCCTTGTGCCGTTATCATGCTGCCCTCGAGAATTACGAAGATGAAGTTGCTCGAAGGTAGCTTGAGGATGAGGCTATGAGAGACCAGGCTGTTGAAGATAAAAACCATCACCGTGCCGAATAGGATCGTTAGGAAGCTCGATAAGGCGTCTCTTGTAACTGGAACTAGACTTCTTTGGGATGGTGGGACATAATGTTTACAGCACTCCACTTGAAAATCTTCTCAGCGCTGAAAATGCGCTTGTCACTAGGACAAATCCTAATCCAGATGATTAGAGAGTGGCTGTCCTTCTACAGTCTGTTGTCATGCAACTTAGGAGGCGTGGCCCATCTATGCAAGATCAACTGTTCAACAACAACCAAATCCGATTCTTCAATAGCAGGGTAGTCAGGTTCATCAGAGTCAAGCTCATTAGCAGCGTAGTCGGCACAATGTTGTTCATGATAACCCACATAGTGGCCGTGAAGGTGGAGCTGAATCAGCTTACAGAGCGGGTCGCATGATTGGAACCCTATGGTTCTCTTTGAACTTCTCTCTCTCCCCCTTTTTTCTTAAAGCCTGGCCTCTCGAAGGATGGCTAAAGGCAAAACGTGGATATGGCTAAAGATGGTTTGAACGGTAAGAGGGCACCTATTTATAGGCTCAAAGGCAGACTAAGTAGCCTGAGGCCTCCACGCTGCACGGCTCACCATGGGAGGCCGCAGCCAATGTCAGACGCCTGCATAGGGTTGGCAAAACTGAGATTCTCCCAAGGGAGGGGCCAACAACAGCATCAATAAAACCAATGGGCCCCGCCTAGGTCACGAACCCCGATACGCAGCGCACTGACACGGCAGGGCTCAGTAGTCATGTACCGCAATGACAGGGCACCCTGGCAGGATGGGACATAACACCCACCAACCGCATTGAACGCACCAACCCGCAAGGGGTCGAGCGCCGAAGCTCGAGCCAGCCACAACTATGAACACACACTCAGCACACGCATCTCAGCGCTTCTGCGATCACTTCATGATCACAAAAATGCTCGGGGTCTACTGTCGGGGTCATGATCCCCAGGTGTCTCAAGGCATCGAATAAGGGCCAGGCCAGATGGCCCATGATACTAAAGCCAAGCTTGAGCTCGAACGACCGAGGCCTAGCTAAGCTAAGTGGACCAGGCCAATCATTGAAGCGGGGCTCGGGCATTTCCCCTTCCTCTTGCCTTAGCCGCACGCTACGTGGCAACCCATGACCTCTTGCCATTCTGACCCCTGGGAAGGGACGAGAGAGATCGAGTCTAGCCAAATGTGCCTGCTCCGACAGGAGCAAGCACGTCACATTGACCCTGCAAGGACTGAGGGGACAGCGATCACCTCAGTCCAGTCAGACGCCACCCCTATGCCACACAATAGAGAATAGACAATACCGCCAAGCGGTGATGGAAGGTATGTGTTGACAGTGGATAACTACTAAAATAAATCATCAACTAAACGTGAAAAAGAGGTATAATAGAAATTACCTACATAGAATGAATTCCATGAGTTTTGGTGATTTATATATTGCAGAGGGTTTATTCAGAAAAAATAGTATCAGGACCACTGTCATACTCTCCAAACAAGCAAACTGATGTTAAAATAAATATTCCACGGTGGCACCAACTTAAGAAGGATCTACACGACATGAGAAGGTGACCCACAAAAGGAGGGGCCCACCTGCCATAAAGGGCTGGCGGCCGCCCCCAAGCCAGGTTGGCCGACCGTGCCCGGGCCCGCTTGTCAGCCGCCTTCGCACGATCATCTCAACCGCTCATTTAGGTCGGTTTGATCCTATGGTCGTGAATAAATGAGACGCGGATCGATGACATGGCACTTTCTTGGCCACTACTCCACCTCTGGGCTCTATATACCAGCCCCCTACCTCCTCCAAGATTATTATCTCTCATTCAGATCAAGGCACAAGGCCAGGAGAATTAGGGCTAGACTCTACAATGTAGTAGATTAGTTCTAGTTGAGAGTTAGGGAGAGTTCGAGCTACACTCAGATTCTGAAGAAATCTTCGGAGGTTTGGTATATCCTTGTATCTTACCTTTGCAAGACTTATGTTATATTCATCTTCTCTATTTACTTTTATGCAATTCATGTGTATAGCTAGTATAGTTATCATACCTTTGCATGAGATCTCCGCTCGTATTGAGTGCTCTAGTTATAGATCGTGGCTAGAGTAGTAATCGTTAGTGTAGACATGGCATCTAGACTATAGGTTACCTGAGGTTGCGCTCAATCCTCTGGTTAGTTGTGGTGCTTCTAGGGGTGACAGCTCTGTTGATTCATTGAAATCAATCACATTAGGATTGATGTTTCATAGAGCTTTTTGGCAGCCTTCCCCTGACTACCCCTTCCCAGTCTTTTTCGATAGTCAGAAAGGTATTGCTACTCCAAAGTGTTAATGTGTGATTGATATATCTACCTATACCTCAGTTATCATAGAACTAAAGTACTAGAGAAGTATTTATGAACTTTGAACTCACTCGTTGTCCTCTTACTTTAGCTAACCTGCTCTTTTATCATGAAATTCTCTTGTGTGTGTCATTATGCATAACTCCTATCAGTTATCACTTACCCCTAATTTAGTCTAGTTGGTATATTAAGTTAGTAGATACATGATGGTAAATCATCAGTCTCTTTAACCATTGTTTTCCTGAGGATAAATACGATACTCTGGAATACTCCCTAGTAAAAGCTACAATGGTATTCTGTGTGCTTGCAAAACGTTCCATATTTATTTTGTATTAACAAATAGCAACAGTATGGAAAACCACCATCCAAATACAGCCCGACAAAACGTTTGTACGATCCCACCCGATACGGGATGGGATCTACGGCGATAGCCTTAACTTAGAGGCCATCCAAGCCAACACAGGCCACGACCTCAGAACTCGGGATCGTGGCCACCAACTCCATAAGCAGCAAGATGATCAACAACCTGGGGGCTGCTACCTACTCTTGTACGACGCCCCCGGACGATCAGGAGGCAGTGGCGAAGACCATGACAAGACCATGTCGACCATGTCATGCCATGCCGTGGCGTGAGCACAAGACCATGATGACAACCACGTCTAGACGTGCACCACAAAATGGCGTAACTTGCAAGCCAAGTTAGCTAAGCCCCCTCCCTCAGGCTCACGATCCCTCGGTCAGGAGAATCTCCTTCTTTGTAACCTGGTCCTAGACTTTATATAAGGGTAGCCAGGGTCTTCTTTCGGGGCATCCTCAATCCTCAGTCTCATCCTATCATTCTCATTCCCACCGGGCTCTCGAAACTTTTCTTCGAGCAGTCCTTCTCCTAGCTCTAGCTCTCCAACCTCTTTCACCATTCTTGCATCCCCATTGTAAGAATTTTAGAGCATTTAAGTGAGGAACACGCACTCGATCATCTCTGAGACTAGACGTAGAGCTCCAGCCTAAATCAGTATAAATCCTCGTATCTTTTCAATGCTACCATCGTCTTCCTAGAGCAACGCAATATTCGTATAAATTTACTAGTCTGGTTTACGAAACACCGACCTGCCCTTTATTTTGTCTTTTCTCCCGGCCGGCCAGACCATTCTTCTGCGTTCTTATTCTTAAATAAATAAACATATAATATTCAAAATTCAGAATTTGTATAATCAATATCTAAAAGAATAGTGGCTCGTTTCTGAACCTATCTGAAATAAGCCTCTGGGTGTAGCATCCGCCGTGACCAGAGTTCGAATCCTTAGTCAAGCGAATTTCTGGTTGACGATGTGAAAAAAAACCACCTCGCCTGTCCCATGTTCCCCAAGCACAGGTAAAATTGACTGGCCCTCTTACCGGGTGACGGGCCCCTGTGTGCCGGCGGGGGCATGGGGTTAAAGGGTTTTCTCGGGCTGGGTGAGACGTCCTCTGCCTTGAGCTAAAATAGCTTTGAGGTGTCCACCCCTATAACCCGAGTTTTTTTTACTTCCTCAGTTTTTAAACATATAAAACGGACTATTCTAATTTTGACTAAAATTTATTTCTACGCAAATGAACAGTATGTCTCATATTTACCTCTACGCAAAATATACTAGTCGTCTATATTTGGAATAATATGGAGGTAGCTAGCCATCAATTATACTCGTGGACCGTGTTCTCGAGGTTGCAGAGAGGCAAAGATGTTCCTGTACACATGATAGAGTTGGGTTTTCCTCATCATTCTGTTCGTACGGCACGCTCGAACCATCCCTGCATGTTAGGGAAGGCAATCGATATGATCGACCACGAACACAGCAGCTAGCGTTTCTTGGCTCGTATTTCATTTCAGCGTACATGTCTCCTTTTCTAGAACCGTCTGATGAATGAAGGCCTTGCTGAAAATGTTCATTCAGATCATGCATGTATGTCGTCGATCGCTTTTTAGTTGAGGATAGGAATGAATAATGGACACATGCATTTTCTTGCTTTATTTATTACTTCCGACCAGTATGTTAGTTGCTTTAATGTCATAATTTGTAGGCCACTCCCTTTTGGTGTTCTCTATAGCTTTCGGATACTGTATATCTTTTTTGTTGATCAAGATATTGAGTTTTTTTTGCTATCGTTGTATTTTTTTGCACTAATTAATAAAGGCGTTTCACTATTTTTTTTCTTATTCATTCATTGGATCGATCATGTGGGACACGTGCAATTATGTTTTCTCAATCTTGATTGACTGCACGCCGACTGTGTACATATAAGAGCAGAAGATATGTTTAATTTTTCTTTGGGAAAAAGCAAAAAAAAAAAAAATCATCACGATTGGTTTCATAAAGACACACACCTATATTTAGAAATGTTTTCACAAGATCATAATATTTTGCTAAATAAAGGTATAAAATCTCCTATATATCCGTCTTGATGCTTCCACAGGCCAGTAACGTGGATATATAGGAGTAATTACTATCAATATAATTGTATTGAAATTTGTGCTGGATATGGATTGGTATATATACTACAATGCAAGCTGCGTGGTTGATGATCGAGCTAAGGGACGACGATCGATAAGCTTGGAATTAATGACAGCAGGACGACGTTACGAGGCAGGCAACGATGGTGTTGGCGGAGGAAGGGGCATCAACAACCATAACAACAACTACTACTAACCGGCGCTGTCGTGAGGACGGATCGACCGACCTTGCTTCAATGCTGCGAAACGCCGGCCACGGGGGTCCGGAGTCGGAGCGAGCAGTCCAGTGCCCAGATCATCAAGCAACTCCTCCGCCATAATTAAATCTTAGTACTAGTACTCTTTCCTTTTAATACAATTATTGCCCGATATCGTTCTAGCTATCCTAATGCATGGCAGTCGTGCACCTATAGATCGACGAAAAGTTACAGCTTAATTACCAAATTCATCGATGTCGATCTCGCGAGAAAAAAAAAAACAATCTTGAACATGGTTACCTCATGGTTTAATTAAAAACCCTTTATTTAGCACATATGAGTATACTAGCAAATATGCCCGTGCGTTGCAACGGGAGAAAAAACTATTAAACATTTATGCAAAATGATAAAGTAAACTGCTTATGTTTTATGCTTTTATAATTTATTTGTCATGTCCATCACATTTATAATATAAGTTAATGCTGACAATAAATAATAGTGTCTTATAAACCTGTATTGAATTAAAATACAGCTTGGTATATTTTTCCTTCTGTTACAAAACACATAATTGTTTAGATATAAATATATTATAACTTTAATTTTTCATACTACCCCTGTGTTTCTGTGACTCAATATCGACCTTTGTAACTTTTTTGACGCATCATATCAACCTCCATAACATTTTTGCCAATGTGTCAAAGATCGGTTTGTCCGCTAATGATTGTGGAGACCTTTTTTTCACACGGTAACCCTTCAGGAATTATATAAATACATTTGTTTAAATTTCATTAGACAACAATAATCAAAACTACATCATATGGTGTAAAATCTTTCTCCCCAAAACTTATTAATGCGCAAACAAACATAATAATTGCTGAAAAGTAGGGATTATGCACTGGGGCTCTTGGGCAGGAACCGGACAATGGAAAGTTATTGAAGGCTTCGGGAAAACCGATGACGAGGATATCCTCCTCGTACTCCTCGGCCACCTCCGCGTATTCCGGATCTGCCTCTATTATGTTGTCGATCATCGCCGAACCTATATGCATGCAACATATGCAAGGATGATTTAACACACCTATAGATAAAAGCACAACCTAACAAGGTTTGTAACATCTATGGATAGGCCATATTTTTATGAAGCTAACAAAACCGGTTGGTATTTTTCTGATTTTTCTATGATTTTTGGTGAATTTTGCAAGATCTCGTTTTTTATATAAAAAGAAAAACGAAAGAAAAAGTTGTACGCCAAGAGATTAGGTCCATCAGATCCTTATAAAAAATTTTTAAATGATGGACAATTTGTTTTTCTCTCTTTAATATATAGAAGTCAAATCAAAGTTGTTTATTAATCTGGGAATTGTATATGGTAACGCATGCCGCACACATACATGCAAGAAAGAAAGGCAAGCTCGGATATATGCATGAGGTGTATAAGAGCTATAACTTTATACGGGGCCGCTGTCGTGTTCTAATTGGACTCAAGTAATTGATGCGGCTGCCGGCACACGGAAAAAACACTGAATCAAACGGGAAAATAAAAACGTTATTTGGATTAGAACTCCTACATGTTACTCGGAAGCCATATCAAATAGGATCAGAGGGGCCGGACCAAACCAAAATCAAGGGGTGAGAAATTTTGCCTCTTTATTATTAGGTATAGATATACTCCCTCCGTCCCTATATAAATCAATTCCTAGAATTGTCGAAATCAAACTTTTTCAAGTTTCACCGAGTTTATAGAAAAGAGGGCTAAGATTTATAATAATACCAACTTAGCATAATTAGATACATCATAAACTATATTTTCATAATATGGTTATTTGGCGTCGCAAATATTTATATACATATAAAAAAGTTTGACTTATGACAGCTTTAGAAACTCATGGACGAAGAAAATATAGAGCATCTTCATAAGCTTCTTAACTCAATACACTTGGTAAACCAATAATTATGCCAAATGAAGAAAATAAATACTCCTATGAAGATTTAGTATTGTTTTTCTCTAATATAGTTAGCTTTGTTAAACTCGAAAACCGGAGGGAGGAGGGGTGGAGGGGTGCCTAGCAGTCATGGAACACACACGCTTCTAGATATGAGAATATATTTACCTCGCTTGACACAAATATATTCTCATATCTAGAGAGTTATTTATAAAACTATTGGAAGAGCGTCCTTTTTTCAAAAGAAAAACTAATTGGAAAGTTGTTTTAAAGAGCTTTTATATAGGACAAACACAAATTTGCAACCGCCTTAAAGTGTTATTACAGGAAATTCTCCCTAGAAAATTGCGAAAAATGCTGCCATATCGAGTGGCTTTCTCGTCTCTCAGAAAAAAAAACTAAAAAAATCAGTTGCGCGATTTGCAAATATCCTTAAGTAAACCCTCCCTCAGCTGGACACGGGTATTTTCATGTTCTCCCAAGAAATGAACTGGTCATGTAATAAAGTCCCTATTTTCCAGATGGCAGCTTAAGGATGTCAATGTTATGTTTTAACATCTGAGAATCATATACTGCAAATGAGAAAAAAGTAATAATTTAGGCCTGCCTGCAGAAACTCTGTCATCATCTGCACGAAAGTGGGTCTATCGGCCTAAAAAACAAGAATTGCACGCTCCAATGAGAAGACAGAAGCACTGCGCTTCTTTTAAGCATGCATACTTGTATTATCTAGCTAGATCAACAGCAAATTGCTTTGACTTGGGTCATCACATCACTGGTTTCTGTTCAACTACGGTTGTACTGTTGAAGCTTGTTAGGCTCCTGGCCTTCCTTTGCTTCAAGAGGGGACAAGTGTGTGCACACCCAACCCCCTAGCTAACCCCCATGCATGCACTTATCTTCTTTTAATAAAGTTCATCCCAGTGGAGTGTATTGTTGGCTGCTATCTAGCTTACCCAGGGATGCTACCTATCTATCCTTCATCATCAGCTAGTTAGTTTGAGTCAAAGGGCATGCATCTTCTGGCAACTGGGCATATATCTTATCTCTTCTCCATATATGCATGCATTAGAATAACATCATGCCAAAGGTCATGTTCCTGCTCCCATATATACTGCCCCCACTTTGCGTAGCTTTACCAAGACTACAAATGTGCTTTAGGTGGGCTAGCTAGCTACTTGCCTCCTCTTGAAACTTGAATAGTAGTAGTAACATGCATGCATATCCAATTAGCTTGTCTAGACCTGAAAGATCTCACTTGCACAGCACTTGTATGTGTGTGTAATATAGTGGCTGACATCCACAACTGCAAGAAGCCATTCCATTTCTGACTATAAAATCTTCTTGCTTCAGAGAACCTTGTAACAGTAGTATTCTATGTGCCGCCCAAATTGATATTGAAGGAACCTCTAGAGAGGTCGTTTGAGGAATTTGCACTAGGAATATTTTATTGGATATGTGGATCATCATGAGCATGCTAGAAGCTAGCTAGCTACACACGGGAATGTCAATCAGTTCTCACTAGTTTAGCTACAGACCGATCGACCTGATAACACGAAACACACCAGCCGCCCTCTGGTTTTGAAAATCAACAAGTCAGCATGCTGGTGGAGAAGCCTTTCTAATTGAAAAGTTTGGGTTGCTCTGCTTTGAATCTTTGCATTAGAAATGGCAATTTGAGTCACGCAAGTTTCCTCTAAATCCTCTCCTGCTTTTTTGAATTCGAGGAATTGTAAACATTATTACTTACCGAGAATTAAAAAAAAACTTGATCAGAATCTGGAATTCCCTCGATCATCGACTTGGATCTGTTTGTTACAGCTTTACTACCGTTCAGTTCAGTAAATGGGAAATAACCAACCCTAATTTTAGCGATTGTTGTCTGAAACCAATTTTGGTGTATGGTATATAGTGAACAAATAAGCTGAATTTCTGAGGAATAATCGATCCACATAATCCAATTAAACGACCTACTTGCTCTACCACCATAATCTGCAATAAAATGGCCCAAAAAAAACTACGTACTGCCACAGAATCATAGATTCAGAGGGATGGCAATGGCAGCATTGTATTATTCGATATGTGTTGTCACCAGAAGTATTATAGAGACATTATATAGGAGTACGTCAACCACATCAATACTCAACTGAAAAGCTAAGATGATCAAACAGCCACAACTGAAAAAAGCTCTTGGAGCGAGACTCGTCCAGAATCAACTTTAATTTGAATAAGACACAGAGCCACAACCACAACTAATTAATACAAACGGACCCGCATCCTTTCACTTACTATGGCTGACCGATCACCATAACAAAAAAATAATGAGCAGCTGTTCAAAGGGCTTTAATTTGCATGGAAGAGGCGGAAGATTTACTTTATCTGTTCTAAATTACTAGTCGTTTTGATTACAACTTTGATGTTGACTTTGTCTTCATTCGACGTTGTTAACTATCTTAAATTTGATTTGAGAACTTATATTAAATAAGTGGACATATAAATAAAGAGACATTTTACAGTACTTGTAATCGCTTCTCATCGCTTCCACAAATTATTGATTTTATTAAAAAAAGGGCATTTTAGTCATTGCATAAATACCACTTATCCCCATCCGCCCGACTCCTCCCCCGATCAAAAAAAGAAACACCGGATGTCTCTCTCACCCTCGTCCTCACCATAGCCGCCGCCGGCCCGCCCTCGTCCGCCTTGCGCCGCCGCCGCCGGCCAGCCCTCGTCCGCCGTGCGCCACCGCCGCCCCTCGCCGTGCGCCGCCGCCGGCCCGCCCTCGCCCGGACCACGTCTACCCCACCACCGTCGCCCGCTTCTTCCCCAAGGCGAGTGGGTCTCCTCCGCCAACGCCTCCAGCTGCGTCCGCGTCTGGTGCCGCTATGGCGACCGCGCGCTCAAGGTGTGTGTTGTCTGTACCGTACCTGACGTGCTCCGACGACACGATCTTCCTCCGGCCATAGCTGCTGCCCGTGAGTTGCATCACCGTCGCTAGCAGGAACCGCTTCACCAACGTGGGCTTCTCATACACAGAATTCCCAGCAATTCAGGAGTCCGTGGAATAGAACAGGAGGAGTTTGCCATCATGATCCATGTCAGGGCTCCGCATGTGCCGGCGTGGGTGAGCACCCGAGCGCCACTGGACCTGGTGACCATGCTCGATGTCAGCGACAGCATGTTTTGTCCCAAGCTCACGCTCCTGAAGCGCGCCATTAGGTTAGTTATCGAAAACTCGCTCTCCGTCGTCGCTTTCTCCTCGTCGGCTTGGAGGCCGTTCCCGCGGCGGGTTCGTCGACGTCGGCCGCCTCTACGCCGACGAGGAGAGGAGCTGCTGCCCGTGAGTTGCATCACCGTGAGGGCAGCGGGCGTAGGTCGCTGTACTTGTTCAGCTTGGGCTCGTCGGCGACCACGGCAGCGCGGACGCGCTGGAGCTGCAGGCGGCGGCGGCCACCACACGCCTCGCGCCGCCCCACCACAGCGTCACCACGCGGCGCCACTTCCGGGCCGCCCCAACGCGCCGCCACACGCCTCGCGCCGCCCCACCACAGCGTCACCATGCACCGCCACTTCCGGGCCGCCCCAACGCGCCGCCACCACCACGCCCGGCCGCCCTGCGCCGCCACCACCACGCGACTCCTCCAGATGCACGCCCCGGTGGCGTCCAGGCATGGCACGGCTCCTCCAGATGTGCGTGATCGCCGCCGGAACCCTAGCCGCCGCCGGCCCGGAGCCAGTGCGCGGCCGCCCGCCCACGACCTTGTGGCCTGCTTCCGCAAGCCCGGCGAGCCGGGGACCTTCGTCTGTCCGCAAAAAAGGCGAACTGAACCATGAATGCGACCGATAAGGGCAGCGGGCATAGGGCGCAGGTCAGGGCTGCCCGGCACGCCGCCGAAGGAGCAGCATCAGGCGCGCGGACGAACTTGGGCGGCGGCGGCTCCGTGTAGCGGCGAGTGAAACCTAGAAGGCGGCGGCGGCTCCATATGACGATCGGTCGCTGTTTTTTTTATCCATCTAATAACAATAGTAATAGCCTTAATTATTGTACTCAAAACATAAAATTTTGTATTTATAAAGTTACCTTAATACCCTTGATTAGAAAAAAAACTATAAAAACACAATTAGCCATCCTTTATTTGGCATCGCCTCCCCCCTCAGTTTTGGAGGCGATGGGAAGCGATTTAGCGCATATGGCCCACCGGTCGTAGATATAGCAATCGCCTCCCATCGTCTTTGGCCTTTTTGGCCATCGGATCGGTCGTTGTGAGCCGTCGAAATTCTCCACAAGTATTATAAAAAATCTCATAAATAAATCATATCAAATTAAAGGTTGCCAACTATAAAGTTTGTGTTGATCCGTCTTCATATGAAAAGGTTATGATTTTTCTTTTTGCAAAATAACATATCACTAGTAGTTGTAAACTACCCGAAACAAGAAAATCACTGCTGGTTCCAAACTGTCCTTCACTGCCGCATTTTCTTTCCGACAATGGGCAATCAGCAATGTTGGACCTAGGTTTCGCGCGCTGTCGGTTTTGCTCACTGACAGCGATGCCCATTTTCAAAAAACGGAAAAACAAAGATCACGCCACCCAGGCCATGGACGCAATCATAGCATCCCATGTCGGGGCCGTGCTACTGTGCTAGCCGCCGTTGTGCCCCGTGCGGGGGTCAGGTCGCCACCACCGACCCTGTGCCAGGGCCACGCTTACCGCCACCATGTCTTGTGTAGGGGCTAGGCTCACCGCCACTGCACCCTTGCACCGTGATCGAGCCGCTACCACCACGGCCGTTGCCCAGTGCTACACCCGCCGCCACTGCGCTCATGAGCTAGGCCCGGTCACTCTCGCGTCGGAGTCTAGTTGCTGCCACCACGCCCGTGCGGCCCATGTCTCTTATCGTGGGTACCTACGGTTATACCTCTATAGCTAGTTCCCGAGCGTCTTGTATCTGCTGAGCAACGCCATCTTGACCTTGTCGGAGTAGTTTAACTTGTAGCTGATCACTAGAAGCAGGAGTCCGACCAGTTTAACTGGGCATCGAGCAGTTGAGACATGCGTCCGACCAATTTAACTACGCACCGAGCAGTTGAGACAAGCGTCTGACCAGTTTAACTGGGCACCGAGCTCAGACTCACTCGAAGTTGAGGTTTGCCAGAAGGATGTAATGAGCTCAAGTAAAAAATTTTAAAGCCTTCACCTTAGGTGAAGTGTGCCCACTTAGGTTCCGTGTGATGAAGTTAGATGCTTAGTATCCCTGACTTAGTCAGTACGGAGAAACTTAGTCCCTAGAATGCGAAGATAGACGCTTAGCGTGCACGCCTTAGGCGAAAAAGAGACTCTTAGAGCCAAGCGTAGTTCTTGCCGTCCATGATTTAGTCATGCAGGAAAACATTGGGTCTTAGAGACCAGCACATTCACCATAAGGTGAAGTGTGTCCACTTAGTCCCCAGGTCTGATAGTAGGTGAAGTATTCACATGGTGCTAAGGTCAAAAATTGTAGACTCCAAGTGCCAAACCAGTCCCAGCTTAGCTAAGAAAAAATAGTACAGTCATCGCCAGATGACATGTACACATTGTCCCGAGCCTGCTAGAAGACGAAGAAATAAATCTTGTAGCAGGGTCAAAGAAATTTAGTGAAAGCTTGCCAACATCATCTGCCATGTACTTATCAAGACCCAGACGTGCTGTCCACGATCAGCACCCTAATCCAAAGCATGGAGCAACTTGATAGCACACAAATGTGATGTAGCAAAATCTGATCGCCAAAGAAGTCCCCAGCTTAACTGGCAACTCTTGTACAAAGAATCCGAAAAACGAGAAGTCCCCAGCTTAGTGGGTGACGCTGGCATGAAGAATCCAAACGCCGAGGAGTCCCTAGCATAGCTAGTGAGTCTCCAGCGTAACTGACGATGAAGCCGAGCAATTTGACCAACTGGCCGGCGAGCACCGAGTAGTCAAACTAACTGGTTGGCGGCAAAGTGAACGCCAAGCAGGAGTCAGGGCCGAACAGTCCGACCAGTTGGTTGGCGGTGAAGTCCATCTGCCAGGTGGTCCGACCACCCGGATGATGATCTTCTTGTCCTTCCCGACTGATCCAGTCCCCAAGCGTAAAAAAAGAGTTCGGCAACTGAACCTGGCCTCTGTAATAAAAATATGGAGAATGAGTAGTGCATGATGTAAAAATAAAATATATGAACTCGGCGATGAAGGCAGTAGAGCGGAGCCAATAAACATTATGTTTATTTTGGAGTTTGTTCATATTTTAAATATGAATATTTTTCTTTTGGTTGGTGTAAACACTAAGTGTTCTTTTAGGGATGTATTTATATTTAATACAAACTGTCCGACCAGTTAGTTTGTCGCTGAGCCACCAGCCCTGGCTAGCCCGTAACCCATAACGCGGAGCGCAGAGCCCATGTACGTGTAGGAAAACAAGGCGTCGCCAAGGAGCCGCTACCGGCCACCTGTACGCAGAGGGTAGACGCTCGTGTATGTGTAGGGAGAAGCCGGAGATAGGGCCGTCTCTGCCGAGCGTAAACATGAATGTTCGGAGAGTCGTTGAGCCGAAAGTGTGTGTCGAAAGCGAGAGTAATTATGGAGAAAACAGCTCGGAAAACGTTGGGAGATATATGAAATATTTAGAAAATAATAAAGCGTGACTTAGTTTTAGATAGAATGTCTGATCGGCGGTGTATGACGTTATCTGGTTGGCGTCGACAAAATTGCCAGACCTTCGAACTTTTTGGCCTGTCGTCATGGCAGTGGTCGCGGTCGTCATGGTGCCGTTCTTCGCGGCGATCATCGTTGCGACACGGCAGACGGTCGGAGCGAGTAGTCGGCGTGTATGATGTCCGGGTAGATGGATGTGATTTGGATGGCTCGTTTGACAGCTCGGACGGTTCGCTAACAGCTCGGACGAGTGAGTACGCGGAGTCGTAGGCGAACGGGTACAGTCGGAGCCTGACGGAGTCAATCCGCGTGGGGAGGCGAAGCCCTCGGGCATGTCCGACCGGGGTGAGGCGCAGTCCGAGATCGTCCTTGCATGTTCCAGTTAGCTTGCGCGGCCGATCAGCATCTTTGGTGGAAACACCGGTCCACATCACTTTATCGCCGGCCATCTTTTCTGATTGCTGGTTGTCGTGACCCGCAGCAACATATCCGATCAGAAATCATGAGCAGTAACAAGATGCGATTAGGTTTCTCCCAACATAAATCATGCAAACATACGGATATATTTGGAAGTATACTTATAACAATATTTAATCATAAAGTGGCTTGACTTAGCTTTCTGGATGATCGTTGTCACGTGTAGATTGGTAAAAGCCTTTTGCTTATTTGCATCATCTTCACGTCATGGTGACGTAGACCACTCGTAATTTGCCTGCTCGCTCGTACATGCATGTGGTCCATCGGGAATTAGGCTCTTGCATGAATTGTGCGTTTGATCCGGAAGAGCTAATCCGTCTTGGGCAATTGGGCTTGCGGACGAACACGGTACGAACACGACGCTGGGGAACCTTGCGAGCCGTATCATCTGATGACGATCGCTCAGAAACTCCTCCGCACACGTAGCTTTGTCGACGTTGGAAAGAACTAGCGGTGCCTTTACATGTTCATGCCCGTGTCGTATTCAGGTTCGATCATCATGATGGTCTGGAATCATCATGAGACCGAGTAGATTGGATCCAGGTTGGCCGCTGCGCTTGACATGCGCGTCGTCGAGTCGGGCTGTTCCAGGATGCGCGCAAAGCACGGGGCCGCCTGCCGCCGCCGGTCTCCGCACACCAGGACATAATCCTGCGAGATGCGTTAGGTCCCGCTGTAGGTCGTCGTGGTCGTCGCAACGATCAGCCGAGAGTTCCCATGGATGATGTCGATCTTGAGATCCTCCGAGTTCTTGATTGCAATTATGCTGAAATCCCATCTGGTTCACCATGAAATCAGCGTGTACACCCCGCCGAGGGTTATGCCCATGATAGCAGATGAATCGGTGGAGGTACACGTGACGGAAATGGTGACACAGAACGCATAGATAGTGATTTAGATAGGTTCGGGCCGTCAGCTTGACGAAATATCCTATGTCATGTGTTTTTGGTGGATTGTATTATGAGATGAGATATCTAAGGATCTGCTAACTACGGGACCCCTGCCCCTCCTTATATACTCTGGAGGGCTAGAGTTACAAGGAAAGTATCCTAGTTGGTTACATGGCAAGTATTCTATTTATATTACAATATCTATAGTATCCGATCAGGATCTTCTAGGTGTCTTGCGGTGTACGCTGAGCAGTGCCATGCGCCGCAAGTTTTGATGTCGTGGATTGGACCATCCCTGATGGCGTGGCCCATATTCCTTGCCGTGGGTACCTAGGTTGTACCCCCATAAGAGGGAAGAGAGAAGGATAAGGCTGAGGGAGATCCCCGTGGACGTGAAGTGGAATTAATTGTATTTATATAAAATTTCAGGTCCGAATGAGTTTCTCCCTACTGATTGGTAATAGGATTCGACAATGATAGGATCTATTACTAACCGACAATGATAATTATCTATCACTGTTAGTTGATTTTAAAATCCTGTAGTGATAGGGTTAAGTTATTGCTCATGATCTAGTAGTGATATTTCTATTGCTATCGGTTTAAAATGTCTGGCAATGATTGCTTGTTTTGTAGTAGTGGTAGTTACGAACCGACCGACAGTGATACATAAGTTTTGAGTGCCAGCTCGTGGCTACAACTAGCAATGATATATCACTGCATATCATTACCGGTTGCAGCCAGCAGTGAAAATAGGTAGATGATCGATCAACTGTATAAGCAATGATGGATGATGACCAAGACAAAGCAGCATCAACATAGTACAGGAATGAGATAGCTAGCTAGCTAACTGTATATTCGGTAGCCCCAGCCCCCAGCTAGGCAACTTCTGGTTAGTATATGTAATTGTCATATTGACAAGTTAACCAATTGTGACGAGCTAGGCCAATGTGTGTGCATGCTTCTTCTACACAAAGGTATACGGTTGCACAGTACAGTACAGTACAGTACAGTACAGTACATGAGGGTTTTCCTATATTTAATAGCGTTGATGTTTCCTGCTGGATTGTGTATAGAGATGTGCATTTATGCATGATATGATGATGTTGAAGGAACTCATCGTTGTACTATATATGTATCGACAGTGATAGTATTCGATGCTTCAGCTATAATTTGGAATGGAGAAACTACGAGTAAAGATTTTGGGTACAAAGGTCGTCATGATCCGACGATCCAACGGCAACCCGTTGTTGAATGAACCGTGCATAGCGTACTTACGTGTGTAGTGGACACATCATCATCAGCCTCGTAGCTCTACTCGATCTTTGTGTTTTTTTGTCTATAAAAATCCCCTTGGAGTTAAATATAAACAAATACGAACTGGATCGGAGTATATAAGACAGGTACTCCCTCCATCCCAAAATAGATGTCATTCTCACTTCCCGAGAAGTCAAACACTTTAAACTTTGACTAAATATATACAAGAAAATATAAATATTTATAATACATAATTAGTATCATTAGGTAGATCGTTGAATATACTTTCATAATAAACTTATTTGGAGATATAAATATTGCACTTATTTTCTACAAACTTAGTCAAAGTTGAGAAAATTTGACGTGCACGTATCCATAACGACCTCTATTTTGAGACAGAGGGAGTAATGACCTGCAGAATTTCGTTCGATGGCTAGCTCGTGATGCATCACGGAGATGCCGGGTCGTGTTGTTTGCAAGATTAGGCAACGATATGTGTACTCCTACAAGGACGACGATCAAAGTCAAGCGGTCGTTCTTCAATTGATCAATCAACCCTGTCTAATTAATTAGCTGCATGTGGTAGTCTCCATAATTTTCAGCAGTCATACGTCACGATTGATCAACTCTCAATCTGTCTGTCCTATAGCGTAATTTGACCTCAACTGGATTACGTGGTAACTGAGTCGAGTACTACACTGCTACGCTACTAAATTCTTGTTGAGTTGATTACAACGTACGTGGGGTAGCTAGCAAGCTAGCGTTGTCTTGGTCATCATCGATGATCATCAGTTGATTGATTTCAGCGTGGGGTATGTTACGGAGTGTTATCGGAAGAAGGAAGGGTCGTCGCAGCGTGTAGCAGCAGCATGCAGCTCATCATCTAGGTGCGCCAGCGAGGACGTACACGTGTGCGGTGAAGACGGTCGGCCGACCCGTCGGCCGGTTGCGTGCGATGCGAGCGAGCGAGCGAGCGAGCAAAGGGCAAAGGCAACGAAAGCTGCTTTGACGCCACGCCCGGGTCAAATTCATTCGGCTCCATCCCGCAGGCACCACCAGGCAGGCAGGTCCTCCGTACGGACGGCTCTGATGCGTTGTGTGCATCGCGACAACGAACCTCCGGGTTTGCTCGTTGGTTTTTCGGCGATCTGTTCATATATCATCATCATCGTGAATAATTGCTCTCTTCCCCCACGCCGTTTTTCGGCGACCTGTTCAGAGACTACCTAGCTACCAGCTTAGCTCGATGGCCGGATGAACGCAAACGTAAAGGCAACGAGTTAATACTACGGAGCTGTTCGGCTGGGCGATAAGCCGGCTGAAAAGTACTGTTGGCTGATTTGTTATGAGAGAAAAATACTGTTTCGACTGAAAAAACAAGCTAAAAAAGATGGATTATAAGCCGAATGAACAGGGCCTACATGCGTTTTACTAGTGCGAGGAAATTGGGAGTGTGTATTCAATTTTACTACTACCAATAATATCATCTGGAGGGAGGTGCTTTGGATTACCGCGCGGAAAAATATGACAGCGCAGGATTGAACCCTTTTTTCTCTTGTTGGCCGCTACGTACTTTGCTAGGCACTGTTTTGCCTGGCTAAGCAATGCAAGAAATTGAACTGCGCAGTTGTTTGGATGATCTGCACTTTGCTTACCTCGATTTCGCATTGGCAAAATTTTTCATGCTTCTCCAAGATAGCCAAATTGGCTGGCTTGGCTGGGCAAGCATCTTGTGGCTTGTGCCATCCACACCCGGCGAGGTGAGGCAAACCTAGTGAAGGTTCCAAATACGTCCTAAGAATTAGCTCAAATTAGTTGTGGTTGGCTAGCTAAAGTAACCCACCTATTAACACTCTTGCCTAGATGTGCTAGAGCTAATTTTAGCTCATTTTTAGCTACCTAGGAATTAGCCCTTGTATCAAACAGACTCTTAATGAGGCAGCCGTTTGATTCACTTGTTACTGTTTGAAATTGTTGTCATACCTTTTGTTTTGTTTTTATGAAGTATATCACTTTCTTTTACCACAAATTGTTTTTTCTGTTGTGGTAATAAGTACATTTATACTGTTAGGCTTGCCGTACATTGTCATGAGTTTAAAACTATAGCAAAATATAAATAGTCTCTCCAATCATAAAAACACATCGTTCATGGCAAGATTTAGAAAAATCTTTAAAAATACAAACAAGACAAAAAATTCAAATTATTTAGTTTGGAAACATGTAAGTTACTGTATGTGTATGTATTAAAAAAATTGCAAAGTCTAATAGATTTGAAGGATTTTAACAATATATTCTAGAAGGAATTAGTGGTAACCGACATACATTGAAAACTGTACAAAATCAAATATGACAAGTACCTTTAACCAGAGGATTACTATTGTTGCTACGTGTGCTGGTAATCACTATGCTCACGGTTTTTGTATAGAATGAGGCAAGCTTTTAAACTAAATTGTTGCAAATAGGCCAAAATCCTAATTGTTTTACAATGAAAAAAACATTTGGTTGTGATAATGACTTTGTTTCCTTCATAACATAAAATCATGACAATTGTATCTATTGCCACAATCGCAACACAATTGGTTTTGGTGAAACACATGTCACCTACCATTAAAGGAATAATATCTTTCACTCCTAGAACAAATCCAATAAAACATGAGCATCCATGCCAAATCGAAGACTTAAACTTAGTTGGCTTGGTACCATCATTGCAATTTAGTTTTTTTGTGGCAATATAGAATACTACTACAATGCAATGAATAAACATTAAGCATTTTAATAAGAGAGCAACTTCTGACAATGATTTTCACCTTCCAGTCTTCCTTATTAGGCGTTTAGAGAGGTAGAATGTACATGAATGCATTCATCATGCGAGGTTATGTGTCTCGGTTTCTAGAAAACATGTTAGAAATTGAAATACTCCCCTTCGTCTCAAAATAATTGATGTTATAGAATTCAAATTTTATTCCAAAATACTTGATCTTATGCACCTCTCTTTTCTCAATACACCTTTCTCTTTTACCAACATATCTCTATCTTTATTTCTCTCCTTATAGGGGCAGTTTGGTCTTTTAGCTACAACATTGGTATCTGTACACAATCTTATAACATCCATTATTTTGGGACAGAGGGAGTATGCACGTTAGAGCATCTCGAAGGGTTTGCAAAAACCCACTCCCAATCTTGATTTTTTTGGCAAGATTCAAAAAATGCTCTCCAACAGCTCCCTATTTCAACTTCCAATCTTTTCGCACTTGAAAAAAATCTACCTGACCATGTGAAAATATACGTGCGTATCTGTCTGCCAATCTGGAAGTGGAAGGACATGAGGAGAAATAAGGAGAAGGACATTGTTCCCAATTCAATACAAATATACAAGAGAAAGAAAGTATAAAGGTGGTTGATGTGACTTCAAATAGTGCGGGATTGCTGATACAAAATTGGCCTCTATATTTTAGGAGCGAGATTTTGAAAGGATTAGAGGAATCCAACAAATATGCTCCCAACTTTTTTAGCTATTTAGAGAACTCGTTGATTTATGAACTATTGGAGATTCTCTAAGCTGATATGAATGTTGGGTAATTGATTAGTAGCTTTATCAATCATCATGACATCAGCCTGAGGCAACGCGCATGCTACTACAGTGAGCAGCACATAACGGTCCAAAACATTTGTTTTCCTGTGTTGCTTGGTCGTCCAAGCCTAAAAAGTACCTGGTCCAACCCAGAAGATTCCAGTGAGTCCTCGATCTTATGTTCATCATGGCACCACTCCAATTATTAGCAACGACGACGTTGTCTAGAGATGACGATCAGTTGCCGGGTTGCCAGGTCTTCCAAGCCATAGACTAGACTCTTCAAGCTAGTCAAAACACTCCTGCGAAATATATGTCAAATTGATGAAAATGACGTCGGATTATATTATCTTCCAGAGAAACAGAGTCAATTAGTTTGAAAAAAAAAGATAAAGGAAATAGCTTCAAATCGCACGGCTCAATCGATCCTCAGATGACTGCGGCGGCAAATTGACAGGGACTGTACAAGCTACCGCAAGGACAGACGATCGTGGAAGTCAGCTAGCTCGTTCACTAGTCGTTGATTATCTACGGAGGCATATATACCAACTAAAAAACAGAGGGTTTTTTTTTTCTCAGAGGAACACTATGAATCTATGACGATCAGGCGATCGAAACTTAATCAGTGTAGTGGATGATGGCAGGCAGTTTTATGTCTAGACTACATACATATGATCGTGACGTCTGCATATATAAATACAAACAATTAAAAGCAAGCGTGATTAGCATCGGAGAGTCAGAAAAATGCATGTGTATCCTTAAACTAGAACCAGGCGATGCAAGTCGAAGCAAAGACTGTCCACGAAGCTGCAGCTCGCGCGCGTCCTTCGTCGATTTTGACATGACCATATACATGTAATAAATAATTAAGAAGTACTCTACTAATGGTACGGTGTGCCTTGTTGTCAAGCAAGGAAACAGCTTCTGCACGCATGCACTGCACGGCGTCGCGCGCACGAGAGTGATCGATGGGTCCTGCTAGGCGGGCGGGGAGTGGTGGAACCCGCGGGAAACTAGGAGTGTGTTTAGTTGGTGAAAAGTGGTGAAAAGTTATTGTAGTACCTTTTATTGTTATTTGGCAAAATTTGTTTAACCATGGACTAACTAGGCTAAAAAGATTCATCTCGATATTTACAGACAAATTATGCAATTAGTTATTTTTTTACCTACATTTAATACTCTATGTATGTGTCAAAGATTCGATGTGAAAGATAAAATAGGAAATATTTTGGATTTGCATCGGAAGTGAACGGGGCCTAGGTATGGTAGCCGCAGCCCGCAGCGGACGACGAGGTAGCTTATCGATCGAGTCGCATGCACGGCGCGGCGGGCTTAATTAGCTTGGCAGACACGCATGCGTGTGCTGGCTGGTGAACACCAGACACGTACGTGCGCAGCTGGAAAACATGTCACGCACCAATTGCCAAGGCGAAGCTTACAGCTCGAAAACACGTACGTACTGGGGCTAGAAGCACACAGCTCGTGTGCGTATGCATGGAAGTTACGCACATGAGAGAGGGAGAGATTAGTTTGCCTCGTGTTGCGTTGTGTAACTACTAGTTGCCTTGCTTGCAAAGGTACGTAGCCCGTGTGCACGCATTCTACTGCATGCATGGAAAATACATATTATATATAAAGTACACACGTATATGTACTGTAGTATATACTACTATGCTAGCTTGGCAGCTAGCGAGCCGTATGCTAGCATTCTTCTTTCCATGCATACATGCGTTTCTTGACGGATGTTCCTGTGTTTACGTTATCGAAACCACACACACATAGACAGGTCGTCAGGGCTCGCTTTAAATGCACAAGTTTTTGAAATTAGCAGTACTGAGAAGTTCATGTTTGTTGGTGGCACAGATTAAGCAGCAACATGCCAATATTTTTGCCTTGCTTTCGCTATATATAGATGACATTGTTATTATTAGTATATGATCCTTGCATGGGAGTAACCGAGTAAGTATTAGCATCAGATGGAGATATGATGCTGCTGTGACGACAAAAAAAAATTCTTGAAAACCCTGGAGCGAGTAATTAAGCACGCGCGCTCGCGTTGAAGGTAGAACAACGGTGGAAGCAGCCGCTTTCGTTTTCACAAGCGGTATGACGACACATACAGGTATTAGTGCTTTCTACGTACAACGGCTGCATATATACAAACCAAACATACATGTTCAATATATAATTATTCGTCTTCAACTTTGTTGAAAAATAAGTATTCAGACAAAGACCGGTGAGCAATCGCCATCTGAAAGCAATGCAAGTCTCTCGCTTATGCTTGGTAGCACGAATGCATTTCTTTCAGGGACAGTTTTTGTGTTTAATTTGATTCGTTCAACCCGGTCGGCTGGACCTGGTAGCTGCTGACTAGCTACTGTAGTAGGTAACTAATCCCAGCTGATCCTGCATGCATGTCTTGAGAGCCGGGGCATGAAAGGAGTGGCAGTGAAGGAAAGCTACTGGTAGATGCTTAGCAAGCGCGCCACTAATTCCTTCGGGATCAATTTACTAAGGGGTTAAACCAAGGAATTAGCCGAAATTCCCTGGCCCATCTCATATTCTTACTATGGCGTGCGTGCAGTGCAACGTGTACATATGGTATATATAATCTGCATGCTCCTGGGAGGCTGCACATTCCTTGTTCCTCTGATGTCTTCTCTACTCAATTGGGGCTCCATTTCTCGACCCAGGAGCAAACTGCCCTACTTTATGGTATAATTTGGCTTGGGATTAGCAAGGAGTGAGGCGGCCGGAATTAGCCAGCTAGGGATCGGGGGCTGGGACGACGATCGCGACCGTGTCATCTGCAAATTAGCAGAGAAATAGAGAGAGAGAACGGGGGCCTGCGTGCCGGGATTAGCGTGTGTGCATGCCATATGGGAGCAGCAGTTTGTTGCTTGACGCTATTGCCGCTGTCCCCTCGCCCGCCACCCCCCGCGCGCCCGGCCCGCCCGCACATGCATATCTATCATCATCCCAATCCCAATCCGCCGATCGATCAATCATCCGATCCCCGGCAGCGGCCGGCCCTGTAGCTGTGGGTACGTACGTAGTACGTGCTCTGTTGGCATTGGCAGCCGGCCATGTCGTGCGCTCAAAGCATCCATGCGTCGTCCTCGTCCCCGGTCCCGCCGTCTAGCGATCGACTTGGCGGCTGGGCGACGCCGCGCGCGCATGCAGGCGCAGCTAGCAGATGCATGCATGCATCGATCGGATAATACGACACACACATGCGGGAGCCGCCCCTGATTGCCTCTCCACCAAGACAGAGGGCGAGAGCCAGGAGGCCCCTGCCTATCAGGCGTAGGAGCACACGGATTGCCGCCCAACCGTTGGCACACATACCGGCCTCCCGGCGAGGCGAGGTACTCCTCGAGCAACGGTTGGGGATTGCGCCGCCAGCCGCTACGGTTTCACCTGCGCCTAAGGGGATACTCGACGCCTTGCGTTCTGGAACCTTGTCGTCGAGCCAGGTGGAGGCCCTTGACGCGCTGTTTCCAGCGTTTAACGGGCGCGCGTGCGAGCTCTTCGTGGAAGGCCCGTAGGGTGCGGCGGTGTTCGTACGTTGGCTGTTCTATTTATGTAATATCGAACTAGGGAGCAGTCTGCTAGGTTGGTCCGGTTGTTAGACCACCTAGCGCGTTAGATGCGCGTCGTTTGTACTGAAAACTCTCTTCTTCTTAATTGCAATGATACGCAAATCTTTTGCGTATTCGAGAAAAAAAATACGACACACACATTGTACGTGTCGTCAAAGGTTCTGAAACTCTTGCAAAATGGCCTCTCGCAGTGGCAGCGCAACGCCTTCTGGGTTCTGTTGGCTTACCTTAACTATTACTGTATGTATAAAAAACAAGTTGTGCAGAGAATGTATTTAACCAAAAAATATAGAGAGCTACATATGTTTCATTGCTTCGTTGATATATAGGATAAACATATAACACAGCACAGGGTCACACATGATGTGATAAAAACTAAGTAGGAGTACATTTTACACTCACCCATATGCACCTTTGATTGAGACTGAGCACAGGCGTCTCATTGTCGATGAGTGCGTCATATATCACTAAAAGAAACACCATTGTTAAATCCTAAAATAAATCTAGACAGAACATAAGTTGACATGTTACATTGTAATAAGGAATCCAACCAGCTGATGAGCAACGCTTAATTCACTAATAAAAAGTTTAAAGCTGAGAATATAATAACCACACTAATAGAATAAGTACCAATGTTTGTAGAACTTTTTAACCACATACACAATTAACACAGTACACGTTCAAATATCTAAGATAAATGACAAGACGACACATATATAATAACCGTACGAAAGGATCTCCTCAAGAGGCTCATCGATCTATCTTCCTACCTCCTCCCTCTCTATTGGTTCCAAGGAACTCCAACAGAGCCCTGTTCGCTTCGCTGATAAACCAAGCTGATAAGTTCAAGCGAACAGGAGGCCAAAACTACTAGAAAATATTAGAAAATACTAACATGTTGCCTTTTTTTCCCATGATGATTTAGCCGGAGTCCACTAGAGTTTATCACCCAAAAATACTACTCCGTACACAACAGTTTTTATTATTGCTTCAACGATCTGCACCGACTTACAACTCACACACCCTGACCCTTCGTACACCCCTAGTGCGTAAGTTAGACCTATAACTTATATCTAGAATTAAGAGAACACATGTACACAGCAGTTGGTGAAGAAACTTGCATAGTTGCATTGACAACCTGGTCGATTGATTGACCGGGGGCACATATTCTCGCTTCTCTCCCGACGGCCCCTTTCCTTCCTGTTTTGAGGCCTTGTTTAGATGTCCAACTTTGGACATCCAAAGTTGGCATTTTGACACTGTAGCGTACTGTAGTATTTCGTTTGTATTTGGTAAAAATTGTCCAAACATTGACTAATTAGGCTCAAAACGTTCGTCTCGTAAAGTACAACAAAACTATACAATTAGTTTTTGATTTCATCTACATTTAGTACTTCATGCATATACCGACATTTTGATGTGATGGGAATCTTCTTTTTGCATAGTGAAATTTGGTGGCAAATTTGGTGATCTAAACATGGCCTGATTTCAAGTCACCAAAGAAGCAGCCGATGGCGGAGCAGCAGCGAAGCATCAGGTGAGCCGACATATAATCTGAGAGCAAAAGAAAAGAGGAGCCGGTGTGATAAAGACCCAACATCCCAACACGCCGGCCCAGACAGAGAACAGACAGGCGGGGGCCCACATGCACACACCTTCCTCCCTGGCCTTGCATGGCCCACATCCAGCTGGACGACAGGAGCCAAAGGCAAATTCCAAGTTTGCAGCGCAAGAAAGATTCAGACCACACGTCTGACATCTGCACTGCAGGGAAAATGTTGGTACTCCTATCAGCTTCAGATAAACTCATCTGAATGAAGTTGCCAGCAAGACGATTGGTCATCATCGACTAGTTGCTGTCGACATGCATCAAACAAGGAACTCTGTATACCCAACTGTAAGTCGATCCATTGACAACTCAAGTATGCATGCATGGCTTCATCTTGATGATCTCATCATCACGGTGGATGGAGGCTTACAATTTACAAACACTGCTTCATAGCCAGACTCATCAACTGAACCTTTGCACACGCAAAGGTAAACCTGATGTCAAGCAGCTATATATGAGCTATATGTAATGTAAGTGTACTACTCTCCTGTCACCTTGCACTTGACAGCAGCTTCTTGGACATCTTCCCTTTTGTTGGCAAAGAGTTGGTGAGATACTTATCCAAAAATTTGCCATTAGCAGGCCCGCGTCATACTCGGATAAGCACGGCCGATGTGGATTGCATTTGCAGATATAATTGCAAGTTTGGTGTGTGGTAGATGGCCACTGTATGCTATGTTCGCTTGGCGGAAAAGGTATGGTTGAAAGTACTGTTCGCTGATTTATTGTTAGAGAAAAACACTATTTATTGGTTGAAAAAGTATGGCTTATATAAAACAAGTGAACAGGGCCGAATCATCCATGCATGCTTGCGTTAATCTCTGCTCTGCTGCTTGCATCGGGGGCACACACACTTGGCCTTGTAGTATTTTAGAGCTTTATTAATGGCCTGTTTTTGTCAAAGCTAATATGGCCCATGGGTTGGAAAAGTTGTACGCGGATTTGGGGTTAGTTGGAGCCTTGCATTGCACCCACAAGAGGCCAAGCAATCAATCATGTACTACTAATACTAAATATGCAATCTCGATCCATCTTCTTTCATCGACCGTATCAGCAAAAGTTTGACGTCGAGTTGGCAAGCTCATCTGTTGTAATAAGAAATAAAATAAGATAACAAAAAGAAGGATAAGATATATGCAATGGCCATCAAAGGTAATAATGGCATAGATTGTTGTCTTAGAAAAGGGTGATGTGGAAGTGCACTCATTTTCTTTCGCACAATCCTAGATTTGATATGGCGGTATGGCACGCCAAAAATATCTCTCTCGCTTGGTGGGATGATCTATCGTCGAGGGCTATGTCCTAGGTGTAATAAGATTATATATAGAGAGAGACTTTTAAAATTTTACTATAGCGTGAGCGTGTTGGATTTGTGCGATTCGAAAATTAAATTGCTTGTTGTTTTTGAAAAGACGCGCTGAGGTGGGCGCTTGTGAATAAAAACAGCGCGTGACTGCATGCGGACTCTAGCCGGCTCCTAGCTTTGGATCCACTATACAACAGTGGAGAGCAGGTTTTTTTGCTCCCACCTCTTGTAAATGGAGAAGTGTTTGTTACCTACTCTCTACTACCACTTCAGTCTGCAGGCGTCTGGGTTTAGGATACGAGCGGCTCGCTATTGCCAGAGCTTCCGACCTTTGAGCCACGATGATAACTATGATGACGAGACCGGTGTCACAGGTAGAAACCACGGCAAGCATTGTTATTTATCGGGTGTCACTGATTGTGGGTCTCTGGTAGCTCGGGTGGACTCAAGAACATAGAGAAAACACAACGATGTATCCTGGTTCGGGCTATCGGGGCCCTACATCGAGCAGTAGTAGTTCCTTGTCTTCAAGAGCCACTGTTCACCTAAACGGCCGTTTAGTCCGTTTAAACACCGTTTAAACGGTAAACAGAAGTCAGCCGTATTGTTTAGGCCCTAAACGGTGAATTAAACGGTTGGGCCGTTTAAACCTGTTTAAACCGTTCAATCCCGTCTAAACGGTCTAAACAAAATCAGATTAAACGTGATTAAATGAGTTAAACAACCATTTAATCCATAATTAAGTGAATTAAAGGACTACGTCTATCACAATCAACATGAAATTAATTAACATTGTAATTATATGAAGTGTTGTGGGATTTAGATTTCTTCCAACAAGATTATTTGATAGAATATTTGATTTTTACATGTGTAAATATGTATGGGTTCTAACAAATTTTATTTTTACCTACATAAATATGTATATTTTATTGTTATTTTACAAAACCGTTTAGGCCGTTTAACTCCGTTTAAATACCGTTTAAACGGTCTAAACGCTAAACGAAGGGTGACCGACTGTTTACCGTCTAGCGTTTAGGAAAACATTGTCGAGAGCACCCAAATCGGGGGGTGGGGTGGGGGGTTACAACAAGAGTCACTACAAGAAATGTGTCGGTTTTTGACAAAACGTGCGTCATAAACCATGCGCCTTATTCCATGGTTCGTGACATTCTATGAACATATAAACGTCATAAACGTGTTCTCTGATATTTTATGAACATATAAACGTCACAAACCATGGAATAAGGCGCATGGTTTATGACGCATGTTTTGTCAAAAACCGATACATTTCTTGTAGTGAGTGTAAGATATTTAGCAGGGGATCGCTCGATGCTATCCTATGGCTCGTCTGCAGTCTGCTTGCTTTCTTGGCAGTGGAGAAGAAGACCGTGGCTCCTCTCTGGGTGGCTCTGTTCGATTGGTCTCGCTCTTTTCGACCTCTCTCCCTCCTTCCTGTAGGATCCGACCTCCCCTTATAAACCGAGGTAGGTCGGGTACAATGTGGTTTGGAGGTTTAGTCTATGATCTACAAGCATCGGAGTCTAAGAGAGCGCTGCTGCGGCATGGATGGACCTCGGCGCTGTCGTTGAGTCAGAGGAGCCTTGGGCGTCGTCCGACTGCTCTATTCTGGCACTCTGACCGTCAAGAGTTGTCAGCTTGGGCCGGCCTACACCAGGTGCGCCTTCTAGTAGGTTCTTTGGTGGCAAAGGCGTTCGGCTTGAGGGGTTAACAAGCGGCCCAGGAGCCCCCGATCCCCTGAAGCTAGCGGAGGGATTTGACCCTTTGTGTCACGCCCCATGCGCGACCTTGTCTGGGGAGTGGGTGACAGCGTCGCGCCCGTTGGGCGGCTTCAAGGTGCCCCCGAGCCTTGGGAGCTCGAGGCACTGGGTTGCAGCCCGGCCCTTGGCTCAGACTAGAGACGGCGCCGAGGGTCAGACCCTGGCTGTCGTTGATCGGGAGCCTGGAGCTTGGGTGAGGCCCCGAGTCTCGAGCAGAGACCGAGGGCGTGCTTGGGTTTTGCCCGATCCTTGGCCAGAAGGTGCGCACGAGCGTACCTGAGGTCTATAGCCCCTGAGCCCCCAAGCGATCCTAGAGGGATCGGTAGGGGGGGTCCTTCGGTCAGAAACGTCTTACCCTGGGACTTAACATATCCTTATGTTTTGAGTCTTGTCAACTGGCCCCAACCACTGGCTCAAAGATTACTAGCTCGTGATGAGGGCCGAAGGGGCAAAAGATGACTTCGCGATCGAGTACCTTCCTCTACTCTTGTCAAGCTCGGTGAGAACGTGGGTCGAAGAGCTGAACACGGTCGCATTAGCAACTGGCTGATCTTCACGTGACCTTCATGGGGTACATACACCAGTCCTAGAGACTCATGGGGCATTTTCATGGGACATTTTCTTGCTTACTTCTTTGTTAAAAATTGTAGGTTTAACTAGTAGCTCCCTGTTAAACTTAAAAATATTCAATTACACTAGAGGAGTCATGCATTTCTCATGTTGAACTTGTACATATATTCTCTTGGCAACTCTTGAAATATGACTAAATTATGGTATGACCCATTCTACAAATTGTCTTGTCTAAAGAAATGTGAACTTGTGGCTAACTGAATGTTTAAACACTTACCCTCTCTCTGCTTCTGTCCAGTATGCTGAAACTAGAGCTTTATATAATCTCCTACTGTTCTTCAGAATGATGCCCGGCCTTTCCCATGCTCTCCAAGCAACCGTAGATTGTTTGGGAACCGAGTCTGCTGCTGGCGCTCCATGACGTGTGCTACGCACCGTGCACTATGTTGTACTCCAATTTGGTTTGAAGAATCTTTCCCTGTCACGTGCAGTAGCATTGTCGTCACCGTCTACAGCGTACATACGTGGTGCCTGCTGGTTGTTACAGATAGCGCGCCAAGCCGAATCTTACACGATTCCATCTAATAGCCATGATGAACAGGAGCCGAGTCGAGGAAAATGCCTGATCGACCTGCACTACTAGATTGTCAGATCCTTTGGTGAAGGTTGGCCATAAACGATTTCGATCGCCTGCTTAACTTCGCAGCAATATAATTTTTTAACAGGAGGGGTTTTCCCCTACTAGATTTTATTGAAAAAAATGAAAGGGTTCTCCAAACCACAAGTTCAAGATATAGAAAAGGTAAGAAAGAAAATCATAAGAATTACACAAGGGATTCTATGTTGTGAATGATGGCGAATAAACGACGAAGAACACAAGATCAATCACAATGGAGACACGAGATTTAACGTGGAAAACCCTCCCAATCCGGAAGGGAAAAACTACGCGCGCCAGCCGGCAAAACACTCATCACTATTATCAAGAGTCTGGTTACAACGCTGTATGGCGGCTTACAAGAGAGTTATCAAAGTGGCCATCAGAAGTCGGCCAATATAATGTGCAACTGAATTTAGAACATATTCAACATTCTAGCCATTGATCAATAGCAGGATGGAACTTTGTGCATGCTGTAAGAACAACTAGAGCAAACTCTGTCTTGAATTTCTGCTTGCAATGCTCCACCGAAGGCTGAACACCGATTTGATCATTGCGAGTTGAAAGGATCAAGATGCCAAGAGGGGGGGGGTGAATTGGGTTTTTCTAAAAATTAATTGCAAGAATTAAATCCTACAAGCCAAAGTTCACCTCTAGTGCCTACTAGTGTTCCTTGTGATTCTACCAGTAAAAAGTTTTGCACCCTAAGTTCCAAACCTAGTCTAGCATGGCAATTCTAGGAAATTAAACCAAGCAATGAAAGTAATACAAGAAAGTAAATGCATGAAAGTACGGGTTAGGAACACGGCGATGTTTTCCCACGGTATCGGAGAGTCGCCACTCCCCACTAGTCCTCGTTGGAGCACCCGCGCAAGGGTGTAGCTCCCCCTTGATCTGCGCAAGGATCAAGTGCTCTCTATGGGCTGATTCTTTGACACTTCGTCACGGTGAATCGACCAAAACCGCTCACAAGATGAGTTGGGTCATCCACAAGCTCCGTCGGATGATCACTAAACTCCCAATCACCACCAAGCCGTCTAGGTGATGGCAATCACCAAGAGTAACAAGCTAGAACTCTCACTTGACCACAACAAGCCTAATGAGAAGGTGGATGCATACTTGCTACTCCCTAGTCACTAATGAGGGATTCTCAAACTTTGATTCTCAAATCACTACCCTCACTAGAGCTCTTGCACTTCCTTGCACTTGAAAGGTGTTTCTTAGCTGAACAAATGAGCAAGAGACCTCTAAAAGAGGTGGAGGGGATGTATTTATACAACCCACAGTCAAATCCAACCGTTACCTGCCAGCTCAGCAAAATACGCCCTGACCGGACGCGCCGGTCAACGTGACCGGACGCGCCGGTCGATTGTAACAGTCGAAATTCTAACTGACATCGCTGAGTGACCAGACGCACCGATTAGGGGTGACCGGACGTAGTGGTGAAGCAACATCACTTCCGGTCCAGCATCCGGTCCAGTGTTCGTTCGCAGTTTAACGCCTTTCTTCAATCCGATCTTCGACGCGACTTCTCCCAATCAAGTTCCAATTCAACGAGACTCAAATAAACACCAATTGGAACCTGATATGAGTGACCTCACTCAAACCCTTAAGATTTTCAAAATAATTTGCCTTAGGCTAGTATTATTTTTAGAAAAATATGCAATAAACACCCGAGGAGCAACGTATGGCCACGCAATAGAGTTTATGAACCCTTGGGAGCGTTAAATGCTCTCTCTATTCATGGACGAACACAGAGGTTGCTCAAAGCCAAACCGAAAAGAAACGATAAAGCAACAACCATGCATATGCAATGCAAAGCAAGAAAGAAAGACTAGGTTGCTTGTCAAGTTTGATCCACGGTTAGGCTTCTTCACTCCTCCAAAGGAGGGTTATCGTAACCGTGTTAGACAAGTCCTAGATGTATTGTGGAGAATTAAACATGACATATAATACAATGCAATGCAAGGGACAACACAAGCTCATTTTTTAAAGTTACTAGAATCAAGCACATTTAGTTCACTTCTCAACCTACAAAAGGTAGCCTCATCCAAAGGTTTAGTGAAGATATCCACTAATTGATTTTCACTTCTTACACCTTCTAGTGATATATCATTTTTAGCAACATGATCTCTTAGAAAGTGGTGGCGGATATTAATGTGCTTGGTGCGTGAGTGTTGTACGGATTATTAGAAATTTTAATGGCACTTTCATTATCACATAAAAGTGGCACCTTATCAAGAACAACTCCATAGTCTAGGAGGGTTTGTTTCATGTATAAGATTTGTGCACAACAAGCCCCTGCGGCAATGTATTCCGCCTTGGCGGTGGACAAAGCCACACTATTTTGCTTTTTAGATGACCAAGATACTAAGGACCTCCCAAGCAAATGACACCCTCCGGATGTGCTTTTTCTATCAATTTTGCAACCGGCATAATCCGAGTCAGAATAGCCAACTAGTTGGAATCTAGCTCCTTTGGGATACCAAACACCAATGCTTGGGGTGTGCTTAAGATATCTTAAGATTCTTTTTACGGCACTTAGGTGAGGTTCTTTAGGGCACGCTTGAAAGCGAGCACACATGCACACACTAAACATGATATCGGGCCTAGATGCGGTAAGGTACAACAAGCTACCAATCATAGAACGGTAGAGAGTTTGATCAATCGGTTTACCTCCCTCATCTAGGTTGAGATGTCCATTAGATGGCATTGGGGTCTTGATTGGCTTACACTCTTCCATCTTGAATCTCATGAGAAGATCCTTGGTATATTTTTCTTGAGAGATGAAAATCCCTTCTCTCATTTGCTTGACTTAAAAACCAAGGAAGAATGTAAGCTCACCAATCATAGACATCTCGAACTCCTTCGACATCAATTCACCAAATTCCTTGCAATAATCTTCATTTGTTGATCCGAAGATAATATCATCAACATAGACTTGACAAATGAAGATCTCCCCATTAAGCTTCTTGGTGAATAGTGTGGTGTCGACCTTCCCAATTGTGAAGCCCTTCTCAACGAGGAAGTCCCGGAGGCGCTCATACCACGCTCTAGGGGCTTGCTTGAGCCCATATAGCACCTTGGACAACCTATAAACTTGATTAGGATATCTAGGGTCTTCAAACCCGGGAGGTTGATCAACATAGACTAGTTCATTTATGAAGTCATTTAAAAATATACTTTTCACATCCATTTGATATAGTTTCATTTCATGATGCGATGCATATGCAAGAAGGATACGAATAGCTTCAAGTCTTGCAACGGGTGCAAAGGTCTCTCCAAAATCAAGACCTTCAACTTGAGAGAACCCCTTTGCAACTAGTCTTGCCTTGTTCCTCACTACTACGTCTTGGTCATCTTGCTTGTTGTGGAACACCCACTTAGTTCCAATGACTCTTGCACCTTTTGGATGCTCTTCAAGTGTCCAAACTTGATTGCGGGTGAAGTTGTTCTATTATCCGTGCATAGCATTCACCCAATCCAGATCTTGAAGAGCTTCTTCTACATTCTTAGGTTCAAGACAAGAGACAAAAGAGTGATGTTCAACAAAAGAAGCAAGCTTTTGAGATCGAGTCATTACACCCTTTGTAGGACTCCCTATGATGAGATCTTGTGGATGTGCTTGAAGTAGAGGTGAGTTTCTTCTTTCAACCACTTGAGGAGAGGGTTGGGGAGCATCAACATCTTGAGCTTGTGCCTCGGCTTGTTCATGAGAGACATGAGTGTATTCATTTTCAACTCTCTCATTCTTATCATCATCTTGAGGCACATGTGCTGAAGATGGTGGATTGACAATCTGTACATCGTCTTCATCATCTTTAGGCTTGATGTCTCCCACCGGCATATTCTTCATTGCCTCCCTCAATGGTTCATCACCTACATCATCACAATTCTCAATTGCTCCTTGAGAGCCGTTAGATTCATCAAATTCCACATCATATGTTTCTTCAACCAAACCGGTGGCATGGTTAAATACTCTATATGCTTTGGACTTTGATGAGTAACCAACAAGAAAACCAATATCACAACGTCTTTGAAACTTCCCTAGGTGTTGACGCTTCTTGTAGATGTAGCATTTGCAACCAAACACCCGGAAGAATGACACGTCCGGCTTCTTCCCATTTAGCAACTCATAGGGGGTCTTGCCAAGAAACTTTTGTAGGAAGAGGCGATTTGAAGCATAGCATGCGGTGTTGATTGCCTCGGCCCACAATTTTTCTGGTGTGTTGTACTCATCTAGCATTGTTCTTGCAAGGGTAATCAATGTCCGGTTCTTTCTTTCAACTGAACCATTTTGTTGAGGAGTGTAGGTTGATGAAACTTCATGCTTGATTCCAATCTCATCACAATAAGCTTTAATGTTTGTGTTGTCAAACTCTTTGCCATTATCACTTCTAATCTTCTTTATCTTGACTTCAAATTCATTTTGAGCCCTTTTTGCAAACTTCTTGAAGCAATTTGCCACTTTGGATTTGTCATGAAGAAAGAAAGTCCAAGTGTATCTTGAGTAGTCATCCACAATCACAAGACAATAAAGATTTCCACCCAAGCTCTTGTAGGTTGTAAGACCAAACAAATCCATGTGTAGAAGCTCTAATATTCTTGATGTTGACATGTAAGCTTTGGTTGGATGAGTATTTGTAACTTGTTTGCCGGCTTGACATGCACTACAAGGTTTGTCCTTCTCAAACTTGACATCCTTCAAGCCTCTCACTAATTCTTTTTTCAATAGCTTGTTGAGAGTGTTCATTCCAACATGAGCAAGCCTCCTATGCCAAAGCCACCCAAGTGAAGTCTTGGTGAACAAGCATGTCATCAAGTTTGCCTCTTCGGAGGTGAAATCAACAAGATAGAGATTGTTGTATCTAAAGCCTTTGAAAATCATTTGCTTGTCATCTATCTTTGAAACTACCACTTCATTTGGTGTGAATAAGCATTGATAGCCAAGATCACAAAGTTGCCCAACGAATAGTAAGTTGAAACTCAATGAAGCAACATAGAGCACATTTGAAAGAGAGTGATCATTTGATATTGCAATCTTGTATATACCCTTGACTTTGCTCTTTGAATTGTCTCCAAATGTGATCTTCTCTTGACATACCCCATTCTCTTCAAGTGAGGTAAACATATGAGGGTCACCAGTCATATGTTGAGTGCAACCACTATCAATAACCCAATGAGATCCACCGGTCTTGTAGTTCACCTACACACAAGAGATCAAGCTTTTTGTTTACGGACCCAAACTTGAGAGGGACCCTTGACTTTCTCAACTAGTGACTTGGCAACCTAAATTTTCTTAGGCCTATTCTTGTTTGATGGACCCAAGAACATGACTTTCATCTTTCCACTTGAATCTTTTCTAAGCATGTATGAGCATTGAAAGCAAAGGGTCTAGCATGCTTGGGCAAGGGTTGTGGTGGTGGAGTTTTGCACTCATGAGCAAAATGGCCCTCTTGTCCACACTCAACACATCTCTTTGGCTTGGGCTTTGACTTGCTTTGTTGTTGTTGAGCTTTAGCCTTCTTCTCTTGATTTGCTAAGTAACCAATGCCACTTCTATCCATCTTCATGACGGTGTTCATGAGTAGCTCACTTTGCAAATATTGTCCTCTTGTGAACTTGCTTAGGCCGGTCTTGAGATGCTCTTTCTCTTGCTTGAGCTTTTTGTTCTCTTCAATAAGTGACTCATTTGATGTTTGCTTTTCAAGAGCCATCAACCCTTTTAGCTTCTGGTTCTCATTTCTAAGCATCTTATTTTCACTCTTGAGCTTGGCATAATCATCATAGTTGTCGGACTCAACCACATTCTTGCCTTTGTCACTAGAGCCTTGCTCAATGCTCTCAATAATCAAGTCATCACATGATGTAGCTATATCAATCTTAACAACTTGGCTAGTAGCATCATGTGTCTCATGAGAAAGCTCATTAGCAACACAAGACTATCATAATTGATTTTCAATGTAGTATATTTGTCTTTTAGCGAGTTGTGCCTAGTGTTGAGCTCATCATGCTTCTTCTCAAGTTTATCATGTTCATCTCTAAGCTCTTTGTCAGAAGTTTTGAGCTCCTTGAGAGTAGAAGACATAATTTTATTTTGATCTTTAAGCTCATCACTAGTCTTTTATGCATTCTCAAGCTTAGATGAAAGTGAGTCATTTTCATTTTGGAGCTCGTCATTTTCATTTCTAGTTCTTCTTATGACTTTAGAGTATTTGTTTAACAATTTTACAAGTTCATCATAAGAAGGTGCATCATATTCATCATCACTATCACTATCATCATCATCACTCTCATTGTTTTGTACCTTTTGTTCACCCCTGTCCATAAGGCATAGGTGAGTAGTGGATGATGATGGTGAAGGTGGCGGTGAAGGTGGTGATGAAGATGTCGGTGAAGATGATGATGGCCCAATCACAAATGCGGTGACCTTCTCTTTCTCATCGTCGCTCTCATCACCGGAGGACTCACATGATGACTCAATGTCGGTGAGCCAATCACCAACAATGTAAGCTTTGCCTCCCTTCTTCTTGTGAAACTCTTTCCTCTTGCCATCCTTCTTCTTGTATGGCTTGTTCTTCTTCTTCTTGTCATCTTCTTCATCACTAGAATCATTTTTCTTGCCCTTGTTCTTATTCTTGTACTTGTCTTTTGGAGGCTCAGGGCATTAATGAGCTAAGTGGCCAAGTTCACCATAATTGTAGAAATCCATCTCAGATATAGGCTTTCTTTTGCTACTTGTGAAGAACTTCTTCTTGCCATCGAACTTGATGCCACTCTTGTTGAGCTTCTTTAGCATCTTGGTGGTCTTTCTCACCATGAGTGCAAGTGATGCATCATCAATATTACTTTCACTTGAGCTTTCTTGCATGATCATGGCTTGGCCCTTCTTCTTTTTCTTGTCATGACTAGCTTTGAAGGCCAAGTCCTTCTTCTTGGAAGATGATGAGCCCTCTTCCAGAGTGATGTGCATGTACATCTCATGTGCATTGATCTTTCCCAATACTTGTGTCGGTGTTGCGGTGGAGAGATCACTTTGGTGAAGCACGGTGACAATGTGACCATACTTCTCAATGGGAAGAACACTCAAGATCCTCCTTCCAACATCCGATTGACTCATTTGAGTGAGCCCGAGAGCATTGAGATCCTATACAAGAACATTCAATCGAGTGTACATGTCATTAGCACTTTCTTTGGGAAGCATCTCAAAAGAATTAATTTTCTTCAAAGCAATGTGATAGCGTTCCTCACGCTCACTCTTTGTGTAACACCTCAGGTGTTTAGCTTCCATAATTGCATTGCATTTCATAAGCATGAACATTCATCATCTCATTATGTTTTACTTTGCTTGCAACATGTGCAACATGGCATGCAACATATTGGGTGTATTAGGGTTTTGGCTTGTTCCAATCATGTGACCCTAGTGTTTTTATGTAACTAAGGGGTAGAGTGGCTAATTATATCCTACAACACCTTAATTGCACTTAGGGTAACTAATGGAGCAATGTTCATGTTGACCAAAATTACCAAAATGCCCTCCAATGTGCTGTTGACCAATATTAGACCCTAGAATGCTTTAGTTTGACCAATTAAAAAGTCTAGCTTAGAGACCTTGCATGGAGGAGCAACCTTAAGCAAAGTTGTAGAGAATTTCCTAGGAAACAAAAGTCTCAATATGGTCATCTCATGAAAATGATCATAACATGCTCAAAAATGGCCCACAAGTCAGTTTGTACGGCTGTCAACACTTAGAATTATTTCTAAGTCTGGAATGTGACATTTCAGTTTCTTGGTGGCCTACTTTGGGAGCTTGTAGTTTGAAAACCAGACCAAACCAGCTCTAACCAATATTGACAATTTTGTAGCACCCACTTAGCTCTACAATATTGTCAATAACATCATCACCTAGTTCTCAAGGGTTTAGGAGATAGAATGCTTTGAAAAACGGGTTTCAGTCGTAGGGGTGAACTGAAACTCAGTTTTAGTTTTTGGGTGCCTCACTTCAGGGCACTGTATCTCCCTAACTAAGCCGAACCAGTCCATGATCTCTCTTACAAACTTGTAGTAATCACATAGGTCTACAACTTTGCTAATTAGAGGTTTCACTAACTCGAGCTGGTTTAGGAGTTAACCGTCGACGAAGTTGTTCTGTCAGTCGGTCATGGAGGGCTCGATTGCCATTCAGTTCAGACATCAGCGTGAGGTGGCCGACAGGCACAGACCGTCGCCGCCGTGTGTCCCTCCACGCGCCGCGCGTGACCTGGCGCCATGGCCTGCTGCTCAACGCTTAGAAGGCGTCCCTGCTGCCTCGCCAAACTCGCCCGGTGTAAGGTCCTAGATGGCTAGAGGGGGGTGAATAGCCTAAAAAAAATTCTACAAAAACCACTAAGCAAACTTGTTAGAACAACAAACGGCGTAAAGCGAGTTTTTCTTAGCCAAAGGTTGTGATGCAAGCCTCCTATCCACAAGTCTAGTAGATTATGATCTCTAGTTCACACAAGAGCTATGTCACTAATCTTACACTAGAGAACAAGCTAAACAAAACTACTAGCAAAGCTACCACTAGAGCTAAACAAGATAATCTAGTAAAAGTAAGTGCAAGAGAGGATTATGATTCTTATACCGACGGTGGAGTGAAGATATTGCCAATCACCAAGATGATATACAATCAATCAATATTGACAACAACACAATATGAAGACCAATCATCGGGAGACAAGAGACACAATATTTTGTTCATCCGGTGTTCACTTGTGCACCAACAAGCTACGTCACCGGTTGTGTCGACCAACACTTAGATGGTTCCCCGGTGTGACCCTCAAGTCACTTGCCCCTCAAGGCACGCCCCGCAAGGCACCGCAAGACACCACTCTCAAGTGAGGTAACTCAATGACACGCGGATTCCACTAGAGTTGCTTTTGGCGTCCCGCCGAGGAAAGCACAAGAACCTCTCACAATCAACCGGAGGTGGCCAAGAACAATCACCTTCTCTTGCCAACGCCTCCAACAATCTCCACGCCGGCTAGGAGCGGTACTCTCCAAGAGTAACAAGAAATCCACCGGCTAAACCACCCACAAGTGCCACTAGATGCCCTCAAGCTATGCAATGCACTTTGGGATCACTCAATCTCACATTTGATTTGCAATCAAGCAAGAGAGATGAGTGGGAGGAGATGCTTTTGCTCAAAGGATGCACAAGAGTGTTAGAAATGCCAAGAGACCTCCCCAAGGGCCGGCCAACAAGAATTTATAAGCATCCCAAACAAATAGAGCCGTTGCAACTCCACTGACCGTTTTTTCGGGACGACCGGACGCGCCAGTCGAAACTGACCGGACGCGCTTCACCGCGTCCGGTCGCCCTGCGACGTCCACGTGTCCACCGATTTCAAATGCGACCGTTAGATCCTCCAACGGTCACTGCGCGCCAACGGTCAAACGCGATGACCGGACGCGCAACTCAACCGACCGGACGCGCCGGTCGCACAGTACCGCGCGCCCGCGAAGCAACGACCGGACGCGCTCCTCGCAACGACCGGACGCGACAGTGACCGCGTCCGGTCGGAGTCCAGTAAGCTCCTTTGACGACCGGACGCGTCCAATCGTGTGTGACCGGACGCGCACCGCGTCCGATCGTCCTTGCGAAACTGCAAAAACCTCAGGGTGCCTGACCGGATGCGCCGGTCCCGCGAGTGACCGGACGCGCCGGTTGCAAACCCTAACCCGCGCGCCTGACTGCTGCGCTGTATTGACCGGACGCGTCTGGTCACACCGTGACCGCGTCCGGTGCAGCGTCCGGTCACCTCTGTGACCTCCGTTCGTCTCCGTTTCTTTTCCGACTTCCGGCGTAGTGGAAAATAGGCATTTCATTTCCCCGAAATCGCCTGCAAACTACAGCGCGACCAACGCCACCTTTGCAAATGTGCCAACACCAATAAGTGTACATCTCCATGTGCTTGTGTGTTAGCTTTTTCTCAATCATTTTCAAAGGTTTTCCAGTTAGCTCACTAGGCCCTATATGCAATGCACTTCATGAATTCACCTAGTGGCACCCATGCGTCGAATAACCGATAAGACTTCCCCTCTTAATAGTTCGGCTATCGATCCTAAACCACTCACACCCTCTATGGTGTCTTGAGTGTAAAACAAAATGGCCCTATGGTTATACCTTTGCCTTGAGCCCATTTTGTTTCTCCAAATGATATGATCCACTTCATATCATCACATGACCGTCTCGATCCATCGACCTTGACTTCACTTGCTCTTCACCGTTGCATCGGTCCATCGGCGCCAAGTCTTGCTCAAGCTTCACCATCGCATGGTCCTTTGCTTCGAAGCCTCGACTAGCCCTTCACCTTGTCAACCGGTCCATCGAGCCAAGCATCATCTTGGTCTTCACCATCTTGGTCATATGAGTCAATGTCATGTCTCATATTCAATGACCACCTTTATCTAAATCATCCACTTAGATACAAAGGTTAGTCCTAGGTTTCATCAATTAGCCAAAACCAAACTAGGGACTTTCAATCTCCCCCTTTTTGGTAATTGATGACAACCCTCACAAAGATGATTTTGATAATAAAAGTTTTGAACTTGTCATACTTGTCCAATCATTTTGCTCATGAGTAAGGTTTGGACAATTATCACAAGCTCGGTTTTAGTAGCATTAGCTCCCCCTACATATGTGCATAGAGTTTGGACTGAAAGCTTTGCACATATGCATGGATAGAAGTGTTGGGAGAGTAATTCTACCAAAATGATGCTAAGGTGTAAGAAATGGACCTTTGAAGCATGATACCAATCTGAGTTGCCTTTTACACCATCCTTAGCATCACGAAGTAACTAGACATCCAACAAAACTCAAGAACCCCGTGAGATCAACATTATATGTAAAGGTTCTTGGACCACTTGTAAAAAACCTTAGGCATGTCTAGATACCATATGTAAAACTATTCCTATGCATGCTAGTAGATCATTTCATCATCCAAGTTCTATACTAGCATTGCACCACACAAGCATGTATATTGAATTTAAATACATGTGCAATGAGCAAGTCATATGAAAATGCACAAACAAATGCAACAACTTTGTTTATGAGCTTGCTCCCCCTACTTGTGTTCAACAAAAATTTTATTTACCCCTTTATCATGTTGAATCATCTTTTTCTCTCCCCCTTTGTCAACAACTTACCCAAAAATGGGATCAAATTGTGGATAGAAGAAAAAAAGTTTGATGGAGTAGGTTAAAATTTATCAAATTTGGTTCAACCTAGAACACTTGCCAAGGATATTTAATTCGATTTGAACCAAAGACAAGCTTCTTCACACCTCCTAATAAGGGTTAACTTGCCTATGTTGAATTAAACACTTATAGCAAATCTTCTAGATTCAACACTAGGTGTGCAAGCTCACAAACATGTCATATGCCACCACTAGATCAAATCAAACATAGAGGCAATAGTGGTAACATATATCCATCAAATTCATTTGATTTATCATGAATGCTCATGCATACCACTTATTATGTCTACATGCTCTAGCAAGTCCTTAGCATAGGATGAATGACATGTCAATCAACTTTACCTTGCAATGTCGAAGGAGAGGCATGTCAATAAGTGAGTGGGGTGCATTCAACTCATGTTTGAGAAATCAAGAATATTCAATTCATTCCTTAGCTTGCAAAACCTCTTTTCATCGAGTGGCTTAGTTAGAATATCGGCAAGTTGATCATCGGTGCCAACACTCTCAACGATAATATCTCCCTTTTGTTGATGATCTCTAATGAAATGATGTCTTATGTCAATATGCTTTGTTCTTCCATGTTGAATCGGGTTCTGTATCATCTTGATTGCACTCTCATTATCACATAGCAATGGCACATTCTTGAAGTTGAGGCCATAATCCTTCAAAGTTGATTTCATCCATAGCAATTGTGCACAACAACTCCCCGCACTCACATATTCGGCTTCGGCGGTAGAGATTGCCACACTATTTTGTTTCTTTGAGGACCATGACACAAGTGATCTTCCAAGTAATTGACATGTGCCACTTGTGCTCTTTCTATTGATCTTGCAACCCCCATAGTCGGAGTCCGAATAACCAATCAATTCAAACTTTGACCCCTTGGGATACCATAGTCCAACATCTCTTGTTTGCTTCAAGTACCTCAATATTCTCTTTGCGGCCGTGAGATGACTCTCTCTAGGTGAGGCTTGATATCTAGCACACATGCAAACACTAAACATGACATCCGGCCTTGATGCGGTGCCATAGAGTAGACTTCCAATCAAAGACCGATATTCCTTTTGATTCACCATATTGCCATCAAGATCACTATCCAAATTGCCATTTGTACCCATTGGAGTTGAAATTGGCTTTGCATCTTGCATTCCAAACTTCTTCAACATGTCCCTTATGTATTTCCCTTGACTCACAAATGTCCCATTCTTCAATTGCTTTACTTGGAGACCAAGGAAGTAGCTAAGTTCACCAATCATAGACATTTCAAACTCTTTGGCCATCATAGCACCAAATTCTTCACAATAAGCTTGATCGGTTGATCCAAAGATGATGTCATCAACATATATTTGCACTATGAATAGATCATTCATAATCTTCTTGGTGAATAGAGTTGTATCAACCTTGCCCATCTTGAATCCCTTAGGGAGAAGGAAATCCCTTAGCCTCTCATACCATGCTCTAGGTGCTTGCTTTAAGCCATATAAAGCCTTCTTCAACTTGTACACATGGTTGGGTTTCTTGTCATCTTCAAATCCGGGCGGTTGCTCAACGAAGACTAACTCATTGATAATTCCATTGAGAAATGCACTTTTGACATCCATTTGATATAGTTTGATGTTGTGTGCACAAGCATAAGCCAATAGAATCCTTATTGCCTCCAATCTTGGCATAGGAGCATATGTCTCATCATAGTCAAGACCTTCAACTTGAGTGTAACCTTGAGCAACTAGTCTTGCTTTGTTTCTCACTACAATGCCATCTTGATCTTGCTTGTTTTTGAACATCCACTTGGTTCCAATCACATTGTAGTCTTTTGGCCTTTCTACCAACTCCCAAACATCATTTCTTGTGAAATTGTTAAGCTCTTCTTGCATAGCTATGATCCAATCGGCATCCCTCAAAGCTTCTTCTATCTTCTTTGGTTCTATGGTTGACACAAATGATGCATGCTCACAAAACATAGCCAATCTTGATCTTGTTTGCACACCACTTCTAATATCACCAATAACACTATCAATGGGGTGATCTCTTGCAACATGTTGTGGTTGGAGTACTTGCACTTGATTGCTTGAGCTTGGTTCATCACTCGATGTATCTCGATGAGAAGAACTAGCACCATGATCTTGCACTTGAGAGTCACTAACTAGCTTGAATGGTGAATTGAGCACTTGATCTTTATCATCATCTTGAATATCAATTACTTGCTTTGCTCTAATGTCTCCAATGTCCATGTTCTTCATTGCTTCCACTAATAGAGTTCCACCAATATCATCTAGATTTTCTTCTTCATCTTGTGACCCATTGGTTTCATCAAATTGCACATCATGGACTTCTTCTAGAATGCCACTTGAGTTGTTCCAAACTCTATAAGCTTTGCTTGTAGTTGAATAACCAAGTAGGAACCCCTCATCACATCTCTTGTCAAACTTCCCCAATCTAGTGCCTTTCTTCAAGATGTAGCACTTGCAACCAAAAACCCTAAAATAAGAAATATTGGGCTTTCTTCCATGAAGTAGCTCATATGGGGTCTTCTCTAGCAATGGATGACAATATAGTCTATTGATGTAGTAGCAAGCGGTATTGATTGCTTCATCCCAAAATGATTGACTTATATTGTACTCATGAAGCATTGATCTAGCCATATCAAGCAATGTTCTATTCTTCCTCTCAACTAGGCCATTTGATTGTGGAGTGTACTTGGCCGAGAATTGATGTCCAATACCATAATGATCACAAAGTTCTTCAATTCTTGTATTCTTGAACTCACTTCCATTGTCACGTCTCACTTTCTTGATTCTAATCTCAAACTCATTGTGAACTCTAGTGAGAAATGTCTTGAAAGTGTCAAACACTTCACTTTTGTCACTAAGAAAGAATACCCATGTGAATCTTGTGAAGTCATCCACTATGACAAAGCCGTACTTGTTGCCGCCTATGCTTGTATATGTTGTTGGTCCAAAAAGATCCATGTGCATCAACTCAAATGCTTTGCATGTGCTCATTGTACTCTTCTTTGGATGTGAGCTTCCAACTTGCTTCCCGGCTTGACATGCACTACAAAGCTTATTCTTCTCAAATTCAACATCTTTCAAACCATTGACAAGATTGTGAGTTGTAAGCTTCTTCAATTGTTTCATGCCAACATGACCAAGCCTTCTATGCCAAAGCCAACCCATGCTTGATTTTGAGACTAAGCAAGTTGTCAAAGAAGTTTCTCTAGCATTGAAGTCAACTAGGTAGAGATTCTCATATCTAAAGCCCTTGAATGCCACATTTGAACCATCCACACTAATAACTTCCACATCATCAACCCCAAAGATGCATTTGTAGCCTAGATCACATATTTGTGCCACGGATAGAAGATTGAAATCCAAGCTTTCAACTAGCAACACATTGGATATACTCATGTCATTTGATATTGCAATCTTGCCCAAGCCAATAACCTTGCCTTTCTTATTATTGCCAAATGTGATAGAATCAACACCACTATCATTGTCATTGATTGAGTCAAACATTCTTGATGTACCGGTCATGTGTTGAGTGCACCCACTATCAATAATCCAATGCCTTCCTCCGGCTTTGTAATTGACCTACAAGCAAATCAATGAAGTTTAGGTACCCATTTTTGCTTGGGTCCTTGTAGGTTAGTAACTAAGCTCTTTGGTACCCAAATAGCCTTCTTCTTTGGGCCCACAATTGGTGTACCAACAAACTTAGCTTGCACACCCTTCACACCCTTGGTAAGCACATAGCAAGAATCAAAAGGTATAGCATTAACAAGGTTCTTGCTTTGGTTCTTTTTATTGCAATTAAGCTCTAGGTGCCCAACTTGCTTGCATCTATTGCAAAACCGACCATTGCCCTTCACAAAGCTAGGCTTTGGTGTTGCAAGGGCCGACTTGCCTTTCTTGGGGGTGTAGCCCAATCCCTCTTTGTTAAGAGAGAACCTTTGGCTACCCAAGCACTTGAGCAAGCGGGCCTCACCACCATAGGCCTTGCCTAGGGCGTGAGTGACCTCATCCACATCTCTCTTGAGAGTCTCATTCTCAACCATTAGTGAGGCATCACAAGTGAAACCATCACTAGTAGTGGAGGTAGAGTTAGTGGTGGTGGATGAAGAGCTACAAGAAGGGTTATCATTTGACATGATGATAGGTTCATTAAAGGATTCATCAATTATATCACATGTAACACCTATATCACATGATACAACAACCTCCTTCTTTGCTTGTTGCTCAAGTAGCAATGAGTGAGCTTTTTCAAGCTTGGAATGAGCCTTATCAAGATCCTCATGGTCTTCCACTAGACTCTCATGAGTGGTCTTAAGCTCACTAAGGACTTTCTCAAGTATTGCTACTTTCATTGAAAGCTTCTTACACTCTTTGTCCTTGGCAATGGCTATGTCTCTAGTTTGTTGCATCAAGTCATATAGTTGTTCTTTAGTTGGTTCATCATCATCATTTTCACTATCATTATCATTATCATGAGCATATTCCATTTCACTTTCATCATCACTCTCATCATATAATACCTTAGCTTCTTTAGCCATGAAGCATGAAGAGGATGAATCAAATAGTGATGGCTTCTTGTTGATAGCAATGGAAGCAAAAGCCTTGTTGGATGATTCTTCTTCTTCTTCATTATCTTCAGTTTCCCAAGTGATCACATAGGCACCATTTTTGCCTTTCTTGAATGTCATCTTGGCTTCTCTCTTCTTCTTCTCGAACTTGTCCCTCTTGTTGTTCTTCTTCTTGTCATAGGGACATTCGGCTTGAAGGTGTTCGGTGCTATCACAATTGAAGCACTTCCTTTGTTGCTCATTTCTTTTGAAGTTGTCATTTCTCTTCTTAAAGCCTCTTCTCTTGATGAACATGTGACCCATCTTCTTGACTACAAGAGCAAGTGCCTCATCATCAATTTCAAATTCACCATCTTCATTGTTGTCTTCTTCTTCTTCAATGATGGTAGCTTTGCCCTTGGAGGAGGTGGCCTTGAATGCCACGGTCTTCTTCTTCTTCTCATCTTCCACCTTCTCCTTGTCATCAACATCTTGATCATATTTGTCATAGGTCAATACTTCACCAAGCAAATCATTTGGCTTCATTGCTTCAAACCCATCTCTTTGCAACATCATGATCAACATCTTGAATCTTCTAGGTAAGCTCAATAAGAACTTGTGACAAAAATCTTGATCTTGAGTCTTGTGCCCTAAGCTCTTGAGATCATTGACTATCACTTGTAATCTATGAAACATTTCAATGATTGTTTCATCATCCCTTTTCTTGAAGTTCTCAAACTCACTCTTGAGCCCATATAGCTTGGCACTCTTCACAACCTTAGTGCCTTCATATGTCTCACTCAACCTTGTCCATACTTCACTAGCCAATTCCAAATCCTTGATGCCCTCAAATACTTTTATGTCAATACCATTGTAAAGTGTATTGAGAGCCATTCTATTGCATGTTCTATTTGCTCTATCTTCATCGGTGAGATGATCGGGATCAATGATAGCAAAATCATTCTCGGTGACTTGCAATACTCTCTCATGAATAGAACCAAGGTACATTGTCATTTTTCTCTTCCAATGAGCAAAAGAACTAACACCATCAAAGAACGGTGGCTTGCCCCCAACATGATTGAACACAATTTGAGCCATTTTTCACACCAAAGGATGTTAAGCCTTGTTTAAAATGGTGACCACGGCTCTGATACCACTTGTAAGGTCCTAGATGGCTAGAGGGGGGTGAATAGCCTATAAAAAAAATTCTACAAAAACCACTAAGCAAACTTGTTAGAACAACAAATGGCGTAAAGCGAGTTTTGCTTAGCCAAAGGTTGTGATGCAAGCCTCTTATCCACAAGTCTAGTAGATTATGATCTCTAGTTCACACAAGAGCTATGTCACTAATCTTACACTAGAGAACAAGCTAAACAAAACTACTAGCAAAGCTACCACTAGAGCTAAACAAGATAATCTAGTAAAAGTAAGTGCAAGAGAGGATTATGATTCTTATACCGACGGTGGAGTGAAGATGTTGCCAATCACCAAGATGATATACAATCAATCAATATTGACAACAACACAATATGAAGACCAATCATCGGGAGACAAGAGACACAATATTTTGTTCACCCGGTGTTCACTTGTGCACCGACAAGCTACGTCACCGGTTGTGTTGACCAACACTTAGATGGTTCCCCGGTGTGACCCTCAAGTCACTTGCCCCTCAAGGCACGCCCCGCAAGGCACCGCAAGACACCACTCTCAAGTGAGGTAACTCAATGACACGTGGATTCCACTAGAGTTGCTTTTGGCGTCCCGCCGAGGAAAGCACAAGAACCTCTCACAATCAACCGGAGGTGGCCAAGAACAATCACCTTCTCTTGCCAACGCCTCCAACAATCTCCACGCCGGCTAGGAGCGGTACTCTCCAAGAGTAACAAGAAATCCACCGGCTAAACCACCCACAAGTGCCACTAGATGCCCTCAAGCTATGCAATGTACTTTGGGATCACTCAATCTCACTTTTGATTTGCAATCAAGCAAGAGAGATGAGTGGGAGGAGATGCTTTTGCTCAAAGGATGCACAAGAGTGTTAGAAATGCCAAGAGACCTCCCCAAGGGCCGGCCAACAAGAATTTATAAGCATCCCAAACAAATAGAGCCGTTGCAACTCCACTGACCGTTTTTTCGGGACGACCGGACGCGCCAGTCGAAACTGACCGGACGCGCTTCACCGCGTCCGGTCGCCCTGCGACGTCCACGTGTCCACCGATTTCAAACGCGACCGTTAGATCCTCCAACGGTCACTGCGCGCCAACGGTCAAACGCGATGACCGGACGCGCAACTCAACCGACCGGACGCGCCGGTCGCACAGTACCGCGCGCCCGCGAAGCAACGACCGGACGCGCTCCTCGCAACGAGTGACCGGACGCGCCGGTTGCAAACCCTAACCCGCGCGCCTGACTGCTGCGCTGTACTGACCGGACGCGTCCGGTCACACCGTGACCGCGTCCGGTCACCTCTGTGACCTCCGTTCGTCTCCGTTTCTTTTCCGACTTCCGGCGTAGTGGAAAATAGGCATTTCATTTCCCCGAAATCGCCTGCAAACTACAGCGCGACCAACGCCACCTTTGCAAATGTGCCAACACCAATAAGTGTACATCTCCATGTGCTTGTGTGTTAGCTTTTTCTCAATCATTTTCAAAGGTTTTCCAGTTAGCTCACTAGGCCCTATATGCAATGCACTTCATGAATTCACCTAGTGGCACCCATGCGTCGAATAACCGATAAGACTTCCCCTCTTAATAGTTCGGCTATCGATCCTAAACCACTCACACCCTCTATGGTGTCTTGAGTGTAAAACAAAATGGCCCTATGGTTATACCTTTGCCTTGAGCCCATTTTGTTTCTCCAAATGATATGATCCACTTCATATCATCACATGACCGTCTCGATCCATCGACCTTGACTTCACTTGCTCTTCACCGTTGCATCAGTCCATCGGCGCCAAGTCTTGCTCAAGCTTCACCATCGCATGGTCCTTTGCTTCGAAGCCTCGACTAGCCCTTCACCTTCTCAACCGGTCCATCGAGCCAAGCATCATCTTGGTCTTCACCATCTTGGTCATATGAGTCAATGTCATGTCTCATATTCAATGACCACCTTTATCTAAATCATCCACTTAGATACAAAGGTTAGTCCTAGGTTTCATCAATTAGCCAAAACCAAACTAGGGACTTTCACCCGGCCATTTCTCTTCTTTCCCACGCGCACCCGAGGCGGAAAAACGTCGCTCCTCCTCACTGCCACAACCGTCGGCGTGCTCGGCCCGCCGTGTCATCACGGTCGAGTCTAATCCCCTTCGCTCGGAGCTTCCACACCCAACCCTCTAGCTTCTCCACCATTTGGCCTAGCGAGCTGAGCTGTGGTAAGGATCTTGGGCCATCTCCGCCATTGTCGCCATGGGCGACCCCCTTGCCAGAGTTGGGCGCTCTGTGGTCGGGGTAGTTAGGACCTCTCTCCACCTCCCTTTTCTACCTCAATCGGTCCGCCTGGTTGTAGTGAAGTTCGTACCGAGCTCAGGTGTGGCCGTGCGGCCTCACCGGTGGCGGCGCACCGTCACCCGACCCTCACCGGCCACCGCTCACGATGGCGAGCCCATCCCGCTCCAACCCAAGCCTTCCTACTTGCACGAATTGAAGCACCGCGTGACGGCGAATGCGTGGGTAGGTTCGGTTTCCCGGATGAGCTCCCCTCCGATGAGCTTGAGCTCACCGGAGCTCTCGGCTCGCCGCTCCCCTGTCCCTCTTCCGCTGATAGTGGGGCCCACCTCGCAGGCGCACGTGCGTGGGCGAGACGGCCCGAGCAGGCAGTGCGCGCGCGGTTGGGCCGCGTCAGCGTAGGGCCGGCCCAGTAGCGAAATGGATTTTTGTTTTTGTTTTTCCTTTTATATTGTCACAGATTTTAGATGAGGTTTAGGAAATTCGTATCTAGGGTTTTGCTTGCTCAAAAATTATGATTTAAATTTTGTTGGGCTCTGCATGATGTGTAGTATTTAAGAAAAATATAAAATAAGTATGTGATGTTTATTTTCTGGGAGGATAAATTAGGGTTTTGAAATGTGTCTTAAATTAGATACAAACTTGTTAAATGAATAACTGGAGTTGTGTTATTCCAAAAATTGTAAAAATTAGTGGGAAGGTTATTTTATGCATGTACTAGCGCTGGTAAAAATTTGGGTACTAGTGCTTGAGTATTTTTCAAGTTATGATGATGTCATTTTATGTTAGAGAATACTTGAATGAATTTTAGTAATTTTTCTACATGTGCAATGTTCATGTAAATTTGTGGAGAGTGTCATGGTACCCTAAGGTGATTTGCAATGTGATTTGTTAATTATGCAAAAATAAGCCTTTTTGACTTGTGAATTTTGTGTAGGGAGTTTCTTTGAATAATTTTTGTTCAAGTTTTTAAAGTAGTCTCTTTGTAGGTCAGAGAGTCTCCAGTAATATCTGTATAATTTTATAAGCAGTTTACATATATGTTTAATTTTCCACTTTATTAATTAAGTAAATTAAGAAAGGGGTGAAAATAAATGTTCTACGTTGGCACACCTTACTTTCTGGTGTTTTTATGACATGTGTTAACTACTGGTATCATTAGTTTAGTCATAGAGGAAGTTTGACACATAAAGAAATATTTAATCTTCATATTTCTAGGTTTTTCTGGACAGCTAATAGTATTTGTGGATTTGACTCTTAATAAACGTGTTTGCTGGAAAAATTGTGAATAACAAAATGATAGTAAATTTGATAAACTAGCTTATGTCAAAATTTGGGGGCATTTGGCTTAGTAGTCTAGGAGTTATTGCTGTTTTAAGTGGCTGTCCAGAAATGGCTGCTCTCTGTTTGGAGAGGACAGATTTCTGGAACCCTGAAAATTTGACCAGGAAAACTTAGGAATTAAGGGTTGAGGTCTGAAAATGATTTGTAGAGCATTTTATAAGCTTTGCAGATTGTCTTGGATCATATCTTTTGGAATTAGGAATCTCCAGTTATGATAGAAACACTTAGCTGCTGTCCAGAATGTCTTGCTTTGATATTTTGTGCTTGAATGTGGTAACTTAAGTAAAGTTGTTCTTGTGATTGTTAGATGTTAAGGCCTTAACAGAGGAGGAACAACTATACCTTAGGTTGAGTAGATTAGGTGAGTACTTCTCTACCGGAGAGGAAATTTGTATTTAATAATTGAAGTGATTTGAATAGAGCTTTAAGAGTGGTTGTAATGCATTTCATCCCGAGCATGTTGCATCCTTCATTATACATCCATAAAATTTATTATGCACTCATGCAATAGATGTTCCGGAGGGGGTGACTCTTCTCGAGTTCGAGGGAGCGACCTCGGAGGAAATCCAGGAGCAGCAGGGGGAGCCAGAGGAACCAGCCGACGAAGGAGTTCCTATAGAAGATCTGCCCGAGTGTCCTGATCACCGGCCGTCCACCTTTCTGAAAGGCAAGCCCCGGTGCATGCTGACCCTATTGTTTTATAAGTCAATCTTGAGTACTTTTACTTGTTTACTGTATTAAGTGTAGAAATTGTGTGAAAACACTTGCTGCATTATACTTGTCCTTGTCTAGATATCGTACTTAATCCTAAATTAGGTTTAGGCACGTGTCAATGCTTAGCCCTGCATAGTCCGGTAGAAGTCGGGTGATTTTCGGTCATCCGCGAGATGTAGGAATGGGTCACGAGTGGCTATATGGCTATCGTGGATGGAACCATGCCTTAAAATGAAATTGAGACTGGGCGGGAGTTCGATAGTACAGCCGCAAGACACTTCACGTCTTGGGTGTGGAGCTATGCCCGTTTGAGTCGTTTAAGGACCGATTCGCAGTACGTCCTTGAGTCATGTTGAACGCAGTCTAACACTTAGTTGGTCGGATAAGTCATTCCGACCGCGAAGCCGAGTAATATGGTTCAGGCTGGAAATCGAATGGTAGGTTGCATCTTGGAGGAGAGAAAGAATGTGCTTGGAGACATTGGCTTGAGACCAAGGGGGGTTAGAGTCCCTATCACCTGGCAGAGTGTTGCCCTTGGGGTTGGGACATCATTCGGACCCGCGATTCCTGAATCGTACGAAAGGTAGCCTGTGCGACCCTGGCAGGGGTCTGCACGGTGAGTGTTAGAAATACCCCTCTAGCTGGATAGGAATTCGATTCGAATCACCGTCGCTCCCGGTTAGTGAGCACTTGACTTGAGCAGCGGCAACGTAGATCTCATTAAATTGAACAAATGGTTAAGTGAATGATACAATGTTGCCGCAATTTATACCTGCTATGGATATAATGATAATAATTGTTTGATTATAATCAAGTGCATGTTTAGTACAGGTGCTAAGATAGATGGCAGGTAAATGCTAAAAATAACTGCTAGTACAGGTTGAAAGAGTTTCAATTACTTATGCCTTTCTGCAAAACGTGATGTCAGCTAGCCCTTTTATGAAAGCCTTGCATAATCCTTGGTGTCATCTTATTTCTGGTTTTTGACGGGTAAGTTGTTGACGGTCCTTAAGTACCAAATATAGTTATCAAATAAATAAAGAAAAGGATCCAAATGCAACCAACACCTAGACTTAGGGTTTTATCTGATAGAATTCCATGAGTTTTGGTGTTTGTCTGTTTCTGCAGGGGGTTATCAGAAAATACAGAGGAAAGGCCCACACGTCGGGTTTACATAGAGATAATAACATGTTCACCGATTTTCTATCATCTAGAAGACTCCAGAAGCCACAAGAACGAACGGGAGGCCGAACGGGCCCGGAGGTAGGGTGCCCGCCTTGCTCCCTAGGGCGCCCGCCCTGGCCTGAGAGCCAATCAGGCTCTGTCTCGCGGATTATGCTCCACCGACCTAAGGGATCAAGGAAAACCGTGCGATTAATGTCGGTTTGATCCGACGGCCCACTTTCACTTGAGGGGGCTATATAAGCAGGACCCCTGGCCCCTAGAGGAGGCACTCCCTCGTTCTCATTCTTCAAACCCTAATCTCAGGAGGAGAGTCTCTGATCAAGCCCTAGAGCCACCACATCAACTAGATCTCTAGTATAGCATAGCTACATAGGATTAGAACTAGAAGGAGTCAATCTTCGATTGGTTTCCGGATCTGTCAAGAGGATTCTTGGTAATTCCTTTACTGTTCTTCATTGTTCATCTTTGTTCTTCAATATTATGAATACAACTTTGTTCTATTTTAATATATTGATTATGACTATGCTCTACTTGTTTATGTTTGCAATTATATTGTTCTTAGTTTATCGTAGTTATACGCTTGGCTTAGTTAGATTGGAATTATATACATGTTTAGGATCGTATAGCGTTTATCCATCGGATCCATGGGTAAATGATAAATATTGTGTAGGCGTGGTGCTTAGACCATATTTATCTGCGATTGCACCTTATATGCCGGATCGTGGGGTGGTCCGCGATGGTGACAGCTTCGTTGGTTCTTATATAGTCCCCCTCCCGTGTGTAAGGCAGGCAGAGCAACATTATTATGGGGGAGTGATTGCTATGTTTCTCATCTTCCTTGATAATATCACTATGCATGGGCGTAGTCCTTTTTCGCAATGATTGCCAAGTGTACTTGCACTAACTATGATATGCTATACTTTATAATTAAGAATAACTTAGGAAATATCCTTGTAGTTCGTCCTAATACCATGCTAATGACTTGCTAGAATATCTGTTGAGGTGCTTATCATTATTATATGTGGCTAGCTGATCAGATTAATTATCTTTGTCACCATTCATACTTTATCTATATTTTATGTGACACTTACCCCTGGAATATCTGTTGAGGTGCTTATCATTATTGATGTTAGTAATCCCTTCCCAGTGGTAAAAATATAAATAACGATACCTGGAATACTTCCCGGTTAAAATGCTACATCGGTATTAATCTGTGCGCTTGCAGATCTTATTTATTATTTATTTAGAAGAGCAGTTGCATATTTCAATACCGCGTCTCTCATGTCATGCTGGGGATGACAACTTGGCTTAAGTGGCATGAGGGATAGGTTCGGCATTTTTGGCGCCGTTATCAGAATTAGAAAACTAAGTCTACTTTTGGTAATGACGTTAAGAATACCCAACAAGCATTTTTGGCGCCGTTGCCGGGGAAGGTTGATTTACTAACAAGGAATGAATACGGAATTTGAGTCATCATTCGCATCATTAAGTGATTGAGATCATCAATTCTCCCATACAGATTTACCCCTGTATTTTTCCATTCTTATTGTTTTGCAGGGTGATGTATGAATAGAGGACATCTTCCAGAAAATTTTGTTGACAACCCCGAAGCATTAATCAGAGGGGCAAGAGCCAAGCTCAAGAAGTCAACACTTCGACACAACACTTCATCCAATCCAGAAGACCGCCGAAGTTTCATCCGGAATTTGTCAACAGAGTTCGCAGCCATGGCGAACAAGACGATCCGCGAGTTCTCAGCTCCCACTATGGACAACATCCGCACTGGACCTGCCGCGGCCATCGACAAGAACTTTGAGCTCAAGCCAGGGCTCATCAACATGGTACAAGCCAACCAATTTTGTGGGAAGCCGCACGAAGATGCAAGTGCTCATCTCCAACACTTCCTGGAGATTTGCAGCACATTCACTTTATTAGATGTTCCCAAAGACGCCATACTACTTCGCCTTTTCCCATTCTCACTATTGGGGAGAGCGAAGCAGTGGTTCTACGCGACGAAGGATAAGAACACTACGTGGGCACTCTGCTGTACGAACTTTCTGGCTAAGTTCTTTCCCATGGGCAAGACCAATGCTCTCCGTGGGAAGATTACAAGTTTTCAGCAACAACATGATGAATCCGTTCCAGAAGCATGGGAGCGCTTTCAAGATTACATCCTAGAATGTCCCCATCATGGAATGGAGAGCTGGCTACTTATGCAGACTTTCTATCATGGGCTCATCACTAGTGCTCGTGAGACCATGGATGCTGCAGCTGGAGGCGCATTTCTATCACTCACCATACCACAAGCTACAGCCCTTGTGGAGAAGATGGCGTCCAACCAAGGTTGGAACGAAGAGAGGACTCAAACACGTAAGAAGGGTGGAGGTATGCACCAGCTCAAGGAGGTAGATATGCTGTCTGCAAAGTTAGACCAACTCATGAAAAAGCTCGATGACAAAGCTGGAGACAAAAGAGAAGTCATGAATGTCTATGACTCTCACATGACTTGTGAGAAATGTGGAGACACTGGACACTCATTCAATCACTGCCCTGAGATGCTTGAGGATGCAAGGTACATCAACAACAACAACTACTACAACCGTCCTCAACAAAATCAAGGTTGGAATCAACAGAGGCCTAACTACTCAGGTAACTACTCAGGTAATTATCAAGGTAATAACTCTTACAACAACAATAATAATTTTCCACCCCTGAGAGAGTTAGTGTCTAATCAAGGAAAGCTAATGGATAACTTGTCTAAGAAATTGGCATCCAATGATAAAATACTAGAAAACATAAATAATAGAATGGATAATTTCTCTACTGCCATAAAAAACCAAATTAGCTTTAATAAAATGATTGAATCTCAGTTAAATCAAATAGCTGCTGCTGTTCCTGCTACTAACCCCGGTATACCATCACAACCGGAAGGATTATAATCTGTAAATCTTGTAGACATGTTTGATGCAGGTAACTATTGGAGTAATCCCGTTGTCGGAGTACATAATGACCTTCTGCCAGTCAAGAGAGGCGATCCAGGACGCCCCGTCATCCCGATCTCCATCGGCATGGTGGACTTCCCAGAAGCACTCTGTGACTTTGGCTCCAGCGTCAACATTATGCCCAGGGTACTCTATGAAAAATTCTTTACATATCCTTTATCAGAAACAACTATGTGTTTGCAGCTTGCAGATCGGACACTAAGCTTTCCTAAAGGAATATTAAAGAACATGTGTGTCCGAGTTGGTACCTCGTATGCTCCAGCTGACTTCGTGGTGATAGAGACCGGGTCCGATGAGAGGTCACTAGTTATTCTGGGAAGGCCATTCCTGAACACCTCAGGAGCTGTCATCTACGCCAGCGCTGCGAAGATCAACTTCAACATCAAGGGGAGGAAGGAGACGTTTTCCTTCAAGAACAAGATTACACAAATCCCAGAGCAACCCCAACATGAACCAAGGAAGAGGACCAACAGGAGGAACAAGCAGAACAAGAACAACCAAGGATGGACCGAATCAGCTAAGATGGTCACAGCAGTTCAAGGAGGTCAAGATGGTCGACTCAAGTCGCCCTTCCTAATCAAGAAGGACGACCCAGGTATGCCAAGCATTGAGTACTCAATCAATGGATACTCCTTTCAGAAGGCGCTCTGCGACACTGGATCAGGCGTCAACATAATGGCCACAGTCACCTATCAGCTCTTATACGAGACCATGCCCTTAAAACCAACATACACTCAGCTCCAAATGGCAGATCAGACATCCCGAAAGGTCGAAGGTATAGTAACCGATGTCCCTGTTAAAATTAACGATCATTTTGTCCATACAGACTTTCAGGTCATTGACATGGGAGACGACGAGTACGATCCACCCATCATCCTAGGAAGACCGTTCCTAGGCACCGTCAAAGCAATCATCTACATTGGAACCGGAGAAGTCCATATTCATTTCCCCTCTGAGAAGGTACGCCGCTACTTTAATGACCCTAACTATATAGTTGAAGATTCTAAGCAGGTCAGGACAAGAAGAAGGCGACGTAACCGTAACCAAAGGAGGCAAATCATCAAGGACGTATGGGCAGACTATGAAGAAGAGGTCATAAGGCCCGAGGATACACAACAGGAGACCGAAGCACCAAGTCGGGTATGGAAAGTGAAGACAGTTACACAAGAAGAGGAGGCACTGCCGGAACCACCGTCTACGCCACCCAAATCCCAGGACAACTAAAAAGAAAAGAAGTCCTGTTCGGAGGACTTAAAAACACCGAACGCCGTGCCAAGAGGTAAACTTGGTAGTTATCATTTTCCCTTTAATTATTGCTTAGTTAATCATGTTCATTCTGTCTAAAAAAAAGTTAAAAACAGTAAGCCCCATGTGAGTATGCGAGTGGCATAAAACCCATAAGTACATTCACTGTGGTGGTATAAAAAATAATAATAATATATATTTTTTCTGTTCTATAAAAATGAAAATAAAAATAGAGAGTGACATTTATCAAGGAAGCTCAAACATGATAAAGGCTAGATATTTATGCTAACGCTTAATCAAGTTCCACGAAGCTTTGTTGTCTATTTGAGCTCCACAGAATTCAGGAAGACTAGCAGACGGAGGATATCCTAATCGTTGTCAGGGTGCTGCCGACATTCAAATACACCTCTGCACCTGCTAGCTACATCAGAAGAAATTACGTCAAGATCCAGCTTGGGGGAGAGCACCCCCATTTATCCCGATAAGTATTTTTATCTACATTTATACCTATGCTTTATTAAAATAAAAAGATGCATAATCATGAAAACCCAAATAAATATTTTGTGTTTATATATATTTGCTTAGTTTAATAAATAAATAAAGTAGCTATGCTAAACTGAATCTTGAAAATAAAACTCTAGCATGGATATGATGAATAGTTGCTCTGCCTAATTTTCAAATTTGTTCTCTCTCTAGTTTAGACATAACTGTTATAATTTAAAACTGGCTCTAAACCTGAACTAGTGGGAAGAGAACTTGATTTGAAGTCTAAGTTGTTAGCGGATATGATATGGGAAGGTTGAGCTGCTGTTTATCTGTTCCTAGAGATGCTAGAATTCTGGAGAATTTTATCTTTGAAAATCTTTAAAATGTTGCATGATGAGTTCCTGTATGATGAGAGTTTAAATTCCTACCACAGCCATATATACATGCTTGTTAGATTAAGAGCCGCACTTTTACTACTTACTGCTTATGGGCATTGAGTGCGGTCAAGCTGTGTAGACCCTTAGGAACTTGTCATGTGGTTAAAATCAAGATTCACTTGCACGTTCACTCATACATGCTGCTTCTACTCCGGAAGTATGCATCCACATATATCCACTCATTTCCATCTCCAGATTCACCCAAAATTATTCTACTCCTGACCTGGGAGAGAATAGCCAAAAACATTATCCCATTCCTGTTATTCCCTGTGAAGTTAATGCTCAAGTCATTTCTACTACCACTTGCTATATTTTCAAAAGAGGGAGATTGCTCTAAAAAAACGAGGAAATAAAAAGGAGCAAGTGCTCGGAACCTCAAAGAAAGAAAAAGTGAGACGAGAGGTAAAAATGGACAAGTGTCCGACAGTAGAATTAGGGGTACAAGATACCCACCTGAGAGGAAAAAGAAAAGAGAAAAAAAATATAGAGCATCTCATTCCCCTAAAAAGTTTTAAAAAGCAAGAAAGGTATGTATTCCCTCAAAAAGAGCATTAGAGTTTTGTTATCACCATACATCACTCATTCACCACACATGCACATCTTGATTTGACTTATTGACTTGTTTCTCTGGATCCATGGTTTGACTATGCAATAAATGTTCTATGAGTATGTATACTGTATCTCCCACCTATGAGCTCCAGATATCAAAGCCTTATTAGAGTAGGGTGAGAGAGAAGGCAATGTCACTACGTCTTATACCATAAATACCACATACTTTGAGAGAGAAGGCATATACCATTACTGCCTTGGTAAGGATCCAGAAATACCACAAAAGAGAGATCTGAGAGAGTCATACAAGGAATCTCTGAGTTTTATTTGAAAAATTTGCAAAAACTCCAGAGCTATAGCTGATCAAGAATAAGAGACATGGCGTTTGACTAGACCGTTCTATCTTTTAACCACTCAAGATGCAGGTGACGGTTGCAAGCCCCATGGTGAAAGGTAAAATGAGTAAGTTTTAAGTCTTGACAGTTTACTCTAACTCAGGGATGAGACCTTATTTGAAAGCATATGTACCGTCAACGTTCAAAGGCGTTGCAGCAACCTCTGATCCATAATGAGTCTATCCTTGCTCAGGGACGAGCAAGAGGTAAGCTTGGGGGAGTTTGTTGACGGTCCTTAAGTACCAAATATAGTTATCAAATAAATAAAGAAAAGGATCCAAATGCAACCAACACCTAGACTTAGGGTTTTATCTGACAGAATTCCACGAGTTTTGGTGTTTGTCTGTTTCTACAGGGGGTTATCAGAAAATACGGAGGAAAGGCCCACACGTCGGGTTTACATAGAGATAATAACGTGTTCACCGATTTTCTATCATCTAGAAGACTCCAGAAGCCACGAGAACGACCGGGAGGCCGAACGGGCCCGGAGGCAGGGCGCCCGCCCTGCTCCCTAGGGCGCTCGCCCTGGCCTGAGAGCCAATCAGGCTCCGTCTCGCGGATTATGCTCCACCGACCTAAGGGATCAAGGAAAACCGTGCGATTAATGTCGGTTTGATCCGACGGCCCACGTTCACTTGAGGGGGCTATATAAGCAGGACCTCTGGCCCCTGGAGGAGGCACTCCCTCATTCTCATTCTTCAAACCCTAATCTCAGGAGGAGAGTCTCTGATCAAGCCCTAGAGCCACCACATCAACTAGATCTCTAGTATAGCATAGCTACATAGGATTAGAACTAGAAGGAGTCAATCTTCGTTTGGTTTCCGGATCTGTCAAGAGGATTCTTGGTAATTCCTTTACTGTTCTTCATTGTTCATCTTTGTTCTTCAATATTATGAATACAACTTTGTTCTATTTCAATATATTGATTATGACTATGCTCTACTTGTTTATGTTTGCAATTATATTGTTCTTAGTTTATCGTAGTTATACGCTTGGCTTAGTTTGATTGGAATTATATACATGTTTAGGATCGTATAGCGTTTATCCATCGGATCCATGGGTAAATGATAAATATTGTGTAGGCGTGGTGCTTAGACCATATTTATCTGCGATTGCACCTTATATGCCGGATCGTGGGGTGGTCCGCGATGGTGACAGCTTCGTTGGTTCTTATATAGTCCCCCTCCCGTGTGTAAGGCAGGCAGAGCAACATTATTACGGGGGAGTGATTGCTATGTTTCTCATCTTCCTTGATAATATCACTATGCATGGGCGTAGTCCTTTTTCGCAATGATTGCCAAGTGTACTTGCACTAACTATGATATGCTAGACTTTATAGTTAAGAATAACTTAGGAAATATCCTTGTAGTTCGTCCTAATACCATGCTAATGACTTGCTAGAATATCTGTTGAGGTGCTTATCATTATTATATGTGGCTAGCTGATCAGATTAATTATCTTTGTCACCATTCATACTTTATCTATATTTTATGTGACACTTACCCCTGTATGCAAGAGATAGATGAATGCTCTCACTTATACATGCAATGATTGATACTCATTCCTATATTCCATTCCATAATCAACATTGATGTTAGTAATCCCTTCCCAGTGGTAAAAATATAAATAACGATACCTGGAATACTTCCCGGTTAAAATGCTACATCGGTATTAATCTGTGCGCTTACAGATCTTATTTATTATTTATTTAGAAGAGCAGTTGCATATTTCAATACCGCGTCTCTCATGTCATGCTGGGGATGACAACTTGGCTTAAGTGGCATGAGGGATAGGTTCGGCATTTTTGGCGCCGTTATCAGAATTAGAAAACTAAGTCTACTTTTGGTAATGACGTTAAGAATACCCAACATAAGTCTAGCTGAGTACATTCCAGTACTAAAGGTTTATTCCCTCCTGTTGTAGATGATATGCTTTACCAAGGCTTCTGCAAGACCTGTCTCCACCCTGCGGGTGACGAAGACTAGATCACTCGGGCGTGATCATCCCTTATGTACTTTCCTTAATGCTTTTGCGGGATGTTGATCAGTAAGACCCGTAGTAGTATTTGAACAACTGGTGTGTGTTATGCTTCCGCTACTTTACGAACTTGGTTTGTAATAATTTACGACTCCATGTGTGTAAGTGGATTTCGGAACTACTTGTGAAATGTAACGTGTGATGTGTTAAGTTGAATGATGCGATCTTGGTTGTAAGTAAGTTGGTTTGAAATCCTTCGTGGTTTCGATTGACTACCGGGATTATATGGGCTCAAGTTCGAAAATTTGAACGCTTCGGTGCTTGTTTTTGTACTTGTGCTCTTATAATTTGGTCGGTTCTATTACAGCTGGTACCAGAGCATAATTCAACATTAAACACATCGTATGAGTATTTAAAAACAAAAGTATTTGTTTATGAAAAGGGTTAAAACTCTAAAAATTATTTTTATAGGTATGCTAGTGATCACATCCCTTAGCCCAAATAAGGACTCTTAGGTGGCTTATTAAAAAGACTAACTTGGGGGCCTTGTTTGTTTTTGTTTCATCATCCATACGGCATGATATTGTATGGATGCCATCCACTTGGGTGGTAATGTATGGATCAATTACCTCGACGCTCTGGTAAGTGTGAGTTGTGAGAGCATGATCGTCTAACCGGTGATCTAGGGGAGAGTAGCTTTGGTGACTTGCATACTTACATGTTCAAACCATGTAATTATGGAAGTACTTAATTGTGGGAATATCTATTGGGTAGCTTTGATACTAAAGTATATACATCGGGGATGTGTATATGGAAAGTATTTAGTTTACTGCTTTCTTGTGTGCTTATATTGGGAAACTGTTGGGCTGAAATGAGATTTTCTGCAGGTATATTAACAGCGTAACGAGTAGACCGATAGTTTCACTTATATGAGAGAACGTATGTATGCCACCGCCTAGCGTTAGAAATTTAGGTTTCTACTAAGGTGAGAGGGCGTACGGAACGTGCATGCATCATGTTTAATTATATCATACATGTCATTTTACTCCCTCCTTAAAAATTTCAATAGTCCTGACTAAATTAAATTTCGAATCCCCTAAATTATCCTCACTTTAAGTCATATCTTGTTGCTACAGATGGCACGCACTAAGAGGACCGCTCGCAAGTCAACCGGAGGCAGGGCCCCTCGCCAGCAGCTCGCTCCACGTGAGCCCCGCCCTGAGCCCACCGAGGTGGAAAGGTTGAGGGCTGAGTTGGCTGAGGTGACTGCCGCTAGAAATGCGGCGCAGCAGCAACTGGAGCAAGTGATCCATGACCGAGATCAGGAAACACTTGCAGTCCAGAGGTTGACAGTGGCCAATCGCAACTGTCAACGCATGCTGGTCCATGTGATGAACCAGAGGGATGAAGCCTGGCACGAGGAGAACATCCTGAGAGCTCGTCAGGTGGAGCTTGAGCAATAGTTGGAGAATGCAGAAGAATACAATGACAATCTTCATGAAGAAGTGCACCGCCTAAACAACCAGCTCAATCCTCTGCTGCCTCAGGACAATAACGAGGATGAGGAGATGGGTTCTGGAGTCTTCATGGCTGAAGATGAGGATGACGTGGAGGTCAATGGGCCACAGAATGCCCCACTAGAAGAAGAAAAAGAAGAAGAAGAAGATGAGGAGTTAGAGCCTACTAGCGACGAGGATGGTGGGGAGATCCTCGACACCGACTCCGAGGACGATGCTTAGCGTAGTCATCACGTAGCTACGATGTTAGACTCATCTTTTGTGCCCTCCATGTGTTGGAGTGAGGCTTTATAATAACTTGGCTTTTGGGATGTAAGGTCGAACCCTATGTTTTCCTGGATGTTTAGTTTGAACCTGTTAATTTCGATCACAAATGGATGTCTTATTGTGTTGCGTTCGATGATGGTGTCACGATTAGCACCCTTCGGTGCCGCGACGAAACCGAGGGACTCCTATGGCGCGTGACATAAGGCTGTGCTGCTTGGCACGCGCTGGTATCGAGGTGGCTAGTCATGATCCACCATGGAACTCTACCGTTGAGAAGTCTATTTGTGGTCAGTTTGTAGTAGCCTTTCTCATTCGGCTAGAAGTTTGGATCGAATCCGAGCACCCGTACGTAAGGTCAAAAGTCACGTAGATATTAAAGTAAATGGTTCAGTCACCGCTGTGCTCCCTGTGAGTGAGCCTTTAATAAATTTCACCTTTTATCAAAATACATCTTGTTGGATGCCCCTCGCATGATTGCGTCAATTGATGCGCTTGAATGGATTGTGCGGTTGTGATGAATTATTGTGCCTTGATTATTTGCGAAGTCATTTTATGAAGTCAGTTTGACATATTTACAATAATTCATCTAGAAATTTCCCACATCGTCAGTGCTCATTGGCTATGCATTTTGCAGATGTCGTACAACCTCCGTCGGGGTCGTGGCGTTGAGGATGAGGAACAGCCACCCCCTCCGCCACCACCTACCCCGGCTGAGCTGATGCAGACCGTGGTGAAAGGGCAGCGCATGTTGGCAGATGCTATGCGCCAGCTTGCCAACCGGGAGGCTCGTCATGGCCGCCAGGGCCCGGAACCCAATCAATATAGTGATTTCAAGGATTTTCATGACACTAAGCCCCCGCTCTTTAAGGAGGCGGAGGAACCGCTGCAAGCTGACGAGTGGCTGAACACTATTGAGCAGAAGTTCCGTCTGCTTCGCTTGACTGATGAGCTAAAGACTGAATATGCTTTCCATCAACTGCATGGTCCAATGGGTGTTTGGTGGAGCCACTACCGTTCCACATTGCCTGCAAATGTCCCGATTGCTTGGGACCAGTTCAAAGCAGCATTCCGCGGGAATTATATTCCTCCGGGTCTTATGGCTATCAAGCACACGGAATTCATGAGGATGTCCCATGGCAATAAAAGTTTGACTGACTATCTGCAATCCTTTAACAATCTAGCAAGGTATGCAACAGAGTTTGTGGATACCGATGCTAAGAAAATTGCTAGCTTTAAAAGGGGCCTCGGCCCAAAGCTGATGAAGACCATGGGCACTAGCAAGTGTACTACCTTCAATGATTTTATCAGTGATGCTTTGACTCAAGAAAACAATAATGCTATTTATTCTGCCTCTAAGAGCCGTAAGAGGGCCCTTGAGGCGAGTGCTTCGTAGTCCCGGACTCCAGCTGCACCGAGGGCTTCCCCTCGCCCACCTGCCCTGAATGCTAAGTTCCGTCCACCGCAGAAGAAGTCTACTGCTAAAACTAGGTTTCGCAAGGCATATACAGTAGCTCTGCCAAAGGGTAATTCTGGTCAGAGCAGCTCCAGTGTTTCTCCCAGCAACATGCCTTGCTGGAACTGCAACAAGCCAGGCCATTGGTCTAGGAACTGTCCTTATCCTAAGAAGAATGTCAATCAAGGTGGCCATCAGGGGCATGCTCATTATAACAGTATTGAGAAAATCCCATCTGGTGAGGTTGTCACTGCTGGTAAGTTCCTAGTTGACCAACATACTGCAGTGGTACTATTTGATTCAGGTGCTTCGTATTCCTTTATCAGTCCTAAGTTTGCATCAAAGTTTGCACACAAATTACATACTGTTGAAGGTGGGGGTTATTGCATTAGTGCGGCAAGTGGAAATATTTCCACAAATCAAGTAGTGGGGAATCTAGAATTTGAAATAGAAGGGCGAAAGTACTCGCTTGCTTTAGTGGTTTTGCTTAGATTAGGCATAGATGTTATTTTGGGCATGAATTGGATGAGTCAGAATGGGGTACTCATTGATACATCCACCCGGGTAGTTATGCTCAGAGATCCTACTGATCAAAAGGGTTTTCTAGTGCAACTTCCCAGAAAAATTGAATTGTTTGGTGAAGTTCATGCGGTGCAAGCAAAGGCGTTAGCTTAAATTCCCATAGTGAGTGAGTTTCCTAATGTTTTTCTCAATGATTTGCTGGGACTCCCTCCGGATCGGGATGTGGAATTTAAAATCGAGCTGTTGCCTGGCACGGCACCCATCTCTAGGAGACCTTATAGGATGCCTCCGAATGAGCTAGCTGAACTTAAGGTGCAGTTGAATGAACTTTTGAAGAAAGGGCTGATTCGCCCTAGTTCGTCTCCATGGGGATGCCCTGCTATCTTTGTGAAGAAGAAGGACCAGTCATTGCGGATGTGTGTAGACTATAGGCCTCTGAATGCAGTCACTGTCAAAAATAAGTATCCTCTACCACGCATCGATATCTTGTTTGATCAGTTGTCTAAAGCTAAAGTCTTTTCCAAGATTGATCTGAGGTCTGGTTACCATCAAATTAAAATCCGTCCTGAAGATATTCCAAAAACAGCTTTCTCGACAAGATACGGTCTTTATGAGTATCTTGTTATGTCTTTCGGCCTGACTAATGCCCCCGCACACTTCATGTGCTTGATGAATTCAGTGTTTATGCCCGAATTGGACAAGTTTGTGGTGGTGTTTATTGATGACATCTTGATATATTCTAAAAATGAGGAAGAACACGCTAAACATCTGCGTATTGTCCTCACCAGACTGCGCGAACATCAACTGTATGCGAAGTTCAGTAAGTGTGAATTCTGGCTTCGTGAAGTACCTTTCCTTGGGCATGTGTTGTCCGATGGGGGAATTATGGTGGATCCCACCAAGGTACAGGAAGTATTGAACTGGAAGGCTCCTACTTCGGTTCATGAGGTCCGGAGTTTTCTTGGGTTGGCTGGTTATTATCGTCGCTTCATCCCAGATTTCTCTAAAATAGCCAAGCCCATGACTCGGTTGCTGCAAAAAGACACCAGGTTTGTCTGGACTCCTGAGTGTGATGCGGCTTTTCACCAACTGCGAACCCTCCTAACCTCGGCTTCGGTTTTGGCGCAACCGGATATCAAGAAACCATTTGATGTTTATTGTGATGCCTCAGGCATAGGTTTGGGAGGTCTTTTGATGCAGGAAGGCCGAGTAATTGCATATACCTCTCGACAACTGCGAAAACATAAGGTGAATTATCCAACCCATGACTTAGAACTGGCTGCAGTTGTTCATGCTTTGAAAGTGTGGCGACATTATCTGTTGGGCAATGTCTGCAACATCTACACTGACCACAAAACCCTCAAATACATCTTCACCCAACCCGAGTTAAATATGCGCCAAAGAAGATGGCTCGAGTTGATTAAGGATTATAATCTTCAAGTGCACTATCATCCTGGCAAGTCAAATGTGGTTGCCGATGCTTTAAGCCGTAAGTCTCATTGCCATTCCCTAGTTGAAACTGATTTTCACCGATCTCGCCTTTTACATCCAACAGTCTTGTACAACACCACTGTCAGTTGTACTCTCAAAAGCAAAATTTTTGAGCTCCAAAAGACTGATCCTAGTATATTCCACATCAAGCGTAAGATGAAAGATGAAGAAACTAAGCATTTCAGGGTAGATGAAGAAGGTGTGCTGTGGTTTAAGGATAGGTTAGTGGTGCCTAAGGACCGAGAGCTTAGAAATCAGATCCTGTCTGAAGCACATTCTTCCAAGTTGTCTATCCATCCTGGTAGCAATAAGATGTATTATGATTTGAATCCGTATTATTGGTGGACCAAAATGCGGAAAGAGATAGCTGCATATGTTGCTAGGTGTGACACCTGCTGTAGAGTTAAAGCGGTGCACATGAAAGCTGGATTGCTACAACCACTCTCTATCCCAGGTTGGAAATGGGAGGAGATAAGTATGGATTTCATCGTCAGACTTCTCCTACTGTCAAAAATCATAACTCTATCTGGGTAATTGTGGATCGCTTAACCAAGTCAGCTCACTTCATTCCTGTTCGAGTAGACTATCATCCCACTAACTATGCTAAATTGTACTTCAATCAGATAGTCCGGCTCCATGGGATACCTCGTACTATCGTTTCTGACCGTGGTCCCCAGTTCACTGCTCGATTTTGGGAGCACTTGCATCATCTTCTGGGAACCAAGTTAGTGAGAAGCTCTGCTTATCACCCCCAGACGTCAGGTCAGACTGAATGAGTTAACCAAATCTTGGAAGATCTGTTGCGGGCATGTGTAATTTCCTCCAAGGGTTCATGGGAAAAATGGTTGCCTCTAGCCGAGTTTTCGTACAATAATAGTTACCAAGAGAGTATTAAGATGGCCCCATTCGAAGCCTTGTACGGTCGTAAGTGTAGAACTCCACTAAATTGGGTAGAAGCTGGTGAAAGAAGGTATTATGGTATTGATTTTGTCAAGGAAGCTGAGGAACAAGTCAGTACCATCCAAACACATATGGCTGCAGCTCAAGCTAGATAGAAAAGTTATGCTGATCGTCGTAGAAAGCCGCTCGAGTTTGAAGTTGGAGACTTCGTTTATCTGAAGGTTTCTCCAATGAAGAGTGTACAACGTTTTGGTGTCAAGCGGAAACTTGCACCGAGATACGTGGGTCCTTTCCAGATCATAGGCAAGAGTGGAGCTGTTGCGTATAAGGTCCAGTTACCTCCTGAAATGAGGGCCATATTCAATGTTTTTTATGTATCTCAGTTAAAGAAGTGTCTTCGGGTTCCTGAAGAAAGAGTTCCTTTAGGAGATATCAGGCTTGAATCTGATCTAACTTACGAAGAAAAGCTAGTCCGGGTGATCGATACTCAAGAACGAGTAACTAGAAGTCGAGTGGTTAAGTGGTATAAAGTAATGTGGAGTAATCAGGGTAGTGAGAGTGATGCTACGTGGGAACGAGAGGACTATTTACGTGATGGTTATAAGGAATTCTATCAAAAATGGTACGCTTTCCAAATCTCGGGACGAGATTTTTATAAGGGGAGGGCTGTAACACCTTAGGTGTTTAGCTTCCAAAATTGCATTGCATTTCATAAGCATGAACATTCATCATCTCATTATGTTTTACTTTGCTTGCAACATGTGCAACATGGCATGCAACATATTGGGTGTATTAGGGTTTTGGCTTGTTTCCAATCATGTGACCCTAGTGTTTTTGTGTAACTAAGGGGTAGAGTGGCTAATTATATCCTACAACACCTTAATTGCACTTAGGGTAACTAATGGAGCAATGTTCATGTTGACCAAAATTACCAAAATGCCCTCCAATGTGTGTTGACCAATATTAGACCCTAGAATGCTTTAGTTTGACCAATTAAAAAGTCTAGCTTACAGACCTTGCATGGAGGAGCAACCTTAAGCAAAGTTGTAGAGAATTTCCTAGGGAACAAAAGTCTCAATATGGTCATCTTATGAAAATGATCATAACATGCTCAAAAATGGCCCACAAGTCAGTTTGTAAGGTTGTCAACACTTAGAATTATTTCTAAGTCTGGAATGTGACATTTCAGTTTCTTGGTGGCCTACTTTGGGAGCTTGTAGTTTGAAAACCAGACCAAACCAGCTCTAACCAATATTGACACTTTTGTAGCACCCACTTAGCTCTACAATATTGTCAATAACATCATCACCTAGTTCTCAAGGGTTTAGGAGATAGAATGCTTTGAAAAACGGGTTTCAATCGTAGGGGTGAACTAAAACTCAGTTTCAGTTTTCGGGTGCCTCACTTCAGGGCACTGTATCTCCCTAACTAAGCTGAACCAGTCCATGATCTCTCTTACAAACATGTAGTAATCACATAGGTCTACAACTTTGCTAATTAGAGGTTTCACTAACTCGAGCTGGTTTAGGAGTTAACCGTCCACGAAGTTGCTCTGTCAGTCGGTCATGGAGGGCTCGATTGCCGTTCAGTTCAGACATCAGCATGAGGTGGCCGACAGGGACAGACCGTCGCCGCCGCGTGTCCCTCCACGCGCCACGCGCGACCTGGCGCCGTGGCTAGCTGCTCGACGCTTAGAAGGTGTCCCTGCTGCCTCGCCAAACTCGCCCGGCCATTTCTCTTCTTTCCCGCACGCACCTGAGGCAGAAAAACGCCGCTCCTCCTCGCTGCCGCAACCGCCAGCATGCTCAGCCCGCCGTGTCGTCACGGTCGAGTCCAATCCCCTCTTCTCAGAGCTTCCACACCCAACCCTCCAGCTTCTCCACCATTTGGCCTAGCGAGCCGAGTTGTGGTAAGGATCTTGGGCCATCTCCGCCATTGTCGCCGTGGGCGACCCCCTTGCCGGAGTTGGGTGCTCCGTGGCCGGGGTAGTTAGGACTTCTCTCCACCTCCCTTTTCTACCTCAATCGGTCCGCCTGGTTGTAGTGAAGCTCGCACCGAGCTCAGGTGTGGCCGTGCGGCCTCACCGGTGGCAGCGCACCGTCACCCGACCCTCACTGGTCGCCGCTCACAACGGCGAGTCCCTCCCGCTCCAACCCAAGCCTTCCTACTTGCACGAATCGAAGCGCCGCGTGACAGGGAACGCGTGGGTGGGTTCAGTTTCCCGAACGAGCTCCCCTCCGATGAGCTTGAGCTTGCCGGAGCTCTCGGCTCGCCGCTCCCCTGTCCCTCTTCCGCTGACAGTGGGGCCCTCCTAGCAGGCGCACGCGCGCCGGCGGGACGGCCCGAGCAGGCCGCGCGCCCGCGGTTGGGCCGCGTCAGCGTAGGGCCGGCCCAGTAGCGAAATGGATTTTTGTTTTTGTTTTTCCATTTACATTGTCACATATTTTAGATGAGGTTTAGGAAATTCGTATCTAGGGTTTTGCTTGCTCAAAAATTATGATTTAAATTTTGTTGGGCTCTGCATGATGTGATGTATTTAAGAAAAACATAAAATAAGTAGGTGATGTTTATTTTCTGGGAGGATAAATTAGGGTTTTGAAATGTGTCTTAAATTAGATACAAACTTGTTAAATGAATAACTGGAGTTGTGTTATTTCAAAAATTGTAAAACTTGGTGGGAAGGTTATTTTATGCATGTACTAGCTCTGGTAAAAATTTGGGTACTAGTGCTTGAGTATTTTTCAAGTTATGATGATGTCATGTTATGTTAGGGAATATTTGAATGAATTTTAGTAATTTTTCTACATGTGCAATGTTCATGTAATTTTGTGGAGAGTGTCATGGTACCCTAAGGTGCTTAAGAAAAATAATAATTCTGTTGTTTGATACTTTTCAATGTGATTTGTTAATTATGCAAAAATAAGCCTTTTTGACTTGTGAATTTTGTGTAGGGAGTTTCTTTGAATAATTTTTGTTCAAGTTTTTACAGTAGTCTCTTTGTAGGTCAGAGAGTCTCCTGTAATATTTGTAGAATTTTATGAGCAGTTTACATATATGTTTAATTTTCCACTTAATTAATTAAGTAAATTAAGAAAGGGGTGAAAATAAATGTTCTAGGTTGGCACACCTTACTTTCTGGTGTTTTTATGACATGTGTGAACTACTGGTATGATTAGTTTAGTCATAGAGGAAGTCTGACACATAAAGAAATATTTAATCTTCATATTTCTAGGTTTTTCTGGATAGCTAATAGTATTTGTGGATTTGACTCTTAATAAACGTGTTTTCTGGAAAACTTGTGAATAACAAAGTGGTAGTAAATTTGATAAACTAGCTTGTGTCAAAATTTGGGGGCATTTGGCTTAGTAGTCTAGGAGTTATTGCTGTTTTAAGTGACTGTCCAGAAATGGCTGCTCTCTGTTTGGAGAGGACAGATTTCTGGAACCCTGGATATTCGACCAGGAAAACTTAGGAATTAAGGGTTGAGGTCTGAAAATGATTTGTAGAGAATTTTATAAGCTTTGCAGATTGTCTTGGATCATATCTTTTGGAATTAAGAATCTCTAGTTATGATAGAAAAACTTAGCTGCTGTCCAGAATGTCTTGCTTTGATATTTTGTGCTTGGATGTGATAACTTAAGTAAAGTTGTTCTTGTGATTGTTAGGTGTTAGGGCCTTAACAGGGGAGGAACAACTATACCTTAGGTTGAGTAGATTAGGTGAGTACTTCTCTACCGGAGAGGAAATTTGTACTTAATAATTGAAGTGATTTGAATAGAGCTTTAGGAGTGGTTGTAATGCATTTCATCCCGAGCATGTTGCATCCTTCATTATGCATCCATGAAATTTATTATGCACTCATGCAATAGGTGTTCCGGAGGGGGTGACTCTTCTCGAGTTCGAGGGAGCGACCCCGGAGGAAATCCAGGAGCAACAGGGGGAGCCAGAGGAACTAGCCGGCGAAGGAGTTCCTGCAGAAGATCTGCCCGAGTGTCCTGATCACCAGCCGTCCACCTTTCTGAAAGGCAAGCCCCGGTGCATGCTGACCCTATTGTTTTATAAGTCAATCTTGAGTACTTTTACTTGTTTACTGCATTAAGTGTAGGAGTTGTGTGAAAACACTTGCTACATTATACCTGTCCTTGTCCAGATATCGTACTTAATCCTAAATTAGGTTTAGGCACGTGTCAATGCTTAGCCCTGCATAGTCCGGTAGAAGTCGGGTGATTTCCGGTCGTCCGCGAGATGTAGGAATGGGTCACGAGTGGCTATATGGCTATCGTGGATGGAACCATGCCTCAAAATGAAATTGAGACCGGGCGGGAGTTCGATAGTACAGCCGCAAGACACTTCACGTCTTGGGTGTGGAGCTATGCCCGTCTGAGTCATTTAAGGACCGATTCGCAGTACGTCCTTGAGTCATGTTGAACGCCGTCTAACACTTAGTTGGTCGGATAAGTCATTCCGACCGCGAAGCTGAGTAATATGGTTCAGGCTGGGAATCGAATGGTAGGTTGCATCTTGGAGGAGAGAAAGGATGTGCTTGGGGACATTGGCGTGAGACCAAGGGGGTTAGAGTCTCTATCACCTGGCAGAGTGTCGCCCTTGGGGTTGCGACATCATTCGAACCCGCGATTCCTGAATCATACGAAAGGTGGCCTGTGCAACCCTGGCAGGGGTCTGCACGGTGAGTGTTAGAAATACCCCTCCGGCTAGATAGGAATTCGATTCGAATCACTGTCGCTCCCGGTTAGTGAGCACTTGACTTGAGCAACGGCAACGTAGATCTCAGTAAATTGAACAGATGGTTAAGTAAATGATACAATGTTGCCGCAATTTATACCTGCTATGGATATAATGATAATAATTGTTTGATTATAATCAAGTGCATGTTTAGTACAGGTGCTAAGATAGATGGCAGGTAAATGCTAAAAATAACTGCTAGTACAGATTGAAAGAGTTTCAATTACTTATGCCTTTCTGCAAAACATGATGTCAGCTAGCCCTTTTATGAAAGCCTTGCATAATCCTTGGTGTCATCTTATTTCTGGTTTTTGACGGGTAAGTCTAGCTGAGTACATTCCAGTACTCAGGGTTTATTTCCCTTCTGCTGCAGATGATATGCTTTACCAAGGCTTCTGCAAGACCTGTCTCCACCCTGCGGGTGACGAAGACTAGATCACTCGGGCGTGATCATCCATTATGTACTTTCCTTAATGCTTTTGCGGGATGTTGATCAGTAAGACTAGCAGTAGTATTTGAACAACTGGTGTGTGTTATGCTTCCGCTACTTTACGAACTTGGTTTGTAATAATTTACGACTCCGTGTGTGTAAGTGGATTTCGGAACTACTTGTGAAATGTAACGTGTGATGTGTTATGTTGAATGATGCGATCTTGGTTGTAAGCAAGTTGGTTTGAAATCCTTCGTGGTTTCGATTGACTACCGGGATTATATAGGCTCAAGTTCGAAAATTTGAGCGCTTTGGTGCTTGTTTTTGTACTTGTGCTCTTATAATTTGGTCGATTCAGTTACACTTAGTTCCCTCATGGAGAGCACAAAGGTTTTCCCACAATTCATGAGTGTTTTTTGCATTACGCACACGATTGATGATATCCTTGCCTAGGCTCCGGTAGAGTGCATTTTTCCCCTTTGCATTCCACCGGTCGTACTTCTCGTCACAACTTGGGTTTGCGGGATCCTTGATAGCGGAAAGCCCTTCGGTGGCGGCTCTAAGACACCCAACATCTATGGCTCCGAGGTACGCCTCCATGTGGATTTTCCAATATGGAAAATCATCTCCCTCAAAGGTGGGAGGTGGTCCTTCCCCATTAGACATCTTGCTCTAGGCGGTGAAGCCTAATTTAGGAGCAACTCGGCTCCGATATCAATTGAAAGGATCAAGATGCCCAAGAGGGGGGTGAATTGGGCTTTTCTAAAAATTAATTGCAAGAATTAAATCCTACAAGCCAAAGTTCACCCCTAGTGCCTACTAGTGTTCCTTATGATTCTACCAGTAAAAAGTTTTGCACCCTAAGTTCCAAACCTAGTCTCGCATGGCAATTCTAGGAAATTAAATCAAGCAATGAAAGTAATACAAGAAAGTAAATACTTGAAAGTAAGGGTTAGGAACACGGCGATGTTTTCCCGAGGTATCGGAGAGTCGCCACTCCCCACTAGTCCTCGTTGGAGCACTCGCGCAAGGGTGTAGCTCCCCCTTGATCTGTGCAAGGATCAAGTGCTCTCTACGGGCTGATTCTTTGACACTCCGTCGCGGTGAATCGCCCAAAACCGCTCACAAGATGAGTTGGGTCATCCACAAGCTCTGCCCGATGATCACCAAACTCCTAATCACCACCAAGCCGTCTAGGTGATGGCGATTACCAAGAGTAACAAGCTAGAACTCTCACTTGACCACAACAAGCCTAATGAGAAGGTGGATGCACACTTGCTACTCCCTAGTCACTAATGAGGGATTCTCAAACTTTGATTATCAAATCACTACTCTCACTAGAGCTCTTGCACTTCCTTGCACTTGAAAGGTGTTTCTCAGCTAAACAAATGAGCAAGAGACCTCTAAAAGAGTTAGAGGGGATGTATTTATACACCCCACAGTCAAATCCAATCGTTACCTGCCAACTCAACAAAATACGCACTGACCGGACGCACCGGTCGACGTGACCGGACGTGCCGGTCGATTGTAACGGTCGAAATTCTAACCGACATCGCTGAGTGACCGGACGCACTGATCAGGGGCCAGATGCATCCGGTCGTGTAAGGACCTTACTGTACTTTGACCTGACGCTCGGTCGCATCCGATCAGTGATGACCGGACGCGTTAGGTCAGCAGAGTACCTTACTGGAACATGACCGGACGCGTCCGATCATTTTCCAGTCGCGTCCGATTAGTTCTTTTACCCTCTGAGTCACGTGTCAACACGATCAACGCGTCCGGTCCTCGCAGGAACCGCATCCGGTCAACCAAGTTGAAATGCAGTGACTGTTAGCACTGACCGGACGCGTTCGGTCGAGACAGAGACCGCGTCCGGTCAAGGACAACTTGAACCGAGTTGCTTCCAACTGAACTTTGAGCTTTACCTAAGCTACATAGTGTTAAGTTTGATAAGTGTGCACCACACCTAAACAAAAGACTCACCTAGGTCTAGCTACTTGCTCATGCCCCCCTTTATAGTACGGCCAAAGGAAAAAAGCGAAGATCCTAACGACTATTCCGAATGTAATTCAACACCTTAACATCCGGAACTAACCGTCCTTAATCTTGTCGTTAATCCTTTGAAAACCGAAACGATTTCCATCAAGGGGCATGAATACCATAGTGCCCAAAGCAGTTACCAATCCCATGACCTAACTTATCAAAGTTTCTGCAAAACACACGTTAGTCATGGTAATAATGCGTTGTCATCAATTGCCGAAACCAACTCTTGAGGCCTAGATGCTTTCACGAGTACACCAGATGGACCAACACATAAGTATGATTGTGTCCATGAAGCGCTAGCTAACTGTCTTTTGAATGAAACCAAAACCTCAGAGGGCATTACATCCAGGGGCACTTGCAAACCAATGGAGTGCCAACAAGCAGCGGCAAACTGACAGTAAAGGAACAGATGGAGCACCTATTCATCTAAGTCAAGCTGGCAGAGGACACAAGCATATCTGGGGCAGATCCATGTTCTTACACCGAAGGAGCTCTCTTGTATTAAGTCGATCCTTTAGAAGCAACCAAAAAGAACACTTTGTGTGTTAATTCTGGCAGCAAGATTTCCACAACCATCTAAAGGCCGGTATGACATCAGAATGACCCATCAGGTGTTTATATGCTTTTGATGGAAAAAAAACAGGTCCCCAAATATAAACCCATCTCTCAGCTTCAAAAGAGTGAGGCAAAGTCTCTAAATTGTCAGCCAAAAGTTGGAGTTGGTCGAAAGCAGCAACAAAGAGGACAGGTGAAAGAGATCAGTTAGGGATTGTGCACTCTTAGCCTGCTGCAGTGTGATGCTTGTCATTCTTAGCAATAGAGAAGAGCTATGGGAAGAAGTGCTGACATATGTGCCCCTGCCATTGGTCAAACCAGAGGAGGACTGTTGAACCTGATATAACCATCGGGGTGGACATGCCCTTGAAGGAGTCAAGAAAGCATAGAATATCTCACCGAAATGATCCCTTTTTGATGTGATTTGGAAGCTTACCATGATTATAGTGTCATTCCCAAACTAGGTGGACCCAGGGAACATCCAAATGATTGAAAAACTTCTGCAAGTGTTTGAGGAGAGCTTCATTGTGTGCGTGCGAGATTGAGAACCCCAAGCCCTCTTTCTTCTATTGGCTAACAAACCATTTTCCATGCTGCCTTTATGGGACTTTTTGTATTGACATCTACACATCTCTAGAGGCAATGCTTCCTAAGCTTGTCAATTTGCTTAACCACTGTCTTTGGCAACTTGAAAGTACACATGGTGAAAGTTGGAAGTGCACTAAATACTAAATTTGTCAACTCTAATCTGCCTGCCTGACTCAAGAAAAATGAAGTGCTGACAGTATAAATTAGCTAGGCGCACAAATTAATCATTGCCAAGAATCCAACACTCGACATGACACACGCCAGGCCAGCATCCTAGCTGCGAACGTGCCGTATATTATTATCCCGGCTGCTGTGTCGTTTGTGAATTCTGACAGAACCTGGACACGCGCGATGGCATCGCATAGTACGTAGGAGTGACAAGCGGTAGGCAGGTCGGGCGCCCGGGCGGTCTCTCAAACTCGATCGAGTGTGCGTACATGAGCCAGTCCTCGTGTGGACCCGACACCCACCACTGGGTTCCGTCGCGAACAGGGCACTCATCGCATCCCCATGCATGCAACGGAGGGAGCCCTTTACTCGTGCGCAGCGTGCGGTGGCGTGCAGGCCCGGAGAGCTGAGCAACTAACCGTGCGCGCGCGGAAGCCTTGCTCGCGCGCCACGCCAGGCCGATCCAATCGAGCAATGCACACACTATTCTGGGCAGGCATGCATTTGCATATGCATGCACCCGGCCGGACTAACGGCTGCACCAGCGACGACGTTCAGATCAGAGAGCGGGTCCACGCGACCACAGTCGGCATGGGCCAGCAGCACTAGGTGTAGGTGGTAGCAGCTCGCGGATCCATCGAGCTGGCGCCTGGCGGCTTGTGTTGCATGCGCTGCACGGTTGATTTGTCTCCCTCTGTTCACCACCGTGTTCCGCGCATCTGGTGTGGTCTGTTGTGTGTGAAGATGGACTGCATGCAGCATTGGTATGCCGTATGCGAATGCTTTCCATTTTGTACGTATTGGATTGCATGGGCCGTCCTGAGACGTGGTTGTTTTGGCGTTGGACTTTTCCGTCTTGTCTGGTACCAATATCTCGATCCATCTGAGGTCCTCGCTTTGCTCCCGATCGATCAACAAAAGACAACCGCATCGATCGGCCCAAGCATACGTACGCCCATACCCTATCTACAGTATATATAATCTATGTGCCCTATCTATATAATATAATCTATCTGAAGTCCCAACAACCTGCTGACGTGCACAGGCCACCATGCATGTTCCATACGGATACGGCATCGACAGCCGCTGCTCCACCGTGGCAAGCATGCACGCCGTACACGTACCTCGCGCGACTCCGTTCGTTTCGCTGAAATTTGACTTATGTTGATGTTTATATTAATGTATTGTGAGAGAAAAATATTATTCATTTGCTGAAAAATACTGCTGAAGTAAGCCTAGATACTGGTACTCCAAGCCAGCAGGAAACGAATAATGCTGCTAATTTGCTTGCAAAACGTACGTAAACGAAACGATACACGTACTACGACAGCACATATACAATTGAATATACGTTCATATGAGAATAGACAGTCCTCCATCGATCCCCGGCCTTTCACGATCCACAATGCCGCCGTGCGCGCAAGTCATGCCATGCGATACTTATACTAAGTACAAGCATAAACATACGCAATCACTAGAATTTATCAGTCTGGCTTATTAGCTATGATACAGTGTTTTTATCTCATAACAAATCTGCGAATCATACTTTTTAGCCTGACTTTTCAGCGAAGTAAATAGGACAACTGTTTCGATCTGTTGCAGGAGCAGGAGGTAGCAGCATTCTCTTCTCACTTTCTCAGGGCCAGATCGAGAAATGCCAAACAGACGACATACAGTACGGAGTACTGCGCGACAAGCCAAATCGATGTGGCGCATCAAGCAGTCTGCGCGCCGCTGGTTGATTGATCAATATTCCGTACGTATAAACCACCGTGTGAATGAAAACCTGAAAAATCCAAAGCCGAAACAGTTTTTTTTTTTTTTTTTTTGAGAACACAGAGCCGAAACAGCTGGCGCGTGGCAGGGCCTTTTTCGCGACGGCCCATGCATACCGCCCGCACCGTGAGAAAGACAGCAGAAAGGCCCACCGTTTGAGCCCCCGTTTGGAACACAACAACCGATCGAGAACCCTGGACCTGGAGACAACGTGCAAGTGCAATGTGTACTGTTCCCCGACCGCTAATCGATCTCTTGCTCCGCGCCCATCATGTCCGTCGTGGTTTTCCAAACAGCTCTAGCTACAGCCCAGACGAGAGACGTGCTTGTAATCCATTGCCGTGCAATGCAAGGGCATGCATGCCTACTTGTGAGAAGTACGGGTGATTGTGGTTCGTGCACTGAATGAAGTGCCCTCCTCAAATTGCTCGGATCCCAAAGGTATCACCGTACGGAGGATACCCTGACATGGTATGTTGCAGTTGGTGTCAGTGGGGAGAGACTTATTAATATAACATTGCTTTATCCTTTTTTTTTAATTTGGGACAGTCATAGACATGAAATTTTACACCGTTTCTCCTTGATCTATCCTTACATCATATTTTCTCCTATCCGTCCATTGGTTTTTAGCAGGGGTATTATGATTTAAGAAGTCAAGCTCAATAAATTTTGATCAATAATTAATCAAATTGCACACAGGAAAATTCTACATGGTTTCCGACGCGAAAGTTGGTCCATCGACACGCGGCGGCTCCCTGCTTTATTTGTGACACCAAAACGTCCGTATCACTTGGCTTTGGCTCAATGCAAGCTCAAACCGTCCGCTGGCGGCCTGGCCTGCAGTGAGTGGTAGTCACCCCCAACTTGGCATGGGCGCAGGCCGGCCGCGTGGATTCTACTCCCGTGACCCAGTCGCCACGCAGCAAGCAAAATGCAACCGTCAGTCAAGTCAGGCGCGCGGTGTGGCCGGCTTGTTCATCACACTCACACAGAAGGCAGAAGCCGTACCCCGGTTGGCCGCTCCGGCCCCCTCCGCCCCTCGCCCGAATGCAGCACAGGACGCACCGCCCGCACCTACCGTACCCACCAGTGCATGCACGTACGCGACGCCATTGTGGCTAGCTCTGGCTCGTCTCTCATGCATGGGCCGCTCGTTCGTCCGGTGGCCAGACCGTTTTATGCATGATTCTGCCTGAACCAACCAATAATCGATCAATGATCCGTCCGCTTGCTTTTCGGCTCTCCAGGCAGCTAGTAGTTTCTCGTGACGTGGACTGGTACGGTCAAGAACTGATCGAATCTGCCAGCTGCTCCCCCTTGACGTGTTCAGCGTACTACGAGTACCCAAAGTCGTCGACGTACGTACATCGGTACATATGAAGTGCACGCACGTATGCTGTATAATGCAGGTCATCTCTCTTGGTAGTATTACTTGCTTGGGAGTATGCATGTTTCTCTATCGCAGCATGTCGTGTCACCGTTAATATTTCTGTGGTGCCCGCACACGTGTACTCAAGCATGCCTAGCTTCCTTTTTTTTTCAAGCTGAATCTTACTGTAGTATGGGTATGGTAGTACTACAATTGTTCAGAAAGAAATGGGTGGGAGGCGACGTGTCCCGCATGCAACCGGTCACGTGCAGGCCTGGACATCAAAGCAACCCTTACGCAGCATGGCTTGTGACTAGCGACGAAGCCAGAGTAGATTAGAAGGTGGTGCATTTGCCTTACAGATACATAAATTTAAGCTGTAGTCATGATGAAAAATTGATTTAGTCAGTGGTGTTTAATTTTTCTGTGGGTGCATGTGCACCCACTGCCTTGTATATAGCTTCGCCACTGCTCGTATCGACGGACGAGGGGACCTGCTGCGCTCGCCAACTACAAGCAGTATGCGAGTGACAGGAGGGCGCGGCTCCATAATAGAATGGAACCTCCATCTACTCTCTCCGTCTAAAAAAATGTAATTCTAGTGTTTGAATTTTGTCTCAAAAAACATCAGATTCTGATGTGTGAGTAGCATTTTTAAATGGGCCCTACCGAATAAAAAAAACGCGTCACAAAAACAACTACCGCATGCCACACGACCTTATCCATCCCCCTCGGTGATTCTCATCCACCCCATCCGGTTCTGGCCTCCTACGCCCAAAAAAAATGTGAGAAGCACTCGCTCACCACTACACCCGGCCCCTTCCGCCCTTCGCTCGCCCCCCTCCAGAAGTCCAGATCCACGACGGGCTCAAGCTCCATCCCTTCGCTCTCCTGACCCTGTAGACCTTGCTCATCTCCTTTCACCTCTGGCAGTCTTCCCCCGTTCGTGCGCATGCTGGTGGCGGTGCTCCACCTGTCGCTACAAGATGCACCACCGCATCATTGAGATGCATGGGCGCGCGAAGCTTGGCAATGGCGGTGATGTTCGGAAGCTGCGCATGGTGGAGGCGGATGCCCGTCCCAGCAAGATCCCCCGCCGCATCGGTGGGATGCATCGCGTGAAGCTCGGTACCTGTGGCGATAGTGAGAAGCTAACCTGCAGTGGCGGTGGCTAGATCTACGACGGCATGGCGGGATCCAAAGTCGTGGAGATGGGCAGTGTAACACCCCAGGTGTTTATCACCAATTAAGTAGTGGGTTTAAACTAAAACATGATAGATTAGTGGAGATGATGATGTCAAGGTCAACCTATGAGATGAGCCTAACTTAAAGTTGGATGCTGCACCATTGCTTTACATATAGGCCATTTTCAAAGATATATGCTTGGATGGTGTTATTGCCATATCTTCATGTGTCTCACCTTGGTACCTATCTATATTGATCCCTGAAAAAGTTTCATGAAGTTTGGAATTTAAAAGTCACATGAAATGATAAGTTCCATTCCTATTGGAACTTGCACCATTAAGTTAATGGAACTATAGATCATCAACCAAACCCTACAAATTTGCCCAAATGACTCTAGATGAACTCTACAACAAAAGTCATGAAGGGTTCATGTTGAGCAAATGTCAAGAAAATGCCCCGATTGGCCTAAAACCCTAGTTTCGGCTTTATCGAGTTGCTACTTTGACCAAAGTGAAAGTTTGACTTCTGTACCAGTTATGAGGTTTGACCTTAAACAAAATTTGTAGTTCATCTTGTGTAGAACAAATTTTGTTTAATGGTAAAGAGCCAGTTTGGCTTCTAGCTTGGTCAAATAGAGCTAACAAGATTGAATAAGCTGCTGTTTTTGGAAGATTAGAAATCTTTCTAAGTCTTTGAGTGGCAGCAATATGTTGACATGTTTGGTGATCTTTATCTCCATAACCATGCTGAACCAGTCCATGAGCCTTTAATCAAAGTTGTAGCTTGAGTAGTATGCAACAAACTTGGTTAAAAGGACAAAGGCTAAATCCATCTCTAAGTCTACTAAATAGGGATCACCATTTCGAATCTTCTAAATGTTTTCAGACTTAGCAATATTTAAGTCTAAGTAGTGGCAACTTGAGTGGCATCCCGCATTCTCGAGTTTTTGTTAAACAACTAGAGTTGAGCCAAATGTAGAAGTTGAAGATAATGTGATGGAGAAGATTATGCAAAAAGTTGGACTTCGTTTGAGCAAGGTGGGCATCCCAAAATCATCAAAGACCGAGCTCAACTTAAGCATTATCAAGTCGTTGACACTGTCAACTTTGGGCTTAATTATCTCCTAATCTATGGTTCTAATGATCCAAGTGCCTTAATGACAATTGTAGATCCTTGCGTGGGCTTCGACTTTGCCTTTGGGCCCATGTCCAAATTTGGCCCGGAGATGACCCAAACATGGCCTCCAAGTCAGGCAGCTTCACGCATGCCGTGTGTTCGGTGGAATGCCCCAACGGAAGCCACGCGTCCGGGATGTGGCCTCCATGCGCCGCAGTGATCCCCACCTCCGCTGCCGTGCGTCCCGTGGACTGGGGTCGATGGGGAGGTACCAAAACGCTCACCCGAGCTCCACTCCGCGCTCCCACTCGCCCTTGAGCTCCTCACTGGCTCTCTGCTCCCTCTCGCTGCCGAGCGCTGACACCATGGCCACGGCCGCCATTGCCGTGCGGTGGAGCTTCCACCCCAGTCACGGCTGTGCTCTCTTTCCATCCCAATCGCGCACCACCATCATCTCTAGCTCAGGCCGACCCCCCTCGGCGCCCCTTTCCCGGTTGTCCAGCACGCCATAGCGCCGCCGGAGCCACTCCATGGCCGCCGCCGCGCCGGGTACTGCCATGGACAGCGGGCCACGGGCCACCACTGGTGAAATTGCAAGCGTCAGCAGGTGCGGCCCGGTGCTGTCCTTCTCTGGCGTCGCCTCTTGTCACCAGTGGGCCGTCGGGTTGCTCCGCCGCCATGCGTCGCCTTCTCTATGGCGGCCGCGCGCGTGGCCAGGCCAGCGTGTGCCATCTCTGATGGAGCCACCACCGCCCTTGAGTTTGCGCTAGCCCAAGAATGCTCCGCCGCCACCGCACGCCACTGGAGCGCCGCCCAGCTAGCCGGAGATCGGGCGGCCGACATTATTCCCCTGCTCCTCTGCTTCTTCCGGAGGAAGAAGAAGGCCGCCCCCTGTGTCTCTCTCTGTCTCTCTCTGTGAATGACAGGCGGGCCCAACCGGGCAGCAGGCCCCGCATGTCAGCGTTATGAGAGGAACAGTTGGGGTACAGATCTGGGTACGCCTAGCACGTCTAGGGTGAAGAGGGTTCCTGTTTTCATTTTGTTTCAGAATTTGTGCGAAATCTTGTAAAATCTATATCTCCTCCTAAGAAAGTCCAAAAATAAGAAAAGTGGACTTTTTGGAAACCTTTAGAAAAGATCTATGCATTGGAGTCATAATATGTTAGATGTTTGTAGAAGTTTTCTGGTGTTTTTATTTAATCTTGAAAAATACCCCCAAAATGCTTATAAAGTTGAGCAGAGCCATATCTTGAGTTTTAGAACTCCAAAAATAGTGATTCTTGTTTTGTTAATTTTATGATGACATGTACTTGCTAGGAAAAATATTAAATACACTAGTTGTTCACTGTTTTCATAAGGATTTGATTTGACCTTGTTAAATCAGGATATCTGCATTATATTGCTTGTCATTTTTATATCTTGAGTTGTGTTGCTCCAAATAATGTGAAATTTTTATGGTAGTCTTGTCATGCTATGTATGTACTGTGGTATAAGTTTTATGGTCATTGCTTACTGTATGATCAAGTTATTGATTTAACTTGTTTACGGCTTAATAAATGGCTTATAAATAATATATAAAGGATAAAATGGAAAATGTTGTTTTATTACCTTAGTATGATGTTTATCTATCATATTGATTCATGCTATGGTCATGTGTTCATAGAAAATATGGAGTTTTAGGTTTAACTTGCTCTCACATGAATTATTGTATTAGTCAATTGTCTTTTTCATAGAGGTTGATATACTTGTACAAATGGCTTAAAATTTGGATAGTAGACTTTTGAGAGCATATGTAGGCCACTGTAATTTTGGTGGACTTTATTGAGCATTTTGGTAGGTGTTCCTAATTCCACCTAATCATCTAAATAAATTAAGAAAATGCATTAAAAGAATTTATCTAGCATTGGACACTATGTTTTCTGGTGTTCATTAGTCATGCATGGAATGTTGGTAAAGTTGGTTTTACACAATTATATGTTTGCAACATATGTTAATAATTATTTCTTGCAATTAGTAGTTTCTGGATAGTTCTAGGGGCAATGTAGATTACCACATGATAATGATGTTTTTTGAGCACCATGTCTATAGCAAAGTTGTATATAATTCATGTATATAGCTTGTGTTAAAATTTGGTGGCATTTGGTCAAGTAGTTTTTGAGTTATAGATGTTTAAAGTCAGGTCCCAGATTTGGTTGCTCTCTGCTCAGAGCAAACCAGATTCTGTAGTTTCCTCTTTTTGACCTATTAAACTTGAGAATCAGGCTTAGGTGATTATAAATGAATTGTATAAACTTTCATAAGCTTTCCAGAATATTTTCTTGCAAGTCATTTGGATTTAGGGATCTCAAGTTATGGTTGATTTACTGAGCTACTATATGTATGTCTAGAAAGTGACAGATTTTAGTTGTAGTGCTTTGATTAACTTTGCCATGCTAGTGTGTTGAAGTGTGACTCATACCTTTGAAAGTACTTGGGTTGGTACCCTAGGATCTTATAAGACTTGTGTCTTGATTGATGTGCTTGCAATCTTCTATGTTATGCCCTAATGAGGATTAAGTTTATTATCTCTAGGTGTTTATGCGAACTTTGGTATGCTTGTTTGATTACTCTGTTTATTGCACTTCTATGCATTGATACATATGCATTATTGCACCTCATTTAGGTACGCTAGCTGAAGCACGTGAAGGACCTGATGTGGATCCATCCCGAAGATAGAAGGACCGGACAAGTGATAGATTGGAGGATGCTCGCCAAGTGAATTCATCTGACATACTCTAACTTGAGTCGGATCCCAGGCAAGCCCCAAAGCATTATAAGCCTCCTACCTTCAAAGCAATTAATTCTATATATATTATAAGTATTGTTGCATTAAGTGGTAGGAGTTGTTTGGAAACCCTTGCTGCATTATATCATTCCTTGTCCAGTTATATGAATCCTTGAATCCTACATAGACTAGGATCGAATACATGCTTAGCCCTGCTTTAAGCGGTAGAAGTCAGGTGATTTCCTATCACCTGCGAGATATAGGGATATTCATATATGACACGGTTGGCTATATTTGCTATCGTGGAATGGAACCATGTGTTAATAAAATGAAATAAGACCGGGCGGGATGACGATAGTGAAGCAACAAGGCATGGAGGTCTTGGGTGTGGATCTATCCCCGTCTGAGTCGTTTAAGGACCGATTCGCTGTACGTCCTTGAGTCATGTTGAACGTAGTCTAACACTTAGTTGGCCGGATAAGTCGTTCCGACCGCGAAGCCGAGTAATACAGTTCAGGTCAGGAATTGAATGGTAGGTCGCATCTTGGAGGAGAGTAAGGATGTGCTTGGGGACATTGGCGTGAGACCAAGGGGGGTTAGAGTCCCTATCACCTTGCAGAGCGTCACCCTAGGGGACGCGGCATCAGTCGAACCCGCGGCTCATGAACTGTACTAAAGGTGACCTAAGCAGCCCTCGCCAGGCGTGACTCAGTGAGTGTTAGAAATATCCTTCCAGCTAGATAGGAACTCTATTCGAATCATCGTCGCTCCCGGTTAGTGAGCACTTGACTTGAGTAACGGCAACGTAGATTCAATTAAATTGAACGGATGGTTAATTGGATGACGATGTATATGTTGCCTCAAATTATACCTGCTATGGTTAATATTGTTTGCTCCTAATAAAGTGAGTGCTCTAGTACAGGTTCTAATATAGATGATAGGGTAATGATAATTAACTTGATGCTTAAGCATTAATGATTACTTATCCATATTAAGCTTTTATGCAAAATGTTGTCAAGCTAGCCCCACTTTATATCAGCCTTGCATGATCCTTGGTGTCACTTTATTTCTGGTTTTTGACGGGTTAGTCTAGCTGAGTACATTGTCGTACTCAGGGTTTTATCCCCACTTGTTGCAGGTTGTGATGTATCTTGGCGACTGCAAGAGTCGGTTGGCTCCTACCGTAGTGGCGGAGATCACGGGCGTGATCCTTCTGAGTTATCTTCTCTCTAATGCTTTTGTTGGAAGTCGACCTTTGTACGGGCATGTATTCAAAATAAGATTAATGTTAGTTTCAAATTACTTTGCTTCCGCTACTTTTCAATTTAAGCTGTAATAACTATGTTGAACTCCGATGTATATTGAATTACTTGTGAAATGGTTGTAACATGTGACTTGTTATGTTGAATCACTACGATCTTGGCTTTTATGTTGGTTGGCTTGAAATCCCTCGTGATTTCATTGGACTACCGGAGTTATATGGGCTCATGTGCGAGAATTTGATCACTTCGGTGATTATTTTTGTACTTGCGCTCTTATAATTTGGGTGATTCCGTTACAGCTGGTATCGGAGCAAGATTCAACATTAAACTTGTCGTATGTGTATTTAAAACAAAGGTTTTGTTTTATAAAATCAGTTTTATCAACTTATAGCTATATATAGGTTTGTGAAATTTGAATTCTAAACCTAATATGCCAGTGGTCAATTTCCATATGCCCATATAAGGATTATTAGATGGCTTATATAAGTACTAACTTGGGAGTTTTTCATTTATGTATCTACGCCCAGGCCAAGGTATGTATGTGTGATAACTCTCCCACACTATGCTACCCGGTATGTCAGATTAGAGGTAGTCTTCATATATGAAATAGCCATATATGTTGCTAGTTTATTTTTATGCAACATCACACCTACACTCAGGTAAATGTGAGTTGTGAGAGCATGACCGTCCAACCCTCAGTCTAGGGGAGAGCTAGTTTTGGTTACTGGATTATTTACATGTTACACACATGTATATATGAAGGTACTTAATTGTGGGTGATTGATGATTCGGGTAGTTTTGGTGCTACATGTATATATATGGGGGTATATGTACATGGGAGTACTTAGAATTTTACTTCCTGCTTTCATCGTGTGCTATATTTGGGGAATTGTTGGGCTGCAATGAAACTTTTCTGCAGGTACGCTAACCACGAATGCGTAAGTCGAATGTAGCTGATGACTAGCTATATATCGAGAGTGTATTATGCCACCGACATAGAACATGATCGCCACCTTAGGTTGGCAATCTTATGAGGACGAATAGAACGAAGCATGCATCTTCATGATCGTTGCTTTGTGCATGACAATGCTCCTCTCACCCTTATTCTATATTAAGTAACATATGATTGATGTGGTACGCTATCTTCCTCATGTGGAGTAAAACAAGAATGCCTTGTCCATGTTGCTTGAGAAGAGTGTGTGCTTAGTCTTGTTAGGAATAATTGTGGGGACATGCTTGAACCTGTAAATGTTCTCTAGTTTAGACAAGTGGTGGATATGTTGTTCACCGAAGCGTTTGCAAATGCTTTAGACCTCACCTAAGTAATTATGGATTCTCATGAATGAATTAAATTGGTGTTGGTCTAAGGTAACGATGTTTAGAGCTACTGGAATAACATGTTTGTGTGCTCTCTTGTTAAGTAGAACAACGGCAAGCTTTGTTTTGCTTGTTGGATGTTGGCTGCTAAAATGGTTTCTGTTGTAGGGATGCTTTTGTAGTCATAATGGTGTTTTCTGTAGTTATAGAGAATACCAAAGTTGTAGCTAACTTACTTATCTAGCTTGTCCTAAAATTTTGACACTAAGCCTTATGGTTTGGGAGTTATGACTTTTAGAAGTTTACTATCAGGTTTTGCTTATACTCTGAATAGATCTGAATGTTTGATTTGTTTGACCTGTGTGCATATGGAATCATGTCTTGGAGATAATAGAAGAAGTGTAGTACTTTTTCTAAGCTTTCCAAGATGTCCGATAGCACTAAAGTTGGTGGTCTAAATCTCTACTTATGAGCTTGTAAAGTGGAATGACATAATCTGTCCAAATCTGGGCAGAGATGTCTTCCTTGTCTTGTTTGGCCTTGTTAGATATCGAATCATCTTAATATGATAATAAGAAAGTTTTAGACAACTTAATAAGCTTTACATAAAGTTAAGGATCAGCCTTGTTGTGTCTCTGGAACTCTAGTTATGCAAGTTTTGAAGTTCTTGTCAGTTTTCTGTTCATATTGGTACAGATCTGTAACATTAGCATTTTTGGTCACGTTAGTCTATGAATTTGCTTTTGGTATGGATAACTAAAGTGTAGTCATCTTCCTAAGATTTCTAGAAAGTCTAGGATCACCTTTGTGGGATATCTATAACCTCAGTTATGGTTGAAACAAGTAACTACTGCGTTGCTGTCCAGATTCTGTGCACATGCTAAGTTAGTCACCTTAGCTAACGTTTGTGTTGAGCTAAACTTGTAGTTAGCACATGTTTGAGATAAATGCTTATTTTGGGTGAGCCTTGTGCCTTGTATTGGTTGCTTAAGCCCATTCATTTGAATTTTCTCAAATGACTGCTTGATTGTGATGTTGTATGTGTGTTTGTTATCTGGGTAGTGCCCTTGTTGTCACCTCGTTTGTCCTCGGTGAGCATACGAGGGTCACATAGCTTTATCCTAGAACATAGTTCACATACGTAATTGTATGGTTGTTGTCTTCCATTAGGTTCTCCATCTTAGGAGCCTGAGCCTGTAGACTTAGTGGTTAGTCCTTGAATGTTTGTATCCATGTCTTTGCTTGACCGAAAGCCCAAAGTTTAGTTCTCCTATATGTTTGCATAAGCCGTGGATTTTTTGCAACTCTTTTTGTGAAGACCCTTGTCGGCTGAGACACCAAGTTAACTTCCATCAATGCTAGCCTTTGACCATGGTTCGTACGTTGCCAGTTGTGGAGACCATACCCAAATCCATGTTGGACCTTTCGGTTACCTCTCTCAAAGGTTAGCTAGTATAACGCAATGTATCTCTGCTATGGCCTCTAAATCGTGTGCTTGCAATTTCGTGCATCTACCTTATCAACTCAATCTATGACTACATATCGGTTTTCACCCTTGAAATTTGCTTAATCCGTCCCCAACCTTCTCAGTCTCGAGATGTTTATCAGTCTTGATCTCATGTTGTTGCCCAACATGAATGAATCTCCTATTAATCTTTTATCTGGAACTCACCTCGGCAATGTTTTCCTAAACGCTAAACGGTAAACAGTCGGTCACCCTTCGTTTAGCGTTTAGACCGTTTAAACGGTGTTTAAACGGAGTTAAACGGCCTAAACAGTTTTGTACAATAACAATAAAATATACATATTTATGTAGGTAAAAATAAAATTTGCTAGATCCCATACATATTTACACATGTAAAAATTAAATATTCTACCAAATAATCTTGTTGGAAGAAATCTAAATCCCACAACACTTCATATAATTACAATGTTAATTAGTTTCATGTTGATTGTGATAGACGTAGTACTTTAGTTCACTTAATTATGGATTAATTGGTTGTTTAGCTCATTTAATCACGTTTAATCTGATTTTGTTTAGACCGTTTAGACGGGATTGAACGGTTTAAACGGGTTTAAACGGCACAACCGTTTAATTCACTGTTTAGGGCCTAAACAACACGGCTGACTTCTGTTTACCATTTAAACGGTGTTTAAAAGGACTAAACGGCCGTTTAGGCGAACAGTGCACCTCGGTGGACGCAAGTCGTGCATAGAATTTAAGCAAGAGTCCATTGCTCAGTTGTCTTTAGGAATTGAGCTATGTTCCCCTGTGGTGTGTGTGTTAATTTTTAGATTGCCTCCTCGTGATTCTAAACCTTGTGACTACCTTTACTTGCTATCCCTCCTTGGTATGGTGCTTGTTCGGACAACCCAATCTGTGCCATTTGAAATTCCTCATCGGGTGTATGTTCAGTAATGGTGTTATGAGTAGCGACTAATGGTGCCGCGACGAAACCGAGAGCCTCCTGTGGGTGCACACACAAGGTTGTGCTGCTCGGCACGCGCTGGTATCATGGTTTCTAATCATAATCCATTGCAGAACAACACTGATGTGATTTTCACGTGACCTTCTTCCTTGGTTGCCTTTCCATATCTTATCAAAAGACCCTTATATTGGACCAAATGTAGTAGAGCTTCCTCCTGAAGTTGCTAAGAGGATAACCTTTGAAGAACAGGTCACTGACATAAACATTAACAGACTGCAACATGTGGTAGCCCAGTGACTATTTAGTTGTCCCCATATTGACGAACGCCATCTAGTGAGCAAAGTATCTCATCTCGGTTGGATAAAAAGGACACACAACACCTAATGTTGGACAAGTTATCTGTGGGATGAGAATCGATTGTCGCATCGTGCATATGACCGGAGCTATCCAAGTCGCAATCTTGGGTGCATAATGACCATACAATCAAAATCAACCATCTCTAGAATAACTTCGTAATTGCTAACTTCAATGGCAACCATCTGTTCTGCATCAACTACAGTTGTTATGGTCAAGAGTGAAGATTTGAAACTTTTTAGTGTTGAGAGACAACTGATTAGTTACCAATAGGAAGGTTAATCTCTAGCTAGGTAACCACTCTTTGTTAGCTATGAAAGCTATGTCTTACAGAGCAATAACCAACAAGAAGTTAATCAACTAGCCAACAACTTGAGTGATATTCTATCTTCTAGAGCCATTGTGATCAAGTCAATTCTGTCTTGGACACTCACACAAATAGTGCAAGGTGTTCAATCAGCTGCGGTGAAGAATTAGAGAAATGCATACCCTAGTTTCGATCAACATCCTTGTGCCCTTAGGTGCCACAAATGGTTTGTTCATAACTTTATTGGACAAAGTGTTGAGGAATATTCGAAAGCAATTTGAGAAGTGTCAAACAACAGATTTCTCATCTTAGAGCTACTATATGACCCTAAAGAGAAAGTCTCATGGTGAAAGGTTGGCCTGGCAAAGTTGCTACGCTGCAAGTCAACTCAACTTACAGTGCAACTAAGTCACGAAGGAAAATTTTTACTCAATCGCTTGGTGGTAGACTACTCACTGCGGTTAAGTGAATAATTACAACTTTTGTTGTCCTTAAGGCCTCGTTACATCTTTCTTTGGGAATTATTTTTCAATGATGACATACTTTGGTACCTTATACATGTTTTTACCCAAGAGGTTGTATCTGATTCAACCCAGATAACTGTTGTCTTTGGATAAAAGAATCTTATTAGATAGTTGTTGGCAGGAAGACGAAGCCGACAGAGTCACCTATCACATTCACTAACCCCTCGATAGACTCAGATAATATAGTGTTGTCATCAGAGAAAGAGAACTGCCTGCATGGAATAGTAAGTAGCTTTCCATTATTAGTTGATATATGAATGATAGAACATTTACGACCAACGTAGACCCTATCTATTGGTTAGTCAGTATCCTATAGCCTCAGAGTATATTGTCGTCTATGATCTCCCCCTTTTGGAAGATTGTGCTCAAGCCATTTTGGTAGAGAACTGCTTTTCAAACTTTATGAACATAGGATCACTTCAATGAGTATACCTCTGAAGATTTTGGTCTAATGTAAAGTTCATGCGGACTATGTTGTGTTCACTAAAGAATCAGATACTTGTTAGTGGTTCGCTCATGGACCGAACGATCTCCGTACAGTGAGAATGCAGTACTGTGCTATCTGGGATTCCTCCCAAAGTAACAATGCTTCATGGAAGTCAATGAAGGAAATTCTTCAGACAAACTTTACCATGAAGAGTAAGTATCAGAAAGTGCCTTTGGTCAAATTGTTCGCCGATGTTGAAGATTTGTAGTTGAATGCTATAGCAGCTGATGAGAACTAGATAATGTGCCTCTCTTCCTTAAAAAGTTTTCCATTCCGAATCTCGGGATGCGATTCTTTTAAGGGGGGAGGGCTGTAACACCCCAGGTGTTTATCACCAATTAAGTAGTGGGTTTAAGCTCAAACATGATAGATTAGTGGAGATGATGATGTCAAGGTCAACCTATGGAGATGAGCGTAACTTAAAGTTGGATGCTGCACCATTGCTTTACATATAGGCCATTTTCAAATATATATGCTTGGATGGTGTTATTGCCATATCTTCATGTGTCACACCTTGGTACCTATCTATATTGATCCCTGGAAAAGTTTCATGAAGTTTGGAATCAAAAAGTCACATGAAATGATAAGTTCCATTCCTATTGGAACTTGCACCATTAAGTTAATGGAACTATAGATCATCAACCAAACCCTACAAATTTGCCCAAATGACTCTAGATGAACTCTACAACAAAAGTCATGAAGGGTTCATGTTGAGCAAATGTCAAGAAAATGCCCCGATTGGCCTAAAACCCTAGTTTCGGCTTTATCGAGTTGCTACTTTGACCAAAGTGAAAGTTTGACTTCTGTACCAGTTATGAGTTTGACCTTAAACAAAAGTTGTAGTTCATCTTGTGTAGAACAAATTTTGTTTAATGGTCAAGAGCCAGTTTGGCTTCTAGCTTGGTCAAATAGAGCTCACAAGATTGAATAAGCTGCTGTTTTTTGGAAGATTAGAAATCTTTCTGAGTGGCAGCAATATGTTGACATGTTTGGTGATCTTTATCTCCATAACCATGCTGAACCAGTCCATGAGCCTTTAATCAAAGTTTTAGCTTGAGTTGTATGCAACAAACTTGGTTAAAAGGCCAAAGGCTAAATCCATCTCTAAGTCTACTAAACAGGGATCACCATTTCGAACCTTCTAAATGTTTTCAGACTTAGCAATATTTAAGTCTAAGTAGTGGCAACTTGAGTGGCATCCCGCGTTCTCGAGTTTTTGTTAAACAACTAGAGTTGAGCCAAAAGTAGAAGTTGAAGATAATGTGATGGAGAAGATTATGCAAAAAGTTGGACTTCGTTTGAGCAAGGTGGGCATCCCAAAATCATCAAAGACCGAGCTCAACTTAAGCATTGTCAAGTCGTTGACACTGTCAACTTCGGGCTTAATTATCTCCTAATCTATGGTCCTAATGATCCAAGTGCCTTAATGACAATTGTAGATCCTTGCGTGGGCTTCGACTTTGCCTTTGGGCCCATGTCCAAATTTGGCCCGGAGATGACCCAAACACGGCCTCCAAGTCAGGCAGCTTCACGCACGCCGCGTGTTCGGTGGAATGCCCCAACGAAAGCCACGCGTCCGGGAATGCCCAAACACGGCCTCCAAGCCATGCTCTCTTTCCATCCCAATCGCGCACCACCATCATCTCTAGCTCAGGCCGACCCCCTCGGCGCCCCTTTCCCGGCTGACAGCGCCGCTGGAGCCGCTCCTTGGCCGCCGCCGTGCCGGGTACTGCCATGGACAGCGGGACACGGGCCACCACTGGTGAAATTGCGAGCGTCTGCAGGTGCGGCCCGGTGCTGTCCTTCTTCGGCGTCACCTCTCGTCACCAGTGGGCCGTCAAGTTGCTCCGCCGCCATGTGCCGCCTTCTCTGTGGCGGCCGCGCGCGTGACCAGGCCAGCGTGTGCCATCTCCGATGGAGCCACCACCGCCCTTGAGTTCGCGCTAGCCCAAGCATGCTCCGCCGCCACCGCGCGCCACTGGAGCACCGCCCAGCTAGCCGGAGATTGGTCAGCCGGCATTATTCCCCTGCTCCTCTGCTTCTTCCGGAGGGAGAAGAAGGCCGCCCCCCTGTGTCTCTCTCTGTCTCTCTCTGTGAATGACAGGCGGGCCCAACCGGGCAGCAGGCCCCGCATGCCAGCGTTATGAGAGGAACAGTTGGGGTACAGATCCGGGTACGCCTAGCACGTCTAGGGTGAAGAGGGTTCCTGTTTTTATTTTGTTTTAGAATTTGTGCTAAATCTTGTAAAATCTATATCTCCTCCTAGGAAAGTCCAAAAATAACAAAAGTGGACTTTTTGGAAACCTTGAGAAAAGATCTATGCATTGGAGTCATAATATGTTAGATGTTTGTAGAAGTTTTCTGGTGTTTTTATTTAATCTTGAAAAATACCCCAAAATGCTTATAAACTTGAGCAGAGCCATATCTTGAGTTTTAGAACTCCAAAAATAGTGATTATTGTTTTGTTAATTTTATGATGACATGTATTTGCTAGGAAAAATATTAAACACACTAGTTGTTCACTGTTTTCTTAAGGATTTGATTTGACCTTGTTAAATCAGGATATCTACATTATATTGTTTGTCATTTTTATATCTTGAGTTGTGTTACTCCAAATAATGTGAAATTTTTATGGTAGTCTTGTCATGCTACGTATGTACTGTAGTATAAGTTTTATGGTCATTGCTTACTGTATGATCAAGTTATTGATTTAACTTGTTTACGGCTTAATAAACGGCTTATAAATAATATATAAAGGATAAAATGGAAAATGTTGTTTTATTACCTTAGTATGATGTTTATCTATCTTATTAATTCATGCTATGGTCATGTGTTCATAGAAAATATGGAGTTTTAGGTTTAACTTGCTCTCACATGAATTATTGTATTAGTCAATTGTCTTTTTCATAGAGGTTGATATACTTGTCCAAATGGCTTGAAATTTGGACAGTATACTTTTGAGAGCATATGTACGCCACTGTAATTTTGGTAGACTTTATTGAGCATTTTGGTAGGTGTTCATAATTCCACCTAATCATCTAAATAAATTAATAAAATGCATTAAAAGAATTTATCTTGCATTGGACACTATGTTTTCTGGTGTTCATTAGTCATGCATGGAATGTTGGTAAAGTTGGTTTTACACAATTATATGTTCGTAACATATGTTAATAATTATTTCTTGCAATTGGTAGTTTCTGGACAGTTCTGGGGGCAATGTAGATTACCCCATGATAATGATGTTTTCTGAGCACCTTGTCTATAGCAAAGTTGTATATAATTCATGTATCTAGCTTGTGTTAAAATTTGGTGGCATTTGGTCAAGTAGTTTTTGAGTTATAGATGTTTAAAGTCAGGTCCCAGATTTGGTTGCTCTCTGCTCGGAGCAAACCAGATTCTGTAGTTTCCTCTTTTTGACCTATTAAACTTGAGAATCAGGCTTAGGTGATTATAAATGAATTGTATAACCTTTCATAAGCTTTCCAGAATGTCTTCTTGCAAGTCATTTGGATTTAGGGATCTTCAGTTATGATTGATTTACTGAGCTACTGTATGTATGTCCAGAAAGTGACGGATTTTAGTTGTAGTGCTTTGATTAACTTTGCCATGCTAATGTGTTGAAGTGTGACTCATACCTTTGAAAGTACTTGGGTTGGTACCCTAGGATCTTATAAGACTTGTGTCTTGATTGATGTGCTTGCAATCTTCTATGTTATGCCCTAATGAGGATTAAGTTTATTAGCTCTAGGTGTTTATGCGAACTTTGGTATGCTTGTTTGATTACTTTGTTTATTGCACTTCTATGCATTGATACATATGCATTATTGCACCTCATTTAGGTACGCTAGCTGAAGCACGTGAAGGAACTGATGTGGATCCATCCCGAAGATAGAAGGACCGGACAAGTGATAGATTGGAGGATGCTCGCCAAGTGAATTCATCTGACATACTCTAACTTGAGTCGGATCCCAGGCAAGCCCCAGAGCATTATAAGCCTCCTACCTTCAAAGCAATTAATTCTATATATGTCATAATTATTGTTGCATTAAGTGGTAGGAGTTGGTTGGAAACCCTTGCTGCATTATATCATTCCTTGTCCAGTTATATGAATCCTTGAATCCTACATAGACTAGGATCGAATAGATGCTTAGCCCTGCTTTAAGCGATAGAAGTCAGGTGATTTCCTGTCACCTGCGAGATATAGGGATATTCATATATGGCACGGTTGGCTATATTTGCTATCGTGGAATGGAACCATGTGTTAATAAAATGAAATGAGACCGGGCGGGATGACGATAGTGAAGCAACAATGCATGGAGGTCTTGGGTGTGGATCTATCCCCGTCTGAGTCGTTTAAGGACCGATTCGCTGTACGTCCTTGAGTCATGTTGAACGCAGTCTAACACTTAGTTGGCCGGATAAGTCGTTCCGACCGCAAAGCCGAGTAATACAGTTCAGGTCGGGAATCGAATGGTAGGTCGCATCTTGGACGAGAGTAAGGATGTGCTTGGGGACATTGGCGTGAGACCAAGGGGGGTTAGAGTCCCTATCACCTGGCAGAGTGTGGCCCTTGGGGACGCGGCATCAGTCGAACCCACGGCTCCTAAACTGTACCAAAGGTGACCTGAGCAGCCCTCGCCAGGCGTGACTCAGTGAGTGTTAGAAATACCCCTCCAGCTGGATAGGAACTCGATTCGAATCGCCATCGCTCCCGGTTAGTGAGCACTTGACTTGAGCAGCGACAACGTAGATTCAATTAAATTGAACGGATGGTTAATTGGATGACGATGTATATGTTGCCTCAAATTATATCTGCTATGGTTAATATTGTTTGCTCCTAATAAAGTGAGTGCTCTAGTACAGGTTCTAATATAGATGACAGGGTAATGATAATTAACTTGATGCTTAAGCATTAATGATTACTTATCCATAGTAAGCTTTTATGCAAAATATTGTCAAGCTAGCCCCACTTTATATCAGCATTGCATGATCCTTGGTGATGAGATCCCGTAGGGTTTGCTGGCCGATCTTTCGATGAGAGATGGTGGATAACTCGATTTGTGGATGAAGACGACGTTCACGGCCCGACTACAACCGTCCAAGGACGTTGCGCCTTAGCAACCGATACACCTCCTCCGATGGCTGCCGTGATCTTGCGGCGCGACAACCAGCCACTAGGGCACCTGTCATGCAAGCAATCGAAGAACCAGTAAGAACAAGAAGAACAAGCACTTAATTGCCAAATAAATATGAAGGTTTCAATCTAAAAACACAAGATGGTGAGGTTCTGAAAACAATCAGTCAGGCGGTTGATCCAACACGCGCGCTGAAAGGCGGTAGCAATAGCTAACTCGATGAAACAAAACCTAATATGTTTGTGGTGGCCCTAGAGGCATATAAGTAGATGGGAGGATGACCACAAGGGTGTTTGAGTCGTTCTCCATCCCTAGGACGCGTCCCTAATGGACCCAACTTGATACATGGGCCATCGGCCCAAAATAAGGTGACGCAGCACCATTGACAAAAAAGGTCTCGGTACAAAAATAGTTACTGCAGAAGCATCTGATAATATATATCCATGATGCTAGATCCGTTGGAAAGTAGACTTGATAATCTTTCCAAAAAGTGCTAGAACGTCCCAATCCGAGTCCGTATGAAGTCGTGGCATGCATCACAAATTGGTGCTATCCTATAGTCCAAATCCAGCCGGCGCCAATCCCCTGCCCTTCTGATCCTCTCCATCATTCCTAAGTAAAACAAGAGTGCACGTGTTTCCATTGTCTAAATATGATGGACAAGAGTTTAAGAATAAACTTACTTGATGGTTGAGTTGACGGGCACGAGCACGAGTAAGAGGACCAAGTGGTGCTAGCGATGGTGTAGGTGTGGTGTTGATGTCCTCATCATCCTCCCCTTCTTGCATTTGAGTCGTGCTCGACTCAAGCTCAACGTCCTCACCCAAATATGGCTTTAAATCTGCAATGTTGAATGTGGGACTAACCCCAAAATTTACAAGCAGATCCAGCTTATATGCATTATCATTAATTTTCTCTAACACTTTAAATGGTCCATCAGCCCTAGGCATCAATTTAGACTTTCTCAATTCAGGAAACCTATCCTTTCTCAAATGCAACCAAACTAAATCTCCAGGTTCAAATATTAGTTCCTTTCTACCTTTATCACCAGCAAACTTATATTTAGCATTCATATGCTCTATGTTTTCTTTAGTTGTTTCATGCAGTTTTAACATCAATTCAGCACGCTTAGTAGCGTCAAAATTTAGTTTTTCAGAAGATGGCAAAGGCATCAAATCAATAGGAGCATGAGGCAAGAAACCATATACAATCTGAAATGGGCACATCTTTGTAGTAGAATGCAGTGAATGATTATAAGCAAATTCAATATGAGGCAAACAATCTTCCCACATCTTAATGTTCTTCTTTAAAACAACCCTTAACATAGTAGACAAAGTTCTATTGACAACTTCAGTTTGACCATCGGTTTGGGGATGACATGTAGTAGAAAACAAAAGCTTAGTTCCTAGTTTTCCCCATAAAGTCTTCCAAAAATGACTAAGAAATTTAGCATCATGATCAGAAACAATTGTGTTGGGTACACCATGCAAACGAACAATTTCTCGAAAGAACAAATCGGTAATATGAGTAGCATCATCAGTTTTATGACATGGTATGAAATGTGCCATCTTAGAAAATCTATCAACAACCACAAACACACTATCATGTCCCTTCTAGTCCTTGGCAAACCCAACACAAAATCCATAGAAATATCTTCCCAAGGGGCACTAGGAACAGGTAGAGGCAAATACAAACCGTGTGGATTTAACCGTGACTTAGCCTTTTGACATGTCGTGCAACGAGCAACAAATCTCTCCACATCTCTTCTCATCTTTGGCCAAAAGAAATGACCAGCAAGGATGTCCTCTGTTTTCTTGGCTCCAAAATGCCCCATCAAGCCACCTCCATGTGCCTCCTACAGCAACAACAAACGAACGGAGCTAGCTGGAATGCATAGCTTGTTAGCTCTAAACACAAATCCATCACTAAAGATGAATTTGTTCCATCCTTTCCCATCTTTACAATGCAGCAACACTTCTTTAAAATCAGCATCATTAACATATTGGTCTTTAATTGTTTCTAATCCAAAGATTTTGCAATCAAGTTGATTTAGCAAAGTATATCTCCTAGACAAAGCATCAGCAATAATATTCTCTTTCCCTTTCTTGTGCTTAATAACATAAGGAAAAGATTCAATAAATTCAACCCACTTAGCATGTCTACAGTTCAATTTCTTTTGACTACGAATATGCTTCAAAGATTCATGATCAGAATGAATAACAAACTCTTTGGGCCACAAGTAATGTTGCCATGTTTCTAATGTGCGAACAAGAGCATACAATTCCTTATCATAAGTAGAATAATTTAGAACAGGCCCACTCAATTTTTCACTAAAATACGCAACAGGTTTGCCTTCTTGTAACAAAACACCACCCAATCCAATTCCACTAGCATCACATTCAAGCTCAAAAGTCTTATTAAAATCAGGAAGTTGGAGGAGGGGTGCATGAGTCAACTTATCTTTCAGCATGTTGAAGGAGTTCTCGTGTACTTTGCCCCAACTAAAAGGCACTCCCTTCTTCGTAAGCTCATTCAAAGGTGCAGCAATGGTGCTGAAGTCCTTCACAAAACGGCGATAGAAACCAGCAAGTCCTAGGAAACTTCGCACTTGGGTGATAGTCTTTGGTACAGGCCATCCCTGTATAGCTTCTACTTTGGCTTGATCAACCTCAATTCCCTGTGGAGTCACAACATAGCCAAGAAAAGACACTCGATCGGTGCAAAAGGTGCACTTCTCAAGGTTACCAAATAAACGTGCATCTCGTAAAGCATTAAAAACAGCACGTAAATGATCAAGATGTTCATCCATAGATTTCCTGTAAATCAATATATCATCAAAGTAGACTACAACAAATTTTCCAATGAAAGCACGCAGAACCTCGTTCATTAATCTCATGAAAGTACTTGGTGCATTAGTTAACCCAAAAGGCATGACTAACCACTCATATAAACCAAATTTAGTTTTGAAAGCAGTTTTCCATTCATCTCCCAATTTCATACGAATCTGGTGGTACCCACTACGCAAATCAACTTTAGAAAACACAGCAGCACCACTCAGTTCATCAAGCATATCATCCAAACATGGAATAGGGTGTCGATATCGAATGGTGATATTATTAATAGCTCTACAATCAACACACATGCGCCATGTACCATCTTTCTTAGGCACTAAAATAACAGGAACAACACAAGGACTAAGGGACTCACGCACATAACCTTTGTCGAGTAGTTCTTGCACTTGTCGCTGTATTTCCTTCGTTTCTTCTGGATTTGTCCTGTATGGCGCACGATTTGGCAAAGATGCACCAGGAATAAGATCAATTTGGTGCTTAATCCCTCGTATTGGTGGCAGCCCCGCTGGTATCTCACTTGGAAAAACATCGGAATACTCCTACAAAATGTTAGCAACAGCAGGGGGCAAAGAATGCTGCATATCGTGAATTGAAATCAAAATGTCCTTGCACACCAAAGCATAGGCAACAGAAGTGGAAGCAACCAATTCATTAATATCAGATTTAGTAGCAAGCAAGCAATGTCCTTTCAATCTTATCTCATCTTTCTTACTACTCACAGATTTGGCATTTTTATCACTCTCACTTTTAGCTTTTGCAGCTTTAGTAAGATCATTTTGCATAATAGCTTCAGGAGACATAGGATGCAACACAATTTTTCTATCATGGTATAGAAAAGAATACTGATTTGCTCTACCATGATGCATAGAATCTCTATCAAATTGCCAAGGTCTACCTAGCAGAATATTACAAGCTTGCATAGGCACAACATCACATTCAACAACATCTTTATAGGATCCAATGGAAAAATTGATTCGCACAAGTCTAGTTACCTTTGCCTTACCACTGTTGTTCAACCATTGAATGTAATATGGATGTGGGTGTGGTTTGGTGGTAAGCGCAAGCTTCTCCACCATGTCGCTGCTAGCCAAGTTGTTGCAACTACCTCTATCAATGATCATGCAGCACGAACGCTCTTTGATGACACACTTTGCTTGAAACAATGTGCGTCGCTGATTTTGCTCCACCTTCTCCATTTGGACACTAAGCACACGCTACACAATGAGGCTCTCATAATGATCTGCATTCTTTGCACCAATCTGCTCTTCTGGTTGTTCGTCACTACCTGCATGGTCAGCAGCAAGCAAAGCAAATGCATCTTCATCAAAATCACTAGCAGAGGAATACTCACCATCATCTTTGACGACCATAACACGCTTGCTTGGACAGTCACGCATCACATGTCCATACCCCTTGCACCGGTGACACTGAATGTCTCTTGTTCTACCAGTAGATGCCATGGATGAAGCGCTTGCAGCAGGCTTCTCGATCGTCTTGGCCACTGAATTTGCGGGAGTAGCACGTGGCTTGTCGCTGGATGATGGCATAGGAGTACGTGTAGTCGGAGTAGTACTCATGCGGGGCTGCCATGAATTAGTCTTCCATGCAGAAAAATTATTCTTGGTACTGGCACGTCGCCCCTGCACTTCCCTTTCAGCTTTACAAGCAAGATGAAACAAATGGGTTACGTTAGTGTATTCTTTATAAGCAAGGATGTCCTGAATTTCTCGATTTAACCCACCCAAAAATCTTGCCATAGCAGGTTCGTCATCCTCATCTAAATTACAACGCAACATACCCATTTGCAATTCTTGATAATATTCTTCTACACTTTTAGTACCCTGTCTCAGTTGTTGCAATTTATGTAACAAATCACGTGCATAGTAAGAAGGAACAAATCTAGCCCTCATGATTCGTTTCAAAGCATTCCAAGTTCGTGGTATGTTATTAGGATTTTTCTTGCCATGTTCTATCCACCAAACAGTAGCAAAGTCATTAAACTCACTAGTAGCAGCCCTAACACGTGTATTCTCAGGAAATTCATGACATGCAAACTTCTGGTCAACAGCAATTTCCCAAGAAAGGTATGCATCAGGATCATACTTACCATTAAAAGGAGGTATCTTAAATTTAATCTTACTGAAAGCATCATTATTATTGGGTACCTCACGTCGGCGGTGACCACCCATACCTCTACGATTATGGCGTAGACGACGCCGATCATGAGTGTCATGATCATCCTGTTTAGTATTAGCAGTATAGTCATCATTAAAATTATCTTCGAGTTGCTCTTCGTCCTTGTTGTCTTCATTATGCTACTCTTTGTCTTTCATGTGGAAGTCATCAAAATGCTGCAGAAGAGCAGCAAGGCTTCTGTCCACACGAGCAACAGATGCCTCCAATCCTGCAAGCTTGGTGTTGGTGGCAAGTTGGGTGGCCTCCAATTGCCCAATCTTGTCATTGGTCACCTGTAAATCTTGATCAAGTCCTTCTGTATGTAGCTGCACTTGCCTTGTAAAATGTTGAATGATGCCCTTGGTGCGAGGAGATTGTGGAATCTTATTACTGTCCTCTGATCCTGACATGGTTCAACAAAACAAAGTGGAAACAAGATAACAGGTGAAGAAATAAAAGCCCTACAACTACTAGGATGTAGCTACAGCAAGGCGCTAACTCTCAACCTGTTTATCAAGCTCTTACCAGTTCTTACCTTGCTCAACAAGAGGGGTCAACAACCAGCAAGTCTGCAACCTTGGAAGAGAATGTATCGGTACCATAGCAACAACACCTGTCAAGCTGTAGTCGTATATGTGGAGCTGTAGGTGGGCCAAATGCTATGCACAAGGAAAGATACTAGCACCATGTTAGTCAGAAAAGCGAGCTGAATAATCGTTCAACGGTGGTACTGTGCTAGTCCTAGCCTAGACCGTGCTGGAGACGCGAGCCTGGACACAAAGGAAATCACAAACTCCACCTAACAAAATGAGACAACACAAAGATCAGCCCCTTTTCTTTTTTTCTTTTTTTTTTTCTTTTTTCTTTTTTTTTCTTTTCTTTTTTTTCCTTTTTTTTCTTTTTTTTGAATCCTCAAAACTGATTATATGATCAGAGAGATATCAAATGAGCAATTCACCACACACACTTTTTCTGAAAAAAAAACAGGGGTATTCCGGTAAAAAAAAGATACTCTCTCTCTCTAGAGTAAAAACGAGCCAAAATATATACGCAAGACGTGGAGAGTTTGAGTATAGGTAGGACTACTGCTGCACAAAGATGTACTCAGATTCAGACTCAAAACAGCAACAAGGCAGCTGTCAATTCGGACTCTAAACCGATTCCAACTTGAACTCAACCCCACGTGGAATTCGGTCTTAAAACAACTCAGATTCCTACTCGGACTTGAACACAAGGATGTATTCGGATTTAGCTAACAAAAGGTTTATATGGTAGCACACAGCTGTTACTATAACATGACAAGAACTCGAAACTCGAAAGGACTAAAACTAAGACCAGCAACTCGACGCAACCGATGACTCAACAAGCCCTACTAAGCAGTGCTAGCAAAGGCTCAAAAGGTCTATAGGATTGGGGAACCCTAATCTACTAATTGTTTTTGACTTTTCTGGACTATAGGAAATTAAAAACAACGAAGTATTGGAAGTCTCTCACCGATCAACCTTGCTCTGATTACCAACTGATGAGATCCCGTAGGGTTCGCTGGCCGATCTTTCGATGAGAGATGGTGGATAACTCGATTTGTGGATGGAGACGACGTTCACGGCCCGACTACAACCGTCCAAGGACGCTGCGCCTTAGCAACCGATACACCTCCTCCGATGGCTGCCGTGATCTTGCGGCGTGACAACCAGCCACTAGGGCACCCGTCCTGCAAGCAATCGAAGAACCAGCAAGAACAAGAAGAACAATCACTTAATTGCCAAATAAATATGAAGGTTTCAATCTAAAAACACAAGATGGTGAGGTTCTGAAAACAATCAGTCAGGCGGTTGATCCAACACGCGCGCTGAAAGGCGGTAGCAATAGCTAACTCGACGAAACAAAACCTAATCTGTTTGTGGTGGCCCTAGAGGCATATAAGTAGATGGGAGGACGACCAAAAGGGTGTTTGAGTCGTTCTCCAATCCTAGGACGCGTCCCTAATGGACCCAACTTGATACATGGGCCATCGGCCCAAAATAAGGTGACGCAGCACCGTTGACAGAAAAGGTCTTGGTACAAAAATAGTTACTGCAGAAGCATCTGATAATATATATCCATGACGCTAGATCCGTTGGAAAGTAGACTTGATAAGCTTTCCAAAAAGTGCTAGAACGTCCCAATCCGAGTCTATATGAAGTCCTGGCATGCATCACAAGTTGGTGCTATCCTGTAGTCCAAATCCAGCCGGCGCCAATCCCCTGCCCTTTTGATCCTCTCCATCATTCCTAAGTAAAACAAGAGTGCACGTGTTTCCATTTTCTAAATATGATGGACAAGAGTTTAACAATAAACTTACTTGATGGTTGAGTTGATGGGCACGAGCACGAGTAAGAGGACCAAGTGGTGCTAACGATGGTGTAGGTGTGGTGTTGATGTCCTCATCACTTGGTGTCACTTTATTTCTGGTTTTTGACGGGTAAGTCTAGCTGAGTACATTGTTGTACTCAGGGTTTTATCCCCACTTGTTGCAGGTTGTGATGTATCTTGGCGACTGCAAGAGTCGGTTGGCTCCTGCCGTAGTGGCGGAGTGTGATCACGGGCGTGATCCTTCTGAGTTATCTTCTCTCTAATGCTTTTGTTGGAAGTCGACCTTTGTACTGGCATGTATTCGAAATAAGATTAATGTTAGTTTTAAATTACTTTGCTTCCGCTACTTTTCAATTTAAGCTGTAATAACTATGTTGAACTCCGATGTATATTGAATTACTTGTGAAATGGTTGTAACATGTGACTTGTTATGTTGAATCACTACGATCTTGGCTTTTATGTTGGTTGGTTTGAAATCCCTCTTGATTTCATTAGACTACCGGAGTTATATGGGCTCAAGTGTGAGAATTTGATCACTTCGGTGATTGTTTTTGTACTTGTGCTCTTATAATTTGGGCAGTTCCGTTATAGGCAGTGTTGATGTGGCCGCCGACCTCCCTGCAGGCATGGATTTCATTGCGGAGGTGGAGCTGGCTGCTGGGAGGTCTTCCATATATCATCTAGGTGTGTGATAATGAAATGATGTTTATGTGTTGCGATTGTGTGCTTTTGATTTCAACAAGCCAAAAATACATGTGCTAATTCTTATTCATTGTATCAATGATGATGGATAATAGGTGATTTAGCTTAATAATATAACGGTTTGAGATTTAAATAACATTGGAAGGCCTAACAATTTTGCTGACTACCTGAACTAGATTCCTACTGTGCAGTTTATTGAAATGATTTTTGGTTGCACTTAACTCAATGCCACAATTAGAATACTACATTCAGAGTGAGCCGACATTATCATCTGTGGTTAATTATTGACACTGATCCCTGTGTAAACTTAGTATGTACAGTTGTGTGCTTTTGAGTTTATAAAAAAATATAGGAAGCATGCCTAGCTGAGTACTAATGAGATTTACAAAAAATGCATGGCTTAAAATTTAAGCGCATGCCTCAACCAGATTACTGCAATGTAGCTTCTTGAAATGATTTTATGGCTCCAATCAGGTCAAATTATTTGTGATTGTTTTACATTGTCCTGTTGCCACCTGCTAATTATTGGCATTGATCAGTGCATGCACTTATTTTATGACTAATGTCTACTAAATTATTGTAGCCAAACCATCATAGCAAGTATCACAGTAGCAGTCCATTGACTAAGTTTAAAACTACAGCACCTAGACAATATACAACCATTACATTGCTCATACAGTGCCACATTGATATTACACTGCCATGACAGTACCATCACATGGGAGCAAAATGACTACTACATAATCCTAAATCAACTAGGTACCCAGGGACTCCATCACACTCTCATATAGTTGATGATCACAATTTAGGGATCTGGGAAGGAGGCCTAGGGCCTCTAGCCTTTCTTTGTACATGTGAGGGATCTTGTATTTGTTCCCTCCACCAGCCTTCATCACCTCAATCAAACATCCTTGTAATGTGAGGAATATATTTCTCTGATCATTTACATCATAATTTCAAAATTCGTTCCTGACGTTTGCAATCAATTTATCCAAATTTCTAGAGGTTGTTGTATCTGCCTTCAATTGAAGAGAAGCAAAAAATCCTAGATCTAAGACATTCATATCAGGGGAATTAGGAGGTTGGTTGATGAGGCGGAAGTCAAACCCAGTTTGGGCTGCTGTGATGAGGACATGGCCTCTGCACATATGACCAAGCTTGGAGAATTACATGGAGGCCAAGGAGATCAGCAAGGGCATCCAAATCGAGAAGAAGGCCCAAAGCTTATCCGGTTTGAGTCACCAAGGTGGAGGCCCAAATCAAGTTCGAGTCCACCTCGAAATCCAGGACCAGTCTGCCTTGAACTGGTCACCCAGGCAGAGGCCATGTCCTCATCATGCTGCTCTTGCAAAGTCTTCATCATCAACCGAAATATGAGTTCTTGCATTATCCTGTTGAATCCAAATAGTTCTCCTTGCATCTTCTTGAGGCCAATGAGTTTTGATGGCCCATAGGACTTTAACCAATCAGATATGATCTCATAGTATCCCTATAAACCTTCATTGTCTTGGTGATGAGTGTCCCCCTTCGTCTATTACCACTTCTCCATTTAGCGGGTTCCTACACATAGTGCCACACAAGTTACCTCTGCGAACACATAACATAAACTAATTGCTATGAAGCATGTAGGTTCGGCTACCTTTCTTATAAAAGGTCAGATGCCTAACTTGCCATCAAATGTGCAATTACCTTCATTGTAGATCTGAGGCTTAGAAACTGCAGCTAAGAACATCACCTTTCCAATGGCATTCTTGTTGCGAATAGTCTTGTGAGGCTCATCCTCATCTGGATGCTTAACAGGTCATGTCCTTTTTTGTGGCATTGTACCACTTCTCATCCAAGTGGATGATGTTGTCCATTTCATGGAACTTTGGTTCAGTTTGCAATGTACTGGATCTAGCATTGAAATACACCACGACAATCTTTCCTTTTTGTTCGCTTCCATTAAATATGAATTTATTGTATTAGAGTGTCATCTTAAGAGTCCTTGTTTGAATAGCCTATGTAATGTGCTTTTGTTTGCACCTAGATCTTCAGCCAGAGATCTTATAGTTGACCTTCTGTGCAGTGGAATTGTTGGAAATTGTGATAGGTCAACTTGAACCTTTTTTTGGCTAGAATTCTTGGGCTTCCTAGAACAGATGTCAACTGGTATTCCAGTATCACGGCATTGCTTTGCACGCTTCCAAATCCACCACACCGCTGATCGATGGACATTGAACAATTTAGTAGCCATATTTGTAATGTTTTTCCTTAGTTTTTAGTTGACACTTCTCTCAAGCAAAGCTTCATATATTTGTTGTCTTTGAGTTCGAGTCAGATCTTTTGACCTGATGCGAACATTTGTATTTGCATGTCCATCTTCGTCCATGTAAACAGCATACTCGTGCATGTCCTCCTCCATGGCTGCAAAGACGGAATCATTGACTGCAAAGCAAATCCCAAGGGTAATTGTTTAGTGCATATTGGCCATTTACATAATCTACACAGTTGATTTTGGAATCTTAGATCTGATAATTTATTATGCATGCATTTGTAAAGCAAATTTGCATTCTTTGTGCAATGGAATTTAATTCAAATCATATCATGTACCTGTTTGATAGCTTGTTGACATCATGAAAAAACTTAATGTTGTTGAGTAATTAGTGCATGATAGCTCTTGGTATTATGATAAGAAAGAACTATATGTTCTATGAGCATCAATCTATTGGCACCGCAAAACAAACCACTAATGTACTATTGTAAGTCATGTTTAAGTCACGTGTGACCTCTATGTAATCTCATTGAATCAAAATAATTGTGCATAATTATGAAAAGCGTAGAAGAACAACATAGTTTAGTGATCGTACTCTCTTGCATTTCTTCATATTGGGCAGAAGCTTGTAAATTGAGATTAAAATCATCTTGTTCATCAGGAATAGCAAAGGTGACATCCCCATCTACTTGTTGTTAACTATCAATAGGCTGCACATTGAGGTCTGGTATGGCCTCTCCATCTGCTTGGTGTTCATCATTAGTAGTCAGCACATTGAGGTCCGACTTCTTGGTGCTCATCAATAGTAAGATGCACATTAAGGTAAGGCATGGCCCCTCCAATTGCTTGGTGCTCATCATTAGTAGGATGTACATTGAGGTCTAGTATGGCCCATTGTCGCTGGGTCAAAACTGCGGCAAGCATGTTGTTCAAATTGGTGTCAGAGTACGAGGTCTCCGGTTGCTAGGGTGGACTTAGGAACACAAGAATCACGCAGAGAAGACACAACGGTTTATCCTGGCTCGGGCCAATTTGGTCCCTATGTCCAGCAGCTGATGATCCTTATACTCAAGAGCACCCAAAATCTAGGGGTTACAACAGAGTGTAAAGGAAGAAGAGTTTGGTAGGGGGTTAGCTCGGTGCTAATCCTAAGGTTGCCTCGCCACCGGTAGAATCTCTCCCTCATCAGAGAGGAAGGAGACGGTGGGATGCGGCGGAGGAGAGGCTCTCGGTGCCCCTCTTTGGGTTGCCTTGCTCTTGGTGTAGAGCGAAGGTGGATGGAATGGAATGGAGTCTCTGTTGATCGAATCGGAATCCTCCCCCTCTAGGTCCGACCTTATGCCTTATATAATGGGATAGGTCGGGTACAAGGCAATTTGAGGGTTCTAGTCTACAATCTACGTGTGTCGGAGTCCAGGAGGGTCTTGCAGCAGTGCGGCTTGGACCGTCGAGGTGTCTTGGTGCTAAAGAAGCCTGGGCATCGTTCGGCTGCTCTGTTTTGACACTCTGCGTGTCAGACGGTGTCGGCTTGGACCGACCTCCCCTAGGTGAGACCTTCTGGAGTCTTCTTGGTGGCAAAGGGGGTCGGCTCTGAGGTTGACGCGTGGGCCTAGACGCCCTGAGCCCTTAGAGACCGAGGGAAGCTTTGTCTTCTTGTGTCACACCCTGGACGTGACCCTGTCAGAGGAGCAGTTGGAAGGGGCATGCCTTGGGAGCGACACCAAGGAGCCTTGAGCATCTGTAGCCTGGGGCTTGTCTTCTTGTGCTCGAGCCTTAGCTAGCATCGATAGCTAGGCAGGAGCCAAGGGCTGGGCCTGGAAGTGCTATAGATTGGGAGCCCAAGGCTCGGGAAAGCCCTCAAGCCCAGACAGAGGTTGCAGTCGAGTTAGGCTCTGCCGAGTCTCTTTGCCAGAGGTTGCGCGCGAGTGTGCTCGATGGGCATAGCCCCTGAGCCCCTGAGCAATACAGAAGGGATCAGTTGGGGGGTCTTTTTTGTTTGGGAACCAATGGACCCGAGGCTTAACATACCTGTATGTTAAGATCTCGTCAGGAGCCCCTGAGCCCTTCATGGCCTCACCTAGCATGATGGCGACGAAGGGTTGAATTCAATCTTCTAGTGATGGAACCCTCCTTGTTAGGGATAGCTTCTATTAGCGAGGGTGTTGTGCCCTGTTGGGGGCCTTCTTCTCCAGTGTGATGGATGGTGCTCGGCTATCGAGGCTGAGGGAAGATGATGCTAATCCCTCCGCAGGTCCATGTCGCATGGGTCTTTGATATGAGCGAGAGCTTGGCAAACTTTTCTGGGAGTCACCGATTGTAGGCCCAGAGGCACCCTCCTTTTCGATTGGGGCCTGCCATGGGACAGGTGATCAAGAGCGATGGGCTCTGGCTTAGGGCCATCTGATCATCCGGAGCTCCATGCCCTTTTGAGGGCTGCGGTAATAGGTCCCAATCCTCTCAAGCCGGCCATCTGGTGCCAACCCTCTACAACCATAGATCAAGGAAGTGGGAGCATGCCAAGGCTTGGACGGAGGCCCTCGTTAGGCCCACTACTCAGTGGCTTTTGACCTAGCTCTAGGGAGTTGTTTGTTTTCGGGGGATGCGCCACCCGAATGCCCCGTTGGTCGGGGGATCGAGCTACTCTGTTTAGGGAGACGGTGTACCTCCGATGCCATTATGGGGCCTTCTTGCTAGTGAAGGGGATAGCTTCTGGGCATGTCCCATCCGCTAACGCCATGCTTAGGCGGTTGATGGCGTCTGGGCTATCATGCTTGGTGGAGGAGTTATGATGTGCGCGCGCCCCCACGCCGTCCCGTCTCGTCTAGGAGATGGGACATCGGGGCCATGTGGAGAAAATCTAGTGGAGTAGGAGCCACGTCACTTGGTGCGCATGGATCTAAGCCATTGATGATAGCCGGTGGGCCCAGGGGGAGGTGCATCCCCCAAGTCTAGCGAGGAGGCGTGCGCAGAGTAGGCTTTATGCACGGGGGAAACTGGAGCAGGGACTTGACTCGAGGCCAGCGGTTCCCTGACTTCATCTTTACTGCACGGCCATCATCATGCAACTACATAGAGGCGTGCTACAAGGATTGAAGGGACGCCTAGCCGGTTTCCTAGGGTCCTCTATAGCCGCTGATGGCTGAGCGGAGGGCCAGAGGGAGGCCCCTAGGGGATGCAGTGTCTTCAATCCCTTTCTCTAGTCCCTTCTCTTCTTCTTCCTCAGATCCATCTTCTTCTTCGGTGGTGATGGCAGCGGCGATGAAGTATGATGCTTCCCTCTGGGTGAGCCTAGTGTTGTCCGCTGGGCGACTGCTTCTTCGAGGGTGGAAGGACTCTAGCGACGGGAAGCTAACAACATGGCATAGAGGCAGTTGCAGAACCGCAACGCTGGGTGGGGGACCAGGGCCTCCATGCCGCCGGTGGCCCGAGTGTTTGTGGTCTTGCCCTAAGTTGCCAGTGCCAACACCTCCCCGACGCTGGGGCTCGTTGAGTCCCCGCTGCGCTGTCCTTCCCTGAGGAAGGGGAAGGGCCCCAGCACCTTGGGCGACCAAGGTCTTTCCATTTTGTTAACGGAAGAGCCAGTGGTTTAGGGGCTCGGTAGGCCTTTGCGCCATTGAGCTTGGTAACCGTGTCGGTAGCGGTTTTTCCCAATTAATGAAATTACTTCTGTGCCTAATCCCATTTTGCCCCTGAGTCGTGCTTAGAGACTTGATCCCTCATTGGGCTATGCTATTACGACGATGGCCTCATTAGCCAAGATCACCTCGCCCATGCTGCTAGCGGGTAAGTCCATGAGAACCCTAGGTTTATGGTCGTTCCATGCCCCAGTCATGTCCCCTAGAGGGGAGATCCTCGGCTTCTCGACCGAGCCACTCGTATAGTTCCCGAGGCCATGTATCAGTGCTTGGGGGCTCGCTGCCTCCCTCGTTAGGTCACCATGAGCGGCTCAAGGCCAATACTCGGACATCGTTCATCACAAGGGTCAGGGCACTGCGGGCGCCCCAACTACAGCTGTGTGGGCTCGCCTCCCGAGCATCCCTCGCACTTTAGTTGCTTCAGGTGGCCTTGAAGCCTGGTGGGCCGGCCTTGAACCCTCAGTGATGCCCCTTCTAGGAGGCCTCCAGACGGGCATGCGGTGGGGGCAACGATACAATGAAGGATCGGGCGATAGGCAGATAGCTGTAAAGGAAAAACAGAATAGACATAAGAGAAGGGAAGAGGTTATAGCTGGTAACGCAATGGCCAGGGCCGCTCCATTAGTGCCTTGCCGATCTTTTGCCTGCTCCTACTCCGTTCATCCTGTCCTTGCCTTGCTCGGGGGCCTTCTACAACGGTCCTCCTTCAGAAAAAGTTAGCAAGTGGTTAGCTCAGTCGATCTTCCGGTGCAGTCGAGCCATCAATGAGAGGGCTTAGGTCAAGGGAGATAGCAAAATAGAGCGAGTAGAAGTAAACTAAGAAGGTCGGGAGGACCAGGCTTATCTTGGTTTTTGTTGTTGGAGAGGTAGGCTGGCGAAGAAGGCCAGGAGGCGGGCCGTGGCTCGGGAGGCATCACTTCTGGGTGGATGGCTCAGCGATGGCCTTTCCTCATGGGGAAAGGTCAGAACTCACCTCGATCGGTTCAGACCCTTTGGGGGGCCGAGCACCTAGATGGAGGGGCCAGCCGAGCCACCGCTGCCGCTAGAGGTTTTGATTGCCTTGCCGATTCGGTCGAGCACTGTCGCTGTCTTGGCTACTTCCACCGCTGGCACCCTTACTACATCGTGGCCAGGGCCTTCTAGAGCATAGGGAGCGACAAGCATGGCCACTTGGGTGACGCAATCTTGCTTGCAGTAGTAGGCTTGCTCGAAGTTGCCCTCGACGGTGATGACCCCATTCAAGCTAAGCATCTTGAGCTTGAGGTAGGTCTTGTTGGGGACGACCATGAACTTGGCAAAGCATTGTCGACCGAGGAGGGCGTGGTAGACATCAGGAAAGTTGATGACCTCAGAGGTGAGTGGCTCCTTGCAGGTTCTTTGGTTGGCCGAAGGTGATGTTGAGCCAGAGTGCCCGAGGGGTATGGCTTCCTTTCTCGGCACAATCCCATAGAATAGCGCCTTGTTGGGGCGCAGGCTGCTCCGAGGGATGCCCATCTTGTCGAGGGTGCTGGCGTAGTGTATGTTGAGGCCACTGTCCTCATCCATCAGGACCTTGGTGAGGAGTGTGGTGCCCACAATCGGGTTGACAATGAGCGGGTAGCACCCCGGATGCGAGACATGATCAGGATGGTCTTCTTGGTCGAAGGTGATGGTCATCTAGGACCACCGAAGCTGCATCGGGGAGGTGAGGGTGTGGACAGCATTCACCTCCTGTTCGGTGATGTAGCATGCCAAGCGGGATTCATATGCCTAGGAGCCCCGAAGATCATGAGGCAGCGCTTGGCCTCGGGGAACTCATTGTCTTCCCCCTGGGCGCTGTCCATCAGGTCACTGGCCTTCGAGGCAGGCTTCTGGGCCTTGCCCTATTGGCCAAGGGTGCCACGGATGTAGCCCTTCATGGTGGCACAGTCCTTTAGAAGATGCTGCGCCTGCCCACCCTAGAACGGACAGGGGGACTCGAGCACCTTCTCGAAGTGTTCCGGGCCTACAGTGCGCCCACGGGGCTAAGGTCTGGCAGTAAGGTTGGCTGCGGTGACCATTTCCTCCCCATGGCACTTTTGATCTTTGTTCCACCTGTCGTGGCATCATTGGGATGAGACATTATTGTCGGGGCCATCACCACCACTGAGGTGGCCGGTGGCCTTGGCTTTCTCACTGAAGTTTTCCTAGACGGTCTCCTCGCCGGTGGCGTACTAGGTGGCGATGTCCAGGAGCTCCCAAGTTGTGCACGAGGTCTCATGGCCGAGCGTGTGGACAAGCACCTTGTGGGTCATACCACAGATGAAGGTGTTGATCACGTCAGTGTCATTGATGTTTGGGAGCTCATTGCCTTAGAGGGTCTCACCGGCCCTCTGCTTGTAGTTGTGGAGACCATAGGAGTTCCTTGGGCGGGTGTAGGTACCCTGAAAGTGGCTGATGAAGACCGCACAGAGATCGCCCCTGTAGTAGATGCTACCGGGCTCGAGTTGCTCGAGCCAAGCTCTGGTTGAGCTTGATAAAAGCAGAGGAAGGTACTAGATGGCGAAGTCATCGTCTCACCCTTCGGCCTTCAGGCAAGGAGGTAGTCCTCTAGCCAAAGGTTTGGGTTGGTCTCACCGTCATACTTGGAGATGTGCGTCGGCGGCTAGAAACTCCTTGGATACGGGGCCACCCAGACTGCTGCCTTGAACGCCAGTGGGCCAAAGTGATCCGAGACAGGGCCCCTGCCCCGTCACTCAGGGGTATGGGACCGTGTCTGAGCCTGGTGTCTGGCCTTGATGGTGTCGCAAACGTCATGGTCGTCGCTGATCCTGTGGTGCATCAGGTGACACCAAGGAGAGAGGTCGTGCCTTTGCTCCTACAGAGGCTTGGCACCCCGGGTCCATGGCCGGTTAGAGCTATTGCCAGAGGTGTCACCACCACTTCCCTCCCCTTGCAGGGTGTAAGCGTCGAAGCACCCCCAAGTCGGCGGTGGCTGTCATCTGGGATGCTGAGAGAGCGCGGCGTGGCGCCGAGAGGCTAAAATCTTGGCTTGCTGCTCGAGGGCGACGTGGAGAAGCCGCTTTGCCTCGTTCAACCGCTCGTTGGTCTTTAGGTCCGACGTGTCGAAGATGTCTTCTAGGTGGCAAGCGGCGGCTGCCATGTTGTACGCTGCACTGGGGAAGCACTGGGAGCCCCTATGTGGGCGTCATCGTGTGTGGTCTGCTGCCACGCAAAGTCCTACCTTTGGCGCTCAAGCTCTGCCTCGGCAGCCTCTAGGTCCTCCTGCTGAGTGCGCAAGTGGTCTGCCTTCTCCTGAAGGTAGGCCGTGCGGGTGCGGGGACTTTAGTTCGGCGGTGTGAGCCCGGGTGCCTCCTCAAACTGAACCTCACCATTGATGTGGTAGCACATGCATGGTGGGTCATTGTAGTCAATGTCGTCGGAGTCATACTCCGAGACGTTCCCCGAGAGAATCTCGAGGAAGGCGTGGAGCGAGGGGATGTTTATCCCCGCCACGCCGAAGAGGATGGTGCTCTGCGACACGTCATGAATGATGAGGTGCTCTAGCTCTAGCTGGAAGGACACTGCCATGTTCTGTATCCCGAAAGGCAGGTCTAGGAGGTAGTACCAGAAGCGATCGGGCGACTGGAGCACCTCACCGATGGTGATCTGGTGGTGAATGTTGGCCAACATGTAGAACATCTAGTAGCGGTCTAACACAGTGGGCCCAGACTGCACCGGATCTGACGGGCTAGAACCTCAAGGTTAGCTCCCAAGAGTCCTAATGGAGGAGACGGCGCTGGGGGCTCATTTCCTATCGGTGCAGCCCCATGGAGTGGATGAAGCTCACTGTAGCAATCGGCGATGTAGGCCAGGCTCCCAAAGTTGAGGACCTAGCCCGGAGTGAAGGCGCCGGCCACAAAGGAGAACTTGTCGGGGAAGCGGATGCCGCCATCTGGGGTGGCACCGCTTGCTCGAGCAATGAGGCAGGTGGCTCCGACCACTGTAGAGCTAGAATCACACTTGACATTGCACCTTACCTGGCGCGCCAACTGTCACAGGGTTGAAACAACAACAAGCATGTTGTTCGAATCGGTGTCAGAGTACAAGGTCTCCTGTGGCTCGGGTGGACTCAGGAACACAAGAATCACACAGAGAAGACACAACGGTTTATCCTGGTTCAGGCCAATTCGGTCCCTACATCCAGCAGCTGATGATCCTTATACTCAAAATCACCCAAAATATTGGGGTTACGACAAAGTGTAAAGGAAAAAGAGTTTGGTAGGGGGTTAGCTCAGTGCTAATCCTAAGGTTGCCTCACCATCGGTGGAATCTCCCCCTCGTTAGAGAGGAAGGAGATGGTGGGATGTGGTGGAGGAGAGGCTCTCAGTGCCCCTCTCTAGGTTGCCTTGCTCTCAGTGTAGAGTAGAGGCAGATGGAATGGAATGGAGTCTCTGGTGATCGAATTGGGATCCTCCCCCCTTAGGTCTGACCTTGTCCCATATATAATGGGATAGGTCGGGTACGAGGTGGTTTGAGGGTTCTAGCCTACGATCTACATGCTCAGAGTCTAAGAGGGTCTTGTAGCACTGCAGTGTGGACCGTTGATGTGTCTTGGTACTGAAGAAGCCTGGGTGTCATCCGGCTGCTCTATTTTGACACTCTACATGTCAGACGGTGTTGGCTTGGACCGGCCTCCCCCAGGTGAGACCTTCTGGAGTCTTCTTCTTGGCGAAGGAGGTTGGCTCCGGGGGCTGAAGCATGGGCCCGAAAGCCCTTGAGCCCCCGGAGGCCACGAGAAGCTTTGTCTTCTTGTGTCATGCCCCGAACGTGACCCTATCAGAGGAGCAGTTGGTAGGGTCATGCCTTGGGAGCGACGCTAGGGAGACCCCAGGCATCGGTAGCCTGGGGCTTGTCTTCTGTGTTTGGGACTTGGCTAGCATCGATAGCCGGGCAGGAGCCAAGGGCTGACCCTGGAAGTGCCATAGATCAGAAGCCCAAGGATCGAGGGAGCCCTCGAGCCCCAGGCGGAGGCTGTGGTTGAGTCAGGCTCGGCCAGGTCTCTTTGCTAGAGGGTGCGTGCAAGCGTGCCTGAAGGGCATAGCTCTCGGGTGATCCTGATCATAGGGGTCAGTCAAGGGGTCTTCCTCGTTCGGGAGCCAATGGACCCAAGGCTTAACATACTATATATTAGGATCTCGTCACCCATCCTTCTAGATTATATTGACATTGTTTATCATCAGCATGCACCGCAGTGAGGTAAGCACAAATGTATATAGCCAATTTCATTCTTGTACTTGTAACAATGGTAGAGATGAAGTCATGAAAGAACTTACTTGAAGTGATTCCTTCATTTTCCCCTCTTAGAATCTCACCTCCAACAAGTTGTTCCTCTTCCAATGGCACCTCATTCAGATCTGGTAAGGATTAATGGATTGGGAATGGTAGTTCATTTGGTGGCTCCTCGCTCATGTTTGTGAAGGCCTCTCCTTGATCTAGTGGTTCTGAGTTGAGATAAAAAACCATGGGTGTTGGAGTAGTCTACGCTGTGAGTAGCAAATGAAAGATGGGAGGAAGAGTTATCTAGTGGCCACTGTGCTTTTATAGTTTGTAATTAGCGGGAAATGAAAATTTGAAATGTGTGGTCATTGTTATTTTGGCTACTATTGTACTTGCATTTGTAAAATGTGGCAGTGTATATCATGTGGCTATGTATAATTGTGTGGCTATTGTTGGTCCACGTCAGGTTGCTTGCCTGTTGTCTTATGGAGAATTCTTCAGATGCGATGATTACTCTGAAGAAAAGGTTGTTACCAAACAAAAAGGTAGGGGTACATGCACAGTTTTGAGTCTTTGCTAATCCTACCTTCATAGTTCTCAAGGCGTCACCTAGGCATCCAGGCGCTCCCCCATCGCCTTGCAGAATGGGCGCCTAGGCGGGCGCCTAGGCATCTAGGCGGTGGTACATCACCATGCTTCGCCTTTACGCCTTAAGAACTATGCCTACCTTGAAATATGAGATTTCCATCATTTTTGAGATGGAGGGAGTTGCTAGTACCTAATGTGGACAGAGATAGGGGTAAAAATGTTACAGATATTTTTAGACCAAATCCGTTTAGAGGAGTTTAGATCTAACTCATATTCGAGTCTGGATATTCAGTGAGGTAAGCACAAATGTATATAGCCAATTTCATTCTTGTACTTGTAACAATGGTAGAGATGAAGTCATGAAAGAACTTACTTGAAGTGATTCCTTCATTTCCCCCTCTTAGAATCTCACCTCCAACAAGCTGATCCTCTTCCAATGGCACCTCATTCAGATCTGGTAAGGATTAATGGATTGGGAATGGTAGTTCATTTGGTGGCTCCTCGCTCATGTTTGTGAAGGCCTCTCCTTGATCTAGTGGTTCTGAGTTGAGATCAAAAACCATGGGTGTTGGAGCAGTCTACGCTGTGAGTAGCAAATGAAAGATGGGAGGAAGAGTTATCTAGTGGCCACTGTGCTTTTATAGTTTGTAATTAGCGGGAAATGAAAATTTGAAATGTGTGGTCATTGTTATTTTGGCTACTATTGTACTTGCATTTGTAAAATGTGGCAGTGTATATCATGTGGCTATGTATAATTGTGTGGCTATTGTTGGTCCACGTCAGGTTGCTTGCCTGTTGTCTTATGGAGAATTCTTCAGATGCGATGATTACTCTGAAGAAAAGGTTGTTACCAAACAAAAAGGTAGGGGTACATGCACAGTTTTGAGTCTTTGCTAATCCTACCTTCATAGTTCTCAAGGCGTCACCTAGGCATCCAGGCGCTCCCCCATCGCCTTGCAGAATGGGCGCCTAGGCGGGCGCCTAGGCATCTAGGCGGTGGTACATCACCATGCTTCGCCTTTACGCCTTAAGAACTATGCCTACCTTGAAATATGAGATTTCCATCATTTTTGAGATGGAGGGAGTTGCTAGTACCTAATGTGGACAGAGATAGGGGTAAAAATGTTACAGATATTTTTAGACCAAATCCGTTTAGAGGAGTTTAGATCTAACTCATATTCGAGTCTGGATATTCAGTGAGGTAAGCACAAATGTATATAGCCAATTTCATTCTTGTACTTGTAACAATGGTAGAGATGAAGTCATGAAAGAACTTACTTGAAGTGATTCCTTCATTTCCCCCTCTTAGAATCTCACCTCCAACAAGCTGATCCTCTTCCAATGGCACCTCATTCAGATCTGGTAAGGATTAATGGATTGGGAATGGTAGTTCATTTGGTGGCTCCTCGCTCATGTTTGTGAAGGCCTCTCCTTGATCTAGTGGTTCTGAGTTGAGATCAAAAACCATGGGTGTTGGAGCAGTCTACGCTGTGAGTAGCAAATGAAAGATGGGAGGAAGAGTTATCTAGTGGCCACTGTGCTTTTATAGTTTGTAATTAGCGGGAAATGAAAATTTGAAATGTGTGGTCATTGTTATTTTGGCTACTATTGTACTTGCATTTGTAAAATGTGGCAGTGTATATCATGTGGCTATGTATAATTGTGTGGCTATTGTTGGTCCACGTCAGGTTGCTTGCCTGTTGTCTTATGGAGAATTCTTCAGATGCGATGATTACTCTGAAGAAAAGGTTGTTACCAAACAAAAAGGTAGGGGTACATGCACAGTTTTGAGTCTTTGCTAATCCTACCTTCATAGTTCTCAAGGCGTCACCTAGGCATCCAGGCGCTCCCCCATCGCCTTGCAGAATGGGCGCCTAGGCGGGCGCCTAGGCATCTAGGCGGTGGTACATCACCATGCTTCGCCTTTACGCCTTAAGAACTATGCCTACCTTGAAATATGAGATTTCCATCATTTTTGAGATGGAGGGAGTTGCTAGTACCTAATGTGGACAGAGATAGGGGTAAAAATGTTACAGATATTTTTAGACCAAATCCGTTTAGAGGAGTTTAGATCTAACTCATATTCGAGTCTGGATATTCAGTGAGGTAAGCACAAATGTATATAGCCAATTTCATTCTTGTACTTGTAACAATGGTAGAGATGAAGTCATGAAAGAACTTACTTGAAGTGATTCCTTCATTTCCCCCTCTTAGAATCTCACCTCCAACAAGTTGTTCCTCTTCCAATGGCACCTCATTCAGATCTGGTAAGGATTAATGGATTGGGAATGGTAGTTCATTTGGTGCCTCCTCGCTCATGTTTGTGAAGGCCTCTCCTTGATCTAGTGGTTCTGAGTTGAGATCAAAAACCATGGGTGTTGGAGCAGTCTACGCTGTGAGTAGCAAATGAAAGATGGGAGGAAGAGTTATCTAGTGGCCACTGTGCTTTTATAGTTTGTAATTAGCGGGAAATGAAAATTTGAAATGTGTGGTCATTGTTATTTTGGCTACTATTGTACTTGCATTTGTAAAATGTGGCAGTGTATATCATGTGGCTATGTATAATTGTGTGGCTATTGTTGGTCCACGTCAGGTTGCTTGCCTGTTGTCTTATGGAGAATTCTTCAGATGCGATGATTACTCTGAAGAAAAGGTTGTTACCAAACAAAAAGGTAGGGGTACATGCACAGTTTTGAGTCTTTGCTAATCCTACCTTCATAGTTCTCAAGGCGTCACCTAGGCATCCAGGCGCTCCCCCATCGCCTTGCAGAATGGGCGCCTAGGCGGGCGCCTAGGCATCTAGGCGGTGGTACATCACCATGCTTCGCCTTTACGCCTTAAGAACTATGCCTACCTTGAAATATGAGATTTCCATCATTTTTGAGATGGAGGGAGTTGCTAGTACCTAATGTGGACAGAGATAGGGGTAAAAATGTTACAAATATTTTTAGACCAAATCCGTTTAGAGGAGTTTAGATCTAACTCATATTCGAGTCTGGATATTCAGTGAGGTAAGCACAAATGTATATAGCCAATTTCATTCTTGTACTTGTAACAATGGTAGAGATGAAGTCATGAAAGAACTTACTTGAAGTGATTCCTTCATTTCCCCCTCTTAGAATCTCATCTCCAACAAGTTGTTCCTCTTCCAATGGCACCTCATTCAGATCTGGTAAGGATTAATGGATTGGGAATGGTAGTTCATTTGGTGGCTCCTCGCTCATGTTTGTGAAGGCCTCTCCTTGATCTAGTGGTTCTGAGTTGAGATCAAAAACCATGGGTGTTGGAGCAGTCTACGCTGTGAGTAGCAAATGAAAGATGGGAGGAAGAGTTATCTAGTGGCCACTGTGCTTTTATAGTTTGTAATTAGCGGGAAATGAAAATTTGAAATGTGTGGTCATTGTTATTTTGGCTACTATTGTACTTGCATTTGTAAAATGTGGCAGTGTATATCATGTGGCTATGTATAATTGTGTGGCTATTGTTGGTCCACGTCAGGTTGCTTGCCTGTTGTCTTATGGAGAATTCTTCAGATGCGATGATTACTCTGAAGAAAAGGTTGTTACCAAACAAAAAGGTAGGGGTACATGCACAGTTTTGAATCTTTGCTAATCCTACCTTCATAGTTCTCAAGGCGTCACCTAGGCATCCAGGCGCTCCCCCATCGCCTTGCAGAATGGGCGCCTAGGCGGGCGCCTAGGCATCTAGGCGGTGGTACATCACCATGCTTCGCCTTTACGCCTTAAGAACTATGCCTACCTTGAAATATGAGATTTCCATCATTTTTGAGATGGAGGGAGTTGCTAGTACCTAATGTGGACAGAGATAGGGGTAAAAATGTTACAGATATTTTTAGACCAAATCCGTTTAGAGGAGTTTAGATCTAACTCATATTCGAGTCTGGATATTCAACGTCCAGTACCATATTCGTATCTGAATACTCAAATCGTATATTTGTGATGTCGATATATCAAATCGTATCTTATCCGACATGGTTGACATTATCCGTATTAAATCCAAATCTAGAGAGGAATATAAAAATAAATATAATATCAATGATATATGTCCGTATTCGATCCATTTTCATCCCTAGGAAGAGACATGGATTGCATGCTCGACCCTATGATAGGCCTAATAGCATTGCTTGGACCGTGGCATTCATTTCCTTTTTACTTATCACACACAAGTTTCCTAATTTATATTGTTTCCCGGTATATACATATATGTGCTTGCACACCGCTAATTTTATCAATAATGCTCTGACATTGAGGTTCGTCCTTTCCAGAAACCGCATGCGCCCACTGTGCTCACTCCCACCCGCGACGTGAGTACAAGTAGTATATACCATACTTATATTAAGAAAGAATCACCAATTCATCTTCTCCCTTCTTCTTCATCTGCACACACCAATCGTCGAATCGACAATAGCCGCGCACCTCCTTCATCCTTTTTGCTTCCTCCTCCCCACCACAGCACTAGAGCAAGTTTTTTTTGAGGGGGGTTCTCCCTCTATAATAACTATTCGATCTATACGTCATGCTATATGAGCCCTCCATCATGCGTGATCTTACTCTTCCTCTATAACAATCGTTTGATCTACATGTTGTGCTATACGAGCCATCTATCATCCGGGATCTTGCAAGTAAGATGTTGTTGGTATTTCTTAACACATACAAAAATAATCAGCAAGGGCACGGAATTACCGTTGTAGCATTTCATTCGAGAGTATTCAGGGTATCATATTTTCTATAGGAAATGGAGGTACTCTTCTAGCTTGTTCGTCCAAGGACAACACAAGGGTAGAGTTTGTATAGTTTGAGATGGATTCCTATGGTTATAGGGTCTATGGGTAGATAAAATTTACTTTTACTTCCTTACTTCAGGCACCGGAGCGCAGCTGGTCTGCTAGCCGATACCGGCTTGTAGCCGGCATCTAACCCGAACGTGGGGGAATACGAGGGATGGACAGGGCTGTCACCACCTGCCGCCTACCCCTCAATTGTAGAGAACAAGGCAAATGAAGGTAGCCTCTAGCCTAGACACCATGTCTACGCTATCGACTACTACTCTAGTGTGCTAGCAAGGGTTATCCGTCTTTATCAGGGCCCTTCTACTAGAGCATCCGCCACGGGGACGGATGACAAACTAGCAAACAAGTGAGAGTATAGCTTAACTAATCAGAGACTTTATAACCAAAGGAACCATGAACACTCACTTAGTGGGAAATCCTGTTGGAGTTCAAGTGCTCGTCGAGGTATAAGGCGGGGAGACGCCGACAAGCTCGGTGCTTCCCCAAACTCTTCCTCACATCTCTCCCTTATGACTCTAGCTAGCTAATAGGGCCTAAGCCCTTTGGAGTGCTACTCTAACTCAAGTGAGGTGTGCTCTTTGCCTTTTGTGTTGTGTGTTGTAGAGGGGGTTGCCCCTCTATTTATACATGGAGAGATGGTGTTGTGGCTATTCCTGGTGTGAATCCCATGCACCACCGCATTCTACATGGAGGCATGCAACCACCACATGAAGGAGAGGACGAGAAGCTTTAGCAGGGGGCCGACTGCCCCTTGACTATGGCTTCTCGCCACTGCCTTGCCCTGGTTGAATTAATTTGATGGCGTCTCCCTTGTTCCTTTGCGCAAATCAGCGTCGGAAAGCGCCTTTTGGTGATTTATTCCATGTATTTGTGTTTGTGACCTACAAAATAATGTTCTCTAAATACATGTGGAACTTGGTTAATATTAAATCCATATGTGATTAAGATTGCTAATTTCTCCTCTTTTGTGACTCAATTGGCAGTCGAATTTGATTGATAAAACCGCCAACAGATGTAAACTACATGTAAGATGTAAACCAAGATTCAATCTTAACTGCGTTACAATCCCACCCACGTACATCTACAATCCTACCCATTTTTGCATTACATGAACCCAAGCACCATAGGAATCATGTAGGATTAGGCCTTCCTTTAGGTTTCTACCTTTCCTACCCGCCCACGCCGGTACTTCTTCACCCTATCTGCTTCCTTTGCTCCACCCTAGCGTCGTGCCCCAAGCTCATCGCTGGAGCCCGCCACTTTTTGTTCATCTTCTCCACCACGGGCTGCAATCCTATAGCTAGTACTACAATATAGTGAGGGGCAGGCTAGGAGATGGTGCTCGTCATAGGCCCCTCTAGGCGGCAGCCCTCCTTGGCCTCCCTACTCAGCTAGGCCTTGTCATTGCCACTCTAGTGCCTCCACCAGGGCGACCTCCATCTGCTCACTATCCTCCTTGCCGATCTATACCGCAGTTCCCCACCAAGTAGACCATGGTGTCATGGTGAACACTGTGTTTCATCTTGTTGGGGTTGTGATACCCCATGTATCTCAAGGCATTGATTAGATAGCCGCACGGGTGGCCCATGGTACGCCAGCTAGTATAAGCCCAAATGATTGAGACCCAAACTAAGCTAAGCAGACCAGGCCAAACACTAAGGCTAGAGCCTGCCATGGCCCCCCTATCCTTGCCTTAGCAGCATGCCGCACAAAGGCTCACAACCTCTCCATCATCCCAACCCCCGAGAGGAACGATGAGAAGATCGAGTGTAGCCATACGCACCTACTCTGATAGGAGCAAGCACGCCGCACTAACCCCGCAAGGACTGAGGGGACAGCGGGCACCTCCATCTGGTTAGACACCATCCCTGCGCCACGTAGCAGAGACAAGACAACATCGCCAAGCGGTGATGGCCAATATGGTGACCCACTGTCCAAATACGGCCCGACGAGACATATGTACGATCGCACCCACTATGGGATGGGATCTACGATGGTGGCCTTGACTTAGGGGCCATCCAAACCAACAGGGGCCATGACCCCAGAGCCTGAGATCATGGCTCCCAACTCCACAAGCTAAGAAGATGACCAATGACCTGGGGGCGGCTACCAACTCCTGTATGACACACCCAAGAGATTAGGAAGCGATAAGGAAGGCCACCACAAAGACCACACCATGTAGGATGGCTGGCAAAACACCAATGTGCCCACAATGCTGCCATGAATGGCACTGTAGCACCATGCCACACCATACCATGATATGGACAGAGGACCATGACGACAACCACGTCCAGACGTGCACCACAAGACAGCGTTGCTTGCAAGCCAAGTAAGCTAGGTTCCCTCCCTCGGGCTCACAACTCCTCAGTTGGGAGAACATCCTTCTTTATATGTGACCTAGCCCTAGACTCTATATAAGGGCAGCCAGGGCACCCCACCTTCACCATCTCTAGACTCTTGAAGCTCTCATTCAAACAGTCCATCTCCTAGCTCTAGCTCCATCTCCTACCTCTTCCACCATTCTTGCACCCCCCATTGTAAAAACTTTAGACCATTCAAGCGAGGAACATGCACTCTATCATCTCTGAGACTGGATGTAGGGCTTCGGCCTGAACTAGTATAAATCCTCATGTCTTTGGATGCTACTATCATCTCGCTTGGTAGACCAGGTGTAAGCCGTTGCTTGAAGTAAGCAAGAAGAAGTAGAGTTTACCTGTACAAGAGACCCAAAAGCTATAAGAACCCTTATCTGCCCCTTCAACTCTACTCTTGTGTTGTCCTTGGATGAATTAGCTAGAAGAGATACCTCCATTCCCTATGGAAATATGATACCCTGAATACTTTCGGGTAAAAGCTACAACGGTAATTCCGTACGCTTGCAGAATCTTTTTGTATACGTTAAGAAATACCAACAAGCTTTTTGGCACCATTGCCAGGGAACGGTTTCTATTTTCTTCAAACCTAGTTCATCCTTGTATCTGTATCCTTTATCTTTTCTTTTTTAAAAAACAAAATAGTCTTCTTTTATCTTTTCTATCATGAAGCTAACATCTGTTGCAAACCTTTCCGCTTCAAAGGAGGAGTTCCTTGAGCCACCACCAAAACCAAGCTTTTTATCTGGCCACGGACTCCACCCTAGTTTGATAGCCATGGTTCGGGCATAACCCTTCTCTAGGCTTGAAAAAAGAAAACCCTTGCAATCACCTGCTAGATTTTGAGGAGATTTGTTCATGCTTGAGCATTTTGGGCATGACAAAAGAAACTCTTAGGTGGAAATTGTTTCCTTTCTCACTCACGGAGAAGGCAAAACAATGGTACATACATGCCGTAGAAAGTACGAATGGGGACTGGGACGAACTTAAAGAAAAGTTTTGTCTTGTATTTTTCCCTATGTCACATATAGGCTCTCTACCAAGGGCAATCATTGACTTTGAGCAGAATGAGAAGGAATCTATAGGTGTAGCCTGGGTCCAATTTTCAAAGTTAATATAAGTCGGCCTAGACTTGTCTTTACCCAATAGCATATTGCTATGACTCTTTTGTTTGGGTATTGACATAAATGCTGACCTATGCCTAGACATGAATGCCGGAGGCCATTTTGCACACAAACCTATGATGAAACAAGTAGAATTCCTTGAGCGCTTCATAGCCAAACATGCTTCTTCCATCATGAACCCTATAACCCTCCAAGCAAAAGTCATGTCAAGTGTGGAGGAGTCCTCGTTAGTTGAATCCCAACTCGTACCAATACAATCCTAGGTTCAACTTATGAGCCCCACCCAGACCATGAACACCGAAGGAATGAGTAATTCATCCTTCAGAGTTCCCTATCGAATTTGAGGATTATGGCAATACCTCGAAGATATCACGACATGAAAAGTACTCAAAAGAAGTTCCCCTAGAGTGGAACCATCAAAGGAATGGTTAATGGAAGTGAAACGTTCTTTTGAAGCAATTCAGATTCTTTCACCTTCCATGACCATACCTTGTTCGTTAAGGGGACCGAACATAGAAGCCCTTCACAACCCTACAGTTGGGACTAGTATCATCTTAGAATTCCTAACGAAAAAACTTTTGGGTAACATGCAGCTAGTCCCAACTGACAAACTCTTCAAAAGTCCTTTGGGGCTATTTTTCGAGTGCTGTGGGATTGCTAGGGATGTGCCTATCATAATTGACAAAATCGAGGTTTTCTTAGATTTGCATATCTTTGCCATCCTTGAGTTCGATCTTCTCATAGGCCACCCTCTTGAAAATCTTATTCAAGAAAAACCTTCGCATGGGGGCCATGATGAAAGGTTAGGAACGTCTGCTTCTGCCACTTCTATCCTTTGTCCCGAAAGTCCAAAGGCAAAGCAGCATCCCAACCATGACATGTTTGAGGAGGCGAATTTCATTCCCCATTTGTTTCACTTAGGCTTTCTAGTGAAACCATTCATCCCTCGCCAACCTCGCTTGAACCAAAATCATGTCCCTCTGGCCATCAAAACGTTGTTCTTGACAATGGCCGAGAATCCACCATGATCCTACATGAAAGGTTTTGTGCCATGGACACACCCAAAGCACAAACTTTGGAGACTGAGGTGAATGATTCCACCGTTAAGCATGAAAGTATCTCTTTTGAGACCCCTCACTTTTCATGCTCACTTTTGAAATCTCCAGAGTTCGTTGTGTTTAGTACCATATGCTTCCGCGAGGATCCCAGCCTTCTCTCAATCCTTGTTGGCAAACTTTTTAAGAGAATGGTTGTCAATGTCTTCGTTTATCACAAATGTTGCAAATCTCTTGGATGCATATTGACACTAACCTTGCAGCTTGAACATTATTGCTAAATGTTTGGTGGCAAAGCTAGGAACTATTCCACCATTGATAGCTGCAAAGACGAAGTTCCCACGGTCGAGCTTGTGACCATAAAACAAAGCACTACCGAGAGATACCCTAGATTAACATAAAAAATATATATTTATATATATGATTATTATGAAAGGAAACATATTTTTTATATAATAATAAATAATAATAATAAACTTTTGTTGTCAATAAAAGCAAGAGCATGTTTTCAAGTTAGTATGCACCTTCGAATATCCTTGTCACTAACCATTTCAGGTTGCGACTAAGAAGAACAAGGGGCATACGATGCTCGAGAACATGAGCATCAACTAAACACCGTGATGTCCTTTTGTGATGGAACACACTCAAATGGAGACCCCGACACTACACACTTGGCTTTTACACAAAAGTCCAAGTGTGGGGGAGGATGGTGAGAACTTCGCCACATGTTCCACACCAAATGTCACCTTGGTAAAAAATGATGTCAGCTTTGCCTTTCTAAAAAAAGAGAGAAAAAAGAGAGAGAGGTAGTTAAGAAAAAACAAAGAAGAAAAAATATATAAAAAAACAAGAGAAGGAGAGAGAGAAGTATTCTCCTCTACTAGACCTTTGCTATCACTAAGGCTCATGGTCCATACACACTAGTTGTGTATGTGGCCTAGCCTTGGTGATAACCTGAGATGGGCCATATACAAGCCACCACTAAGCAACTTCATGCTTCTATCCACATATGCGGGTGGTAAGAACACTCAGGTATGCAAAGGTAAATAAAAAAGTTTACCGACTCCTCTACTCATGCTTTACCTCCATATGAAAATAACTTGATCTTATGAATTCATACTTCTCTTGTTTATGATTTATGCTTTGGTTTAGGTGTATTCGAATTTGGTACATCCATAGGTCTTTTTAAATTAAGCATGGTGCTTAGGTTAAAATGACCTTCTTTAATCAAACTTAAACATGGTGTTTAACTTTGGTTATTGAACTTGGAGTATTACTTTCATAAATGATGGAGGTAACTCATGTTGGAGATGAATCAAGGCTAGGTTTATTTTGTAGACTTTACGTTAGCCTTGCTTGAGTAACCAAAGTCTGGTGAACAAACAAATAAAAAAATATATAGAGTAATAGATAATAATACTGATAATAAAAAAATCATAATAATAAAATTTAGGCTCCCCGGTGTTCAAATAGGTAGAGCCCTTGTTTGTTTTCACTTTGTTTCTTTTTGTTTGAATAAATAAGGTACAAGAATAAGTGTGGGGGAGATGATCCACACAGAGCCTTCAAAAGGTCCCCAAAAATGATGCACAACACATCTATAGTTCCAAATTCTATTTGTGCATCCTCTCTCCCTACAATCTTGAATTTAAAACAAACATAATTCTGATCATCAAAAGTAAAACTCAATGAACAATTTATGCCCCTATGCAATTATACAAACCACACTTCATTTGAAAATTTGAAAAGTGACATGTTCATAACATTCTGAGATAGAAGCTTGCACAAAGTTTGTTCGTTCCATATACATGTATTTATGCTAGTGAGAAAATACTCTAATAGGACAATCATGTCGACTAAGTTGTTGTGAGGTGTGATATAGTTCTGACTTAGAAATCCTACCATTTCTATTCAAAGCACTTGGAGAATTTGTTTTGATAAAAATGTTATAAAACCATAGTATCACATACTCCTCTTTTGGTGAGCAATTCCTACCAAGGCCAAATATAACATCTTGCAAAGTTTCAACCCTTCTACATATGTTGCTTGTTATTGTTTTGAGTTTGGTCAAGTCTTCTTGACCCTTGTTGAGAGATTTATCATGCTCCCAAGATCAAGATCATGTACACCCACATATATATGCTGCTCCTACACTAGGAGTACGCAAAAACATGCTTCCATCCACCAAAAATTCTGCTCCTACACTAGGAGTAGACAAAAAAGTTTGTTAGATAAAACTTCATGTTCTAAAAGATAGTAATCTCTCTCTAAATAAATGGTTTAGAAGAAGAGACATGGGCTATGCAAAAGTACAAAGAAGAAAATAAAAAAAATATAGGGACAGATGAAGGTCCCAAGGTATTGAAAAAAATAATGAGCACATGAAGGCTCATGAAAGAAAAAAATAATATAGCCATGTCTCAAAATAAAAAGTTAGAGAGAGATCATATATACAAAAGGAGTATAGTTTTAGTTTATCATTTTCCACACACTTGCACATCTTGATCTAAGAGTTTGACACTTCTCTCCTTGGATCCTCGATTTGACATTACAACATATGCAATAAAAGTATGCTACTTTGTTTATCCCTACCTAAAGCTCCACATAAACATTTTTAGAAGTAGGAGAAAACAAAAGAAGGCAAAATATTGCTATGCCTTGGTAAGGATTCATACACCACTGTGTGATTCGAGAGTGCCATTTAAGGAGTATAAAGTGAGCTATGCTTTTGTTTGAGAAAAACTTTTAAAAACTCCAAGTTGCTAAGATGTAAAATTAGGAATATGACTTTGTTTCGAGAACTGTTTCACTTTTTCAACAACTCAAGGAAACATGTTAGCCAATGTCACATATCTCACTTGTGTAAAGAATGTATTGGAATAACTTTCATGTATAGTTGTGTATCTTGGAAAGTTATGCTCATGATCACTTTTATCTCTAACTTTGCTCGAGGACAAACAAAGAGCTAAGTGTGGGGCTTGTTGGTGATCACTATTGCACATTTAGAACCACCAAACTAAGTCCAAAATAGGAGAAATAAACAATCTTTTTAACTCATATGCATATACTTTGACCTAGTTCCACTTGTTTCTCGAGAAAACATGTTTTGCAGGCAAATACCAGAAAACAAGTGAAAATGCACAAAATAAAGAACAAAAGCGCAGAGCAGAAAGCAAATTCCAAAAATGTGCAAAGGAAGAAATTGAAGAAGCCCACCTTCATGAAAACAGCTAGGCCGAGACACCATCGTAGGAGAGGCCCAGGCCCAGCCAGGAACCGACCACGCAAAGGCAGTCGCAAGCCGACCCCACCTGAGTGCGGCCTTACCGCTGCCGCCTGGGCCTAGCCTCCTCTAGTGGTTGTATGTCGCCATGCTAAGGCGGTTTTGGCTGGTTTCCCCTTTTGTTGGTGCCAAACTGCCCCTGTTGCAACTATAAAAGGAGGGGTAGAGGCACACCTACAACAACACCTCAAGGGAGAAAGTGCACCACACAAGAGCTTCATTCAAAAGGGCTTAGGCCCTAGTACCTATCTTGAGTTGTGAGGGAGAGATGTGAGGAAGAGTTCAAGGAAGACCTGAGCTTGTCGGTGTCTCCCCGCCTTGTACCTAAACGAATACTTGTGCCTCAATGGGTTTTCCTACTAAGTGAGTATTCGTGATTCTTATAGTTCCAAGTCTTTGAATAGTTAAGCTATACTTTTACTTGTTTTTGGGTTCATTGTCCGCTCTTGTGGCGGATGCTCTAGTAAGAGGGCCCCTGATAAAGACGGATCGCCCTAGCTAGCGCTAGAGTAGTAGTCGATAGCATAGACATGATATCTAGGCTAGAGGCTACCTTCATTTGCCTCGTGCCCTCTGGTTGAGGGGTAAGTGGCTGGTGCTGATAGCCCTGTCCGTCCCTTGTAATCCCCCATGTTTGGGTACGGCGTAGAGCTGCATGCCGATATCGCTTGGCAGACCAAGTGTAAGCCGGTGTCTAAAGCAAGAAGTAGAGTTTACCTGTACAAGAGACCCAAAAGCCATAAGAACCCTTCTCTACCCCTTCAACTCTACCCTTGTGTTGTCCTTGGATGAATTAGCTATAAGAGATACCTCCGTTCCTTATGAAAATATGATACCCTGAATACTTCCGGGTGAAAGCTACAACGGTAATTCCGTACGCCTGCGGAATCTTTCTGTAGACATTAAGAAATACCAACAACACACATGCACCCTAGAAATTCCTAGGATCTCAAAGCTTGTAAGCAAAAATAGGAGAAACTCTACGCGAGTATATCCATCACTTTTCCAAGCAGTGCAATGGGCTTTCTGATATCGTGGATGCAGATGTGATCGGAGCGTTCATCTCCGGCACGACCAATGAAGCACTCGTCCACGAGCTCAGACATAGCAAGCCACGGATGGTGCGGGAGTTGCTCAACCTCACAACAAGCCATGCCTCTGGCGAGGAGGCCGTCCGGGCAATCTTTTGCAAGTACAAGGGCAAGGCCCAAGCTAAACCCTAAGAAGGACAGTTGGAGGTGCCACGACAGCGAGTTCATCGTGACAGTCAACAGGGTCCATAGGTAGAAAACTAGCAAGCTCAACCACATCAATTTCGACAAGATAGTCTAGTTTCCATGCTGCAACCACGGCTATCTAGTCAAGCACATCCTCGAGGAATGTGATCTCATCAAACGCTACTTCAAAGGCGACTACAAGGCAATAAGCATGGATGCTCCATCCGGATCTGCTAGCAATGGGGAGAAAGGGGATGCATATCCTGACGCAAAAAGGTGCCTCATGATCTTCGGTGGACTAGTGGTGAACGAGTCCAAGCGCTGGCAAAAACTCATGGCTAGGGAGGCCAGTGTGGTTGCTCTCAGTGAAGCAGACCTGGCTTTTCTGAAATGGTCGAAAACCCTGATCACTTTCGATTAAAAGGATCGCCCTGACCACATTTCATAACCAGGGCGCTTCCCACTTGTCATTGAACCAATCATCAGTAAGACCCGCCTATCTTGTGTCCTCATGGATGGCGGGAGTAGCCTCAACCTCCTCTACGCTGAGACTTACGACGCCATGGAGCTATCACGAGCGGCAATACAGCTATCTGATGCTCTGTTCCACGGAATCATACCTGGACTTTAGGCCATTCCCCTCGGGCAGGTTGACTTACCCGTGACATTTAGAGGTCAAGCCAACTTTAACATAGAAATGCTCACCTTCAAAATAGTGGACTTCCTCGGCACCTACCATGCCATCCTAGGCCGACCATGCTACATCAAAAGTTCATGGTCATCCCCAACTACACCTACCTGAAGCTCAATGTAACACCCTAAAATTTTGAAAAGAAGAAAAATAGGAAAATAGGATTTTTGTATATTTTTGTGAGCATGCAAATTTAGAATGATAATAATTTTTATAAATTTAAAATCAAATATAAGGGTAGAAACATGATTGAGCATTCATGCTGCTGCATTTGAAATTTTGTAATGAGTGGTTTGAATTAAATTCAAATTGGATTTGAAAATCTTTTGAAAAATGGCTTTGAAAAATTAGAAAAAGAAAAAGAAAAGGGATTTTTTTCTTCTCGGGCCGTTTTCTCTCCCGCAGCCCATCCCTACGGCCTGCTGCGGCGGCCCGTTTCTTCTTTTCCCTTCCCCCGCGCCCGCCTCCGGTCTCTCTGGGCTGAGCCCAAGCCGCGGCCATCGGCCCGCTTCGCGCGCGCGCGGCCGTCTTCCGCCCCGAGCCGCTGACAAGCCGGTCCCACCGGTCAGCGACACCTTCTCCTTTCCATCTCCTTCCTCCGGCGCTTTCCAAAAACAAACAACGCCGCCTTCCTCTCTCCACCGGATACGGAGATCCAAATCCCATCTCGAATCCCTCCCCCTTCCATACTTAGCGATGCCTTCGGGCTATAAAACGGAGCCCCCGCACCCTTCTGCCCTCATTCCACCTCTTTGGGGCTGCTGTAGCCGTCAAATACCGCCACCGCAAGCTCCTTCGCCTCCACCGCTGCCATCCCGAGCTAGCCACCACCCTCCGGCCGTCCTCTGGTCATGTTTTCGCGCGGGGTAAGTTCGCTGTGAGCTACTCGTTCTCCCGGTGTTTCCCCTTCGTCGATTGGTGCCCGAAGCCGAGTTTTGGCGTATCCCGGCCATGGCGCCGCCGCGGGAGCCCACTGACGGGCCGGAAATCGGCCGGAGCGCCGCCGGCGTCTTCTCTCTCCCTCCCCGATCCAATCTGGATCGTTCGTTTCGAATCGGACGAACGTGATTTGTAGATACCGGTTCGCTTGAACTTTTTGTTAAAGAGACCCTGAACTTTTAATATATCGAACCCACGGTCCAAAACGTAAAGTTCCGAATCCGCTTTGATCTGTTGAAAGCGTATTTCGTCTCGGTAAATGAAAAATATGTTTTCTAATATTTACAGTTTTGCCACTAAACATGTTTTAGTTGTAGAATCTCCGTTTTAACTCCGATTTGATCCATTCAAATTGTGTTAGATTCATATTTGCGAGCTCTACATGATTATAGAACTGTACAGTAGGTTTGGGTTAATTTATTTTTGAGTTTTTATTAAATTATTTATTTTTCTATAGGAAATCTTCGTAAATTCATAACTTCATCGTTTTAGCTCCGTTTTTCGTGATCTTCGCGTCTGTGTGATCCTAGCGAGTTGTAGATTCGTTTTAAAGACTTTTTATTTTATCCTCTTACTGATAGTGTACTGTTCTAATTATAGCCTTGTTTGTTTATCCATGATTGCCTCTGGATGTGTGTTGTTGCTGTTGTTGATCGAGTATAGACGGTGAGCAATTCGTTGGAGATCAAGAGCCTTTCTACGAGCAAGATCTTCAGGACCAGTTTGAGCAAGGCAAGTATAGCATGGGATTATCCTTGTTGTCCTACTCACATTATGCAAATAATATCATTATGCATTTATTCCTTGTTAAGGATGACTTAGTTATTGATCCTACACCTTGATACCTATTATATTGCATTGAGTAGTATGGCTAGTGCTTAAACATGGACTGTGATCATGTAAATTGATTAGAGGAATGTGCAACAAACATTAAAAGATGATTTTGATTAATGTTTAAAGGGGATTAGAGCATGGGGGTTACTTTTGATGCTCTAATTACTCTCCATAAGGACTCATCTATAAGCGAAAATCCGGGATTTACAGTACAACTGTGGGGGCTATATGGCTCTGGCTTTAGTCATATAGAAGGACCTTTTCTAGCTTGTTAGAGGTAACCTTTTTGGCGTAAGAATGGCTTGACGAATCGGGTATAGTGCGGCCTCTGTCCTTATGTGTATAGGCTGCGGGTTATTGTGCCATTTGGAAGGGGGGCTCTACATCTGTTTGCCAAGTGAATCTAATGGCCCTAACTTGTTAGACGAACCTTCGAAGGACTTCATAGTGTTCACCCTGCCTGCTCACCTTGGTAGTGTTTTAGGAGTAATTAACCCGGGCATATGGGCAACACGACTCACAGTGAAAGTGTACAACCTCTGCAGAGTGTAAAACTGTTATAACAGCCGTGCTCACGGTCACGAGTGGCCTTGGACCCTTATGGAATAGTTGATAATTATTAATGGTTATGTTTTTGCTATTCATCAATCATTTCACATGGATCATATGTTTATTGTTTACATTGAGACATTTTGATGCTATTGATATGCTAAAATTATGCTAACTAAAAGCTACATGCTGATAAACCCATGATATGCCTTTGAGCCTCATGAACCCCATGTTACACTTGTTGAGTACGAGATGTACTTACGCTTGTTTCTTTTTCTTACTTGGATAAAAATCCTGGATGGGTAACAGATGGTGGTAATAGTGACTACTACGCCTACTTCCCTGAAGATTACTAGACTTGCAGTCAACCAGTCAATGTACCTGTGATTGGAGCTACCATGAGAGTTTATTATTTTACTTCCGCTACATTTGTGTTAAGACTATGTGTTAAATATCGTGATGTAATAACATTTGTGATGATACTTCTGTTATAATTTGTTAACTTATGTGTGATTCATCTCTGGGCACACATAAGAGTATGCACTCCATTTGGTCTTTAAATGGGTGTGACACTCAAGATGCCCGGTCCTCATAGGATCATCACCATAGGAGGCGACCTTCAATAGGCCCACCTCTATGAATGAGAGAACTATGATATCGCGGTAGCCACACGCCAACCCCCGGGGGCTAGGCTCAAATGTGACTTCCCTACATGGTAGGGGAGCACGCGGAGGTTGTGCTCCATGACCTTAGCCACAACGTGCAACGAGCCCCGCAATGACTAGGCATGAGGATGACGTGATTGATGAGCTCCGGAGGGCTCGTGACACAACACATCCCTCGACTCAATGAGCCACGTGTTCCCAGGCCTCGCCGCACCAAACGCCGTGGATGTCAAAGGCCATAATTAGTGATGCAGATGCGCAACATTTGCATAAAAATCACCTCGAGATGCAAGTCTCCCTACATTAATCTTTGCACATAACCATCCATGAATCCTTCCTGGCGCCCGACGATCGTAGTACGAACCAATGAGTGCACATCAAAGCGACACTCTAACGACACGTTTGACCCTAAGTGACCTGCGTCGACCAACACCCGTGTCAATTGACACTGCTCACTCACGGGGGCTACATCACAGCATATCATGCATCAATGCACATCCATGGGTCATATGGAACTGAACCCCAAGAGCCAGCTTTGGGCAAGGCCCACACCCTCATGTAAGGGAAAGGGAAGAAAAGTCATCATGACCTAAGGAGAAGAGGTCGTGGAAGGGCACATTGCCAGTGGATCTATCCTACGACACTTCGGTCATGAAAATGGAGTTGCGCTAGGCTAGGTCTCGCAGGTTGATCCCTAGACAAGGTCGCACGACTATGGCATTCAAATGACTAGATCATTGGCAAGCACAGCAAATCAGTGTCACACAAAAGAAAAGAAGAAAGAGACATGAACTAGGAAATTTTCTTTATTAAAGGACCCTAGGTACAACCTAAGACCCTTGCCACCATCATGGAGGATGTCCTCCATGTCCATGGTGGCCACGATGGAAGCAGCAGTGGTGACAAAATCGCTGACCAGCTCCGCCCGCTCCACCTGCCCAGCATGGTCCGGGAACCTGAGCTCCACCTAGCAGAAGTCTTGACCGCTGCGCAACTGCATGGCGACGAGGGCGACGCTGGCTCCCTACCGAACTCTGTTCACCACCGTGTGCTTGCGGTCCTCCATCTAGAGAACCTCCCTGAGGCGGGCCTCCTCCGTCTCATGGCTGGAGACCATCAATTGCTCCTCCAATGCTGGCAACAAGAAGACAAGAACATCAGTGGTGGCGAATGACAAATAGGATGACAAGACGAAGAGCACCCTTACCCATGATGTGGGCCTGGGTGTCGGCGACCACCACCTGCGCGACGATGGTCTCCCTCTCCGAGGCCTCAAGGGCCACCCTGATGGCATTGAGGCAGCACTCTAGTTGGCCCACCTCACGGGTGGCATCGGAGTAGCACTAGCAGGACTCATCTGCCGCACGGACGAGCTCATGAAACTCATGCCGATCATCCGAACAAGACAACGATGGTGATGAGCTCGACCCCCCTGTGGGCTAGGTCATGACACGAGTGGCGCTGGCAGCCCCTTTGGATGCGGCATGGGAGGCATCCCCAGGAACGCACATGTTCAATATAGAGCAGGTGAAGCGGTCGGAGGAAAGGCGGATCAATGGTTGCCCATGCAGTGGTGCGAACCAAGTAAGCCTTGCGCATTCCCACTCTTTCCATATCATTTCAATTTACGTGCCTGCGTTCCACGACGCACGACTGCTCATGAGTGGGTTCTATTATGCCACGACATGACCAGGGAGGCCAATCGCCCCCCCCCCCCCGAGATTGTGCGTAGAAGGACCTATCGCAACCACGACTGTTGGGTATTTTTAACGCACACAGAGAAATCCGCAAGCGCACAGATACCGATGTAGCTTTCACCCGGGAGTATTCCAAAGTATCGATTTCCACGGGGAACATGAAGTGTACTAGAGAATCAAGGCCATCCAAGGATAAAGATAAGAGAAGAAAGATATATGTATTTTTGGCAAGAAGAGAGGAACTTTCTAGGGTTTTCTAAGTTGATTAGGTGATCAAGATCGGGCTTACTATACTTTACTTACTACGGAGCAACAGTACCTTTCCGACTCTCGAAAGATTCGACGCAAACTCAGGTAAACTATAGCCTAGACACCACGTCTATGCTAGGGTTTACTACTCTAGCCAAATATTATAACTAGAGCACTCAAATACAAGCGGAGTTCAAGTAAATAGAATAAAGTAAGAATTAAATAAGAACTTAGAACTTAGAAATAGTAATTGAAGAACCTAGAGATTGCTGAATGACGAACCATATGCTTCAAAAGTACAATGTTGAGGAAGATCTGACAGATCCAACTCCTCCTCAGCTCTCTCCTCCTCTCTCTCCCTATTTTCTAGATACAACTAGATGAACTAGAACTATATTTAGATGAACTAGAACTAGAACTAGATGAACTAGAGGGACCCTCTTCTACTTGGATGAAGAATTGAAACCCTAGCTTTTGATCTGTAGAAGAGATATGGTACCAAACCCTAGGGGGGAGCCTTGTTTATATAGCCCTCTAGGAAGCACCACAGCCCTCGGATCAAACAGACCTTGATCTACGATTATTATTGATCCTCAAAGGTGGTGGAGGCAGGATCCAGGAGGTCGCTCCTGATTGGCTCTGTAGCCTAGGCGAGCACCTAAGGAGGGGGGCGGGCGCCCCACTTCTGGGCCCGTTTCGCCTCCCATTTGTTTCTAGAGTCTTCTCGTACCTTCTAGATTCTAGAAAAGTTATTCATACCTCTTTTGTCTTTATGTAAACCTGACATGTGGGCCTTCCTTGGTTCTTTTCAGCTGACACCCTACAGAAATAGACATACACCAAAACTCATGGAATTCAGTCAGTAAACCCCCTATATCTATGTAGTAATTATGTTTAGGTCCTTTTTCATGTTTCGTTGATGGTTAAAATTGACACTTATCTACCGTCAACAACGACCTCGCATTGTGCTTAGGAAACCCACCCTTAGGCCAGTCCTTAGAAGGGTTTGAGTCCACAAAGGGATGGGGGTAGGATGAGATGGGCCCCTGCGGCTCTAATCGATGGTGTGGAGCCACGTGACCATCTCTCTGTATGTTCAAGTCATCCACTTCGAAGTCGCCCGGGTTGACCCCCTCTGGGGGAGGCATCTTGCCCTGTCACCGCTACGGAGGCGGTTGGGGACCGATGGGTTTGACGGCCAACAATTTATGGGACGTCTCTTGATGAGGCATAGCTAAACTCCAAGTTGATTAGGAAGGATATCGGGTCTCGCTCAAATTACCCATCGACCCTAACGAGGCACACCGCTCTGACCATGTGGTTACGGTGGACATGCCTCTCCCCGCGTGGGGCAAAAACATACTTTCCCATAATAGGGCAACACGACCTCTCGAGGTTGGCAAGGACACCAAGGAAAAATAGAGTCAGGTCCCCGTGACCCCATAAGGAGTCAAGGCCAAGCCTCAACCAACTCCTCACTGTGTCCCAGGTCCAAGACCTAAGGCTAGATCCGGGGACTCCAAATCATCAAAGGTTCATGACCTCTTCGAGAGAGATCCATGAAGCAGACGGCTAGGGTGACGCAGCAGTGTCTTCCTTGTGAAGCGATGTAGAGCCCAAAGCATGATCGATACTCCGTCACATGGAAGAAACAAGGAGGTCCAAGACCTACTAGCCAGCGTGCGATCACAGAAAACCTCATGATCACGCAAAAAGAGGTCAGGGAAACAACTCCTCACATCCTCAAGATGGAAGGGCCCTTGTGGCAACCCCAGGCCAAAGGCGTGACCCCAAACCCATGGCTCCCGAGCTCACTGCGACCCTAGGTGGAGCTTAAGTATTCACAAATACAAGAGTGGCCACACCGCTCAAACACCAAGGGCAGGCGTCACCTCGATGGTGATGCCAATTGATAACCCAAGGCCGAGCGATGCAGAGAAAGAACGGGCAATGAATGCCCCACCTACTCCTCTATGAATAGCGTGACCTTAGGGACCGCATGCAGGGGTACCGCTGCCATCCCTTTGGCAACAAAGGGAGCACAACTATCACTGGAAAGCCAAGCATAGTTGGGTCGCCATCTTGATCCATTCAACATGGACAGCGTGACAAAATAGTGCTACTTCATCCTCCCCCACCCCTCCTCCATGAGTAGTCCCAAGCGGATGTCGAACAAACCTTTAACAAAATCCCAACATAATGCTAGACTACATGTAAAACTCAGGGAGGAGTCAAAAACGTCTGTGGCCATTGCACATTTCGAGCACACGAACCGCCAAGGTTCGGGGCATGAAACAGAGATAGGGTACCGGACCGATGTCATGTATGATTCCACTCAGCGGCCATGCTACCTATCATCCCCCTACTCACAAATCTCCTTCTAGCACCAGTTGTTAGGAGGAGCAACACAGGCTTCAGGCCACCTCAAGTGACTCCTAGCGGGTCGCATGCTTGGGACCTCACGGTCCACTTCAAACCTCAAAACCCTCTCTCCTCTCTCAAAACTCAGCCTTTCAAAAAAGGCGAAAAGCAATATGTAGACATGGTTGGAGGTGGTTCAAATGGTAGGAAGGTCCCTATTTTTAGGCCCAAGGGTGAACAGAGTAGCCTGAGACCCCATGCCATGTGGCGCACCACGGGAGGCTACAGCCAGTGACAGATGCCTGTGAAGGGTTGGGGAAATTGGGATCCTCCTAAAGGCGGAGCCAATACAACATTGATGATACCACTCGGCCATGCCTAGGTCACAAACCCTGATACACAGCATGCTAACATGACAAGTCTCAGCAGTCGCATACTGCATCATTAGGGCATCCTGACAGGGCGGCACATGACAACCACCTACCGCATTGAACGCACTAACCCGCAAGGGGTCGAGTGATGAAGCTCAGACAAGCCATGACTATGAACCTACACTCAGCACACATGCATCTCAGTGCTTTCACGATCACTTTATGATCGTAAAAATGCTCGGGTGCGACTGTTGGGTTATGATACCCTAGGTATCTCAAGGCACCGATTAGATAGCTGCATGAGTGGCCCACGGTATGCTAGCTAGTATAAGCCCAAACAATCAAGGCCTAACTAATAATTGAACCAGGCCAAACACTAAGGCTGGAGCCTGCCATGGCCCCCTATCCTTGCCTTAGCTGCATGTCACACAATGGCTCATGAACTCTCCACTGTCCCGACCCCTAGGAGGAACTGGGATAAGATCGAGTCCAGCCAAGCGCACTTGCTCTGACAGGAGTAGGCACACCACATTGACCCTACAAGGACTGAGGGGACAGCTGATGAGATCCTAACATATGGGTATGTTAAGCCTTAGGATCAATGATTCTCGATTGAAGAGACCCCCCGATCAACCCCTCCAAGATCGCCTGGGGGCTATAGCCATTGGGTATGCTCGCGCGCACCCTCAAACCAAGAAACTCGCCTAAGCTTGAGCATGCTGCTGTCTCTGCTTAGAACTCGGGGGGCTTGCCTGAGCCTCAGGCTCCCAATCGATGGGAAACTTAAGCCTGACCCTTGGCTCCTGCCTGGCTTACGATGCCAGCTAAGGTCCAGGCACTAGAAGACATGCCCTGAGCCATCAAGGCTTGAGGGCTTCGTGACTCAGTACTTTGGGCGTGGCCTTGCCAGTCGCTCCGCTGATAGGGTCACGCACGGGGCATGACACAAGAAGACAAGCTCTCCTTGGCCTCCGAGGGCTCAGGGGCTTCTAGGCCTATGCGTCAGCCCCTCAAGCCAACCTCCCTCGCTACCAAGAAGACTCCAGAAGGTGTGCCTAGGGAGGCCGGTCCAAGCCGACACAGCCTAACACTCAGTGTGTCAGAACAGGCCAGCTAGATGACGTCCAGGGTTTCTTCGGCTTCACGACACTACCATGGTCCATAGAGAGCTGCTGCAAGACCCTCCTAGACTCCGGTGCATGTAGACTATAGGCTAAACCTCCCAAACTGCCATGTACCTGACCTATCTCGATATATAAGGGATAAGATTAGACCCTAGAGGGGGAGGACCATCGAAGACAGACCATTCTATTCCTCATCGATCCTCTCCTGCTCAGCACCGAGAGCACAACAACCCAGAGAGGGGCATCGAGAGCTCCTCCACCGCACCCGTCATCTTCCTCCTCTCTAACGAGGAGAAGGCTCCACTAGCAGCAAGGCAACCTTAGGATTAGCACCGAGTTGACCCCCTACCAAATCTCTCTCTATCTCCTATACACTTTGTTGTAACCCCCGATTTTGGGTGCTCTTGAGTATAAGGATCATCAGCTAATGGATGTAGGGCATCGATCAGCCTGAACTAGGATAAACCGTTACATCCTCTCTATGATTCTTATGTTCTTGAGTCCACCCAGCCACCGAAGACACATACTCTGACACCGACTCGAACAACAATACTTTCCGTGGTTCTGACCCCACGACAACAGCCAAGTGATGATGGCCGGTACGGTGACCCACCGTCCAAATATGGCCTAACAAGACATATGTACGATCCCACCCACTATGGGATGGGATCCATGACGGTGGACTTGACTTAGGGGCCATCCAAGGAGCCCGGGATCGTGGCTCCCAACTCCACAAGCTAACAAGATGACCAATGACCTAGGGGCGGCTACCAACTCCTATACGACACCCCCGGGAGATTAGAAAGCGATGACGAAGGCCACGATGAAGACCACGTCACGCAGGACTACTGGCGAAACACCAACGTGCCCACAGTGCTGCCACGAATGGCACTTTAGCACCATGCCGCATCATACCGTGACGTGGACAGAGGATCATGATGACAACCATGTCTAGATGTGCACCACAAGACGGTGTTGCTTGCAAGCCAAGTTAGCTAGGTTCCCTCCCTCAGGCTCATGACCCCTTAGTCAGGAGAACCCCCTTTTTTGTATGTGACCTGGTCCCGGACTCTATATAAGGGTAGCTAGGGCACCCCACCTTCACCATCTCTAGACTCTTGAAGCTCTCGTTCAGGCAGTCCATCTCCTAGCTCTATCTCCATCTCCTACCCCTTCTACCATTCTTGCATCCCCATTGTAAGAACTTCAGAGCATTCAAGCGAGGAACACGTACTCGATCATCTCTGAGACCGGATGTAGGGCTCTGGCCTAAACCAGTATAAATCCTTGTGTCTTTGGATGCTACCATCATCTTCCTAGAGCAGCGCAGCAATTGTATAAATTCACTAGTCCGGTTTACAAAACACCAACACATATGTTTTAGGCATTTTTTACTTTTGTTTCAAGTGTTTCATCTGAATATTGTAAAGTAGATATGGATGTTGCATATGTTTTCAAGTGTTTCATGCATTTTACACTTTTGTTTCAAGTGTTTTATCTGGATGTTGCAAAAGTAGATCTAGACGTTGCATATGTTGCAATGACAAAATACGCATGTTGCAAGCCTATGTTTCAAGTGTTTCATACGTATGTTGTAAATGTTTTATCTAGATGTTTTAAAAGTAGATATTGGTGTTGCACATGATGCAAATGGGTATGCGTGCATGTTTCAATCACATGTTTTAAGTGTTTCATCTGTCTTAGACATATGTTGCAAATGTTTCATCTAGACGTTTCAAAAGTAGATCAGACGTTGCACATGCTGCAATGGCGTCGGTGGCAGACAAATAGTGGACTGCTGCAGGGCTTCGGCTCCTACCTCATGCCTTTCTCACACAACATGCCTCGTCCTCTCCTCTCCTCTTCTCTCTCTTCCCTCCCTTCCCTTCCCCTAATCTCGCCGTGGTAATTTGAGCTTGGCCGACGAGCGCGTGAATGTTAGGTAGGCGCAGCAGCAGGAGCGTGGTGGGTGGGCAAGCACGAGCAGGTGCTAGGCGAGATAGGCGCACCAGTTTGCACAGGTGGTGGAGCAGGTGGGGCAGGCGTGGACGTCTGGATGGGTGCTAGGGCCCAGACCAAACGTCCTGGCGCCATTAGGTACAAGCCAACGTCTGTGCCTAGTAGTAGTACAAGGCTAGTGCAGAACAAACCACTCCCCAATGCGCATAGTCATGCATTTTTCATGTCTGATCTAGTACGGTGCCTTGTGAGCTTTTCTTTCCTTTTTTAATGGAAAAGGCTTCCATTAATTAAACAGAGCAAGCATAATATCATCATACTAGAAATTAACAAACGATGGCCCAAGATTCGTTTTACAAAACTGTGACGTGTGTAAGTACAGTTACAAGAGTGTGACGTCTGTACTAAGTACAGGACTCTGCAACCTGTGAAACTAGTAGACATAGGCACTGTTTAGTTTGTAGGTGAAAAGTTTTTGGATGTCACATCGGATGTTTCATGGGATGTTGGAAGGGGTTTTCGGATACTAACAAAAAAACTAATTACATAACTCGCCTGGAAACCACAAGACGAATTAAGCCTAATTAAGCCATCATGAGCACATGTGTGTTACTGTAGCACTTAAGGCTAATGACAGCTTAATTAGGCTTAAAAGATTCGTCTCGTGGTTTCCAACCAAACTGTGCAATTAATTTTTTTCGTCTATATTTAGTACATCATGCATGTGTCCAAAGATTCAATGTGATGGGGTGAACAAATTTTGGGTGGGAACTAAACACCCCATATAAGAAAATTGCTCTAACACAAAGAGGACTTCTAAAGACGCAAAGTTTTATTTTGAGCCAAGCGGTGCAGTCTTCAAAATGGCAGCATCTGTCTCCACTGAACTATGGACATGCACACCTCCTATGCAAATCTAACACACTGACACTTCATTAATCGGCAACATGTAGAATGCTCTTGAAACATGAACTATTGACCCTGATATTGGGCTGGCCAGAGATGGGGAAAAAATGATGATAGCATGCATAGCAGGAGGAAAAAGGTGAACACCAACCGGATCAACAGGGAATGTGTTCATGGAAACATGAATCGGGCCATAGCCATTAAGCTTCAGCAGTTCATCATGCATTCTATCCATGGCAAAACTTAAAAATCCTTGAGCATCTTCTTCCTGCAGAGCTCAACATCACAAACTGAACCAAAAGCTTCATTACAAGTGAGACAACAATTTATAAAGGATATTATTAACAAACAAAATGTAAAAAGATAACAACATGCTCAACGTATTTATAGACAAGTTTGTCAAAATAAACTCAACATTGATGCCCATGGTCACATGAAAGGCCCACAGACCATTTAGGAGGACAATTTGACATTTGAGAGACTCTGATGAAAATGATCGTGTGACCATGATTGCAACTAGAAAATTTGGATCAGCTAAAAACCAATAAAAAACTTCAGATTGGATAGCATCAAATATGTTGATAATTTCCTTGCACCTGATGCCAAAGCTTCTTCCGCCTACTGATCAAAGGATCACAAATTCTAAACCACTCATTTTTGTATTTGCATGGAAGGCCTCTCCACATTGCTCTTCAAATAAGTTTTCTATTGAAGCAGCCAACAATTCAAATCTTTCACAGCTTGCATTGACACCTTCGAATTTGAAAGCAGACTTGGTCCCAGGATTTTTACTTCCTCCTGCATTGACTTCATTCATTTCTGATCATGACCAAAGAGTAGTGGGAGGCTTAATTTGGGTATGATCTAGCCAACTCCATATAGACAAGAGAACTTCTCTTGATGATGATAAGCCTGCAAGGGATATTCTCTTATATTCCATCAACAATTCACACCAAATAGAAAGTGCATACTTACACTTGACAAACATATGACCACCATCTTCATTGAGCCTCTGACACATGGGGAAAGGCCAAAGGGTGTCCAACTCCAATCCTCTACTCTGAATTTTCTTGGGTAGGGGTACACTATTATGGCTAAATGCCAAGCAAACATCTGTAGTTTGTTTGGATAACTAAATTTCCAATTTTTCTTCCATTGAAAGAGGCCTCCCATTGTTGGATTTTCAACAGCAGCCAGATTGCTCATTCCTTGGCCATTGGACTTAGAAGACTTGACACTCAACACTCCCTTGGGATCATAATGTGAAGTTTCAACTTAATATGTGTAGAAAACAATTTACAATGAGTTGAAAACCAAAATATAGATCCATGATGAGCCGATATAACTTAAGCTAAGGGTTAAACTAAATATATATTAAAAACTATATAGGTGCAATGCAAAGTATGAAAACTCAGATAGTCAGATGCGAACCTACAGCCGTTTCTGATTTATTTATGCACGACTTGCTTACAAAGAATGCTGTTTTTCGCCAAAGGGTGCTTAGATAAAGTGGTTAGGTGGCCTCGGTAGCACTCCTTAGGTCCTGAGATTGACTCTCCGTGGGAGCGAATTTTAGACTGGGGTTAAAAATCCCCTCATTTGTCCCACGGCCAAAGAGTAGGTCAAAGGCCCGGCCCCATTCTCATAGGGCAACGGTGCCCCTATGTCAGGGTGGGGCAGGGATTTGCGAGTTTTCTCGGCCTATGTGAGAAAGTCTTCTCTCTTATAGCAATGCCCGGTGGTGGCTTTACCCCCCCACCCCCCCGCACAGGTCGAGTTTTTAAGAATGTTGTTTTCAAGTCAATCCATTTGTTTTGCTTAGTTTCATCCCAAGGTGACTAAATGATTTGCATTGCTGCAGAGAGGGGAAAAACCAGACAAAGAAGCAAACACTTTCTATTGAGGACTTAGTATTGCTAACAATGTGTTAGAGTTGGAAGGTTGAATCATTAGCGGAATGTGTCTGCTGGTGAAGCAATCTTTCTGTGAATCAATGCTTAATAGTTATGGGTTATCTAAACTTTTGACTGTAGAAATTTAGTTGGCCTGAATATAGCTCTTCTGTTATGGCTAGAGCTCAATCATGGATTACGATGAAAAATAGCTCTAGTTGTATGCACAGGCACAGAAGGTATGTGAGTATTACCATTTCAGTAGAGGAACCAAGTACATGATAGCCAGAAGCATGACAAAATATGTATAGATACTATAAACCACTAAAAACTACATGCAAAAACCAAACCAGTTGATTGATGTATAAAAGGGATCCCTAGAGGGATATATGAAAAAACTAGTTGCAGAAGGAGCACAATCATAAACACCATACTGGTGCGTATCTTATTTGAGTTTAGCAGGTAGCAGGTAGCTCATTCAATTGAGCCTCTTTGTTGTTCTAGACTTCCTTGCAACCTCAGGCCGACGCCTTCTCCGCCTAGGAGCAGGGTAGACTTGAGATGGAGCTGAAGCAGGAGGATCAACAAGATTGTCTTTTTCCTTGTTGTTGTTGTCAGTGACCTCGTATTGAATGTACCCTTTCTCTTCATACTGTCTTCAGATGTCCTCTGCTTCTTTGTAACACCCAAAATTTGCATGGATTTAAAATAGTCCAAATTGATTTAATTATGCAATTGATTGTGCATATTTAACATAGGGAAATAATACTTTTATTAAAATTAAAATGCAATATAAGGCTAGACACATGATGTTGCATTCATGCTGAAGCATTGATGTTTTTGTACTGATTGGTTTTAAACTGGAACACGAACTGAATTTACATGCTTTGGAAAAATCATTCAGAAAATTCATTTTCAGAAATAACCAAAGGGAAATGATCGTGTTGGCCGCTGGCTTGCTTCCCTGTTCTCGTAAGCCCGCCTGGTGCTTGCACTTTTGCCGATTTTCTTCTAATCTTTTTCCTCCAGCCAATGGTGATTTATTAGCCATCTAAATATTGAATCTATATTTTCTAGCTTGGTTTCCAATTTGATGCCTATTAAAATCTGCTATCAGTTCATTGAAGAACCACCTGGGCTTGATTTCTCGTCTTCGTAGCCAGCAGCACTGCTGCTGTTTTCCAGGTGCCGGCCAAAGCGGGTGGCCTGTGCTTCATCGCCGTGGTCAGCGGCCAAGCCAGAGAGCTAGCGTCCTTTTCCTCTTTCAGCGGTTTGACTGTGGGGTTTCATCTCTCTTTTCCATTGAACAGCAGGGCCACGCGTCAGCGTCTTTTTCTGTTTCAGCTTGTCCAACACGAGTCGGACTCTGATCAGAGCCGAGTCCTGCACCGAGCCCGTTTTGCGGGGATTCGGATGCCCTATAAAAAAACCTTTGCCCTCTCTCTCTCTGTACCCCTTGTTTCAAATCTACGCACCGCCGCCGCCGTTGTATTCAGAACTCGCAGCCCTTGCTTCCCATCTCGCCGAGAAGAACGTGGAGCCGCCGCTGCGAAGTACGAGCCGCCGTTCCGCCGACTCAACGTTGCTGAACTCGTCGTCCGTTGCTAGCCGCCGCCGCCGCACACGACCGATCTCGTAGAGGAGCTCAGCCTGTCCGCCGAAGCCGCCGCAGACGCCATCTGCTGCTTCACCGTCGTGCCTACAGGCCTACACCGTTGCCGAGCTCGGAGTGCAGCGCCGCCGCAGTCGCGCTTGTTCTCCGCCGCTGCTGTCGACGCCACTCGCTGTTTCCGGCGTTCGTGGCCTGTAACACCCAAAATTTTGAGATAACAAAATTGGAATAAGTTAGGTGATAAATAATTACAAAACTAAAATAATAATGAAATAAATTTTGTGTTGCATTCATGCTGTTGCATATATTTTATTGTGTGGTGCTGTATTTGTTTTTATTTGATTTTATTTTGGATTAGAATGTATTTGAAATATTTTTGGAAACAAGTAAATAAAAAAAAAAGAAAAAGAAAACTTACCTGCTTACCTGATAGGCTCGGCAGCCGGTGACCGACGGCCCAAGACCCTCCCTCGCTGTTTTTCTCGCGGTTGGGCCGGCCCGGCAGTTTTCGCGCGGCCCAAGTCGGCCCTGGCCGGATGAGCTGCAGCAGCCGTTCCTTCTTTCTTTCCTGTGTCGCTGACACCGTGGCCCACTCGTCGGTCACCTCGTCTTCTTCCTCAGTCGTAACCGAGCCGGTCACGATTTTTACCGCCGCTTAGAAATCGAATCCGCAAAGTAGGGGATATCTTCCCAAATTGGTTATGTTATCCTCTATTTAAGCTAAAGCCAAGCTGTTCCGGTCGGTTTTAGATCGAAACGTGACCTAGCCCTCTTGTTGGAAGCTCTAACCGCCGCCGCAAAAGCTAGGAGCCGCGGTAGGGGGGAATTCGGCGGCCACCTCGGTTGTTAGCCACCGTAAGTTGTTCTATCGATTTTAGATTACTTTTGCGAACTCGTTTGTGCTCTCAATTTTGACGTTAAGGGCTTGTTGTGTCTCTACCATGTTTAGGGGGATCGACCGTCCGCCCTTTGAAGCCGTCCGATCGACTCGAATCGCTCTTGCCCTCGTTTTCGCGTTAGGTGAGGTCGCACGAAGCTTCTCTTTCGATTGGTACTATCCGCATGGTCTGTAGTGAAGCTTAGATGGGGATTTGGCATCTCCGGCGTGCCGCCGGCCATGGCGCCACCGTGGAATTTGGGGAAGACGGCGGTAGCGCCGCCGACCTTTTCTGGAGTGAATGAGAACCGTTCATCTTGAGATCTGCGGTTGAAAATAGAAGATACCCCTTCGCTGTGAAACTTTCTAAAGAGACCCTTAGTTTTCAGTGAATCAACCCGCGGTCCCAAGGCGTAAAGCTGAGATTACGTTTTCGTATTTTGGAAAGCGTATTTTCAACCGGTTAATTCAAAAATACGTTTTCAGCAATTTACAGTTTTGCCACTAGAATTGTTTTAGTCATAAAATCTTCGTGTTAACTCCGATTTGATCCATTCAAATTGCGTTAGGTTCGTATTTGCGAACTCTACGTGTTAGTATAATTTTACAGTTAGTTTTGATAATTTATTTTTCGAGTTTATAATTAAGTATTTATTTATCTATAGGAAATCTTAGAAAATTCATAACTTTCACGTTTTAACTCCGATTTTGGTGATCTTTGCGTCTGTGTGATCGTAGAAACGCGTAGAAGAGTTTTATAAACTTTTATTACTGTTTTGTTACTGTTGGTGTACTGTTCTAATTATATCTATTTGTTTGCTTCGTGTATGTTTGATTGGATGCATGTATGTTGTTGATTGATGATCGAGTATAGAAGGTGAGCAGTACTTGGACGATTCGGAGTATTACTTTGAGCCAAGTCAGCAGTACTATTTGGAGAGCTTTGATCAAGGCAAGTATAACACAGGACTATCCTTGTTACCTATTCATCAAAATTATCATACATATGCATATGCTTACCTTGACAACCTTAGAGATTATAACTTAGTGCTTGATGTCTTGATTCCTTGTCAACCTTGGGTATGCATATGGGTAGCTGTGGCTAGTGCTTAAACAAAGAACAATGATCTTGCAATATGATTAATGGATCAAGCAACCAATTATTAAGATGATTTAGTTATTGTTAAAAGGGGGCTAGAGCATGTGTATTATTTTTGATGCTCTAGTTACTCTCCGTAAGGACTTATCTGTACGTGATCATCCGGGATATACAGTACAGCTGTGAGGGCTATATGGCTCTGGCTTTAGTTGTTCAAGAGACCTTTTCTAGCTTGTTAGTGGTTACCTTAAATGGCGTAAGAATGGCTTGACACTTTGGGTGTAGTGCGAGCCCCTGGCCTAGTGTGTATAGGCTGCGGTTGTTGTGCCACAGGGAGGGGGGTTCTACATCTGCCTGCCGAGTGAATCTAATGGCCCTAACTTGTTAGACGAACTCTTGAGTGGCTTTATATGGTTTTTGGGTGTTTGGGCTTGATCTCCCCACTCATTTGGAAATCATGACTCACAGTGAAAGTGTACACCTCTGCGCAGAGTTAAAAACTGGTATACTAGCCGTGCTCACGGATACGAGCGGCCTTGGAACATTTACAGATAGATGATCACCATTGTTATATTATGTTTAATTATTGTTGATTAATATTATGCTCTTGTTAATGTTATTCGTTATCATTATTGCAATTGATCATTGGTTCTTTAATGGGAAGTGGTTTATCTTGATGCTACTCAATTGAAAGTTATAAGATTTAAAAGCTAACCGCAGTCAAACAGTGTCTAGCCATTTGAGCCTCATGAACCCTGTGTTATATTTGTTGAGTTCGACATGGACTCACTCTTGCTATTTCCACCATAACAGATGAAGATTATGAGGAAGATTATCGTAATGAGTACTAGTCTTGGTGTCAACCAGTCAACCGTGTCCCTGTGTGGAGTTTCCGCTGGAGATTATTACTAGATATTATTATTTATTGTTCAAGACTATGTTTTAAACATATATTCGTTATGTAATAAGCACTGTGATGATACTATGTAATTTGTCTGCTTATGTGTGCGATCATGACCTGGGGCGCACATGAGTACTTTATGCATCCTATTTTTGTCCTTAAAAATGGGTGTGACAGATTGGTATCAGAGCCGTGTTGACTGTAGGACGCAAGACTAGTTAGAATGGTCGTTGATAGCATCCATACTTCACTTAATTCATGCTTCCTCTTTTCACCTTGTTAATTACTAAAGTTTTATGCTTCCTCTACTTTATTCTATTGCGAAAATACATTGATTCTATCTAATCTATGTCTAAATCTTGTAGATGCCTCTTCATCCCCGTCTGTCAGCTGCACAATATGTTGCTCGTTTCAAACCCCAGGAGCCAAAGGAAGAGGGTGATCAAGAGCTATCTGATGCTGAATCAAGAGTTGGTGATACACCTATGGAGGATGTAGTTATGGGGTGGACTACGAAGTCTCATATCGTGGCTCCTAAGGCTGATGCTTTCTTCCATGATATGTTGACAAGAACCTTGGACAACTACTACTACGACTGGGAGGCTACTTTAGAGTATCGCAGTGCAGAGTATAGTCATCCATGGATGGATTCCTATTGGAAGACGGAGTTATGGGTCAAGAAAAGGGATCCTACCACTAAGGAGCCTAAGGTGGAGTCAAAGTTTATTACCCGAGTGAGCCGGGCAACCGTGGAGACAAGCATGGAGGATGTCGCTTTCAATGCATTTGTTTACTACCATGGTCTACGCTCGGACAAGACGCTAAAGGGTGCACTTCGGCACTTTCCTTGTTTCTTGCATGACAAGGGTATTTGGACCGTGCCACTTGCTGATGATTCCTCCTTGACTTTGCAAGCTACGGTGGCATTAGCTCGTGAATTGGCTCTTCATGAGGCGGACCTGAAGGATGAGTTGCTGAAGGAAAAAGAACTTAAGGAGCAAGCTTACAAGGAGATTGACCAATTAAGGGCGGAGTTAGGTCGTCCTAAGATTTATGAGAAGCTTAATTAGGAAATAGGAAAAACCCCTATGTAATAAGACGATAGTAGTTGCGAGTCAATTTTAAGTTCGGATGGTTTTAAGAGTCAGTTTGTGGTGTGAACAATTGTGTGATTGATGGATTGTTATTATGATAATGTGTGATTTGGATCTTTGTAATGTGTGCTGGAGTTTTGTTGACATGCTTACAAATTCTATTATTAAGAATATTAAGTTTGATCAAGATATATTAGTGAACATGAGGTCAACTTAGTTCTGTCCTTTGCTGATTTTTGGGATCAGTCTGGGATGTTTTAGAAATAACTTAAAATCCGTTCATGGGAAATTTAAGAAAATTTACTGGGAATAATTAGACTTCTGTATCTTTCCAATCCCACAAGAATCACCTTAATATCTATTATGAGTTAAGAGATATACCTGTTTCAAGTTGGAGTTACTGCACAGTCTGGAATTCGGGAACAGTTTCTGTTAAGTTCAGTTTTTGACCAATTTATTGACAGAATCAGAAAAAGTGTTGTGAATACGAGTTGTAGATAATTTTATAAGCTTTCCAACCATGTAAAGATCATCTGATTTGGACGTCCGTAGCTTGAGATATGACAGTTTTACTGAGTTGCTGAAATTGGAGTTCGCTCAGAAAATCAGATTTTGTTTATCTATTGTATACATCATCTCGGTTTGTACTGAATTCCATCTTCTGTGTTTTGGAAACAGATGTCAGGCAGAGGTCGTGGCAGAGGTCGTGGGGGTGCTAATCCACCCGTTACTATGGAGGAACTCATGCAAACTCAGAATCAGCTGATGCAGATGTTTATGCAGCATATGCAGAACAATCCCCCTGTTGGAGGACCACCACCTGTTCAAGTAAGGGATAAGCGTGGAGAATTTTTGAAGGGACGCCCTCCAGTGTTTTCTCATGCCGCTGATCCTTTAGAAGCAGATGATTGGGTGAGGGCAGTGGAGAAACAGCTGAATATAGCCCAATGCAATGATATGGAGAAGGTGTTGTATGCATCTGGTCAGTTACAAGGAACAACTCAGACTTGGTGGGAGTCGTACCAGGCTGCACGCCCTGACAATGCTCCTCCTATCACTTGGAATGAGTTTGTTAGAGATTTTCGGGCTCGTCATATTCCTGAAGGTATAATTGAGCTGAAGCAGGAAGAATTCAGAAACCTGAGGATGGGACAGATGAGTGTGAGTGAATATCATGACAAGTTTACCCAGTTGGCTCGCTATGCTCCCAATGAAGTTAGAGAAGATGCAGACAAGCAGCGTCTTTTCTTGAAGGGAATATATTATGACCTTCGCTTGCAACTGAAGGGGAATAATTATGCTAGTTTTCAAGAGCTGGTGAACAAGGCTATTGTGCTGGATAATGAGCGTAGGGAGATGGATAGAAAGAGAAAGATGAAGGTGCAAGGCTCAGGAAGCAACAACCGTCAACGCACAAATTCTCAGCATGGCTTTCATCAGAAGTTTCAGGGACCGGTTAGCCAGTGGAATCGCAATTCAAATCAGAGGTGGTCCCAAAATTGGCAAAACAATCAGTCGCAACAGCGTTCATCATATCCACAGCGTCAACAGTATCAGCAGACTGGGCAACAGACTCCTCGCACTGGAAATCCTAATGCTACCCCCATGAAGAATAATTTTCCCAGTACTCCTATTAGATGCTTTGTCTGTGGTAAAGAGGGCCATTTGTCTTATAATTGTCCTGAGAAGCAGAACCAACAGACTCCTCAGAGCCAGAAGAGCAACCAGAGGCAATCGGGTACTGGAAGGGTGAATCACGTGTCTTCTGATACAGTTCATAATGCACCAGAAGTTATGATTGGTACGTTCAATGTACATTCTACTCCCGCAACTGTTCTTTTTGACTCTGGAGCATCTCATACATTCATATCCAATATTTTTGTTAAAATGCATAGTATACCCATGCTAGCTATGAAAGAACCTCTCTTAGTAAATTCACCTGGAGGTACCATGCAAACCAGTAATCGTTGCCTTCCAATTAGTATGGTATTAAGGGGGGTAGAGTTTAAGATAACTCCTATAGTGTTGAGAACATCTGGGATTGATGTGATATTGGGTATGGACTGGATGATGCAAAATCAGGCAGAGATTCAGTGTCAGCAGAAAGTGGTAGTTGTGACTGCGCCTAATGGAGATAAAATCAATGTGGATGTAGCAATGCAGAAGCAACCAACCGCGGTGGTGAATCAGATTGAAGATACTATTAAGGAGAATTCAGTGATTGAGGAATTTCCGGATGTCTTCCCTGATGAATTGCCAGGTATGCCACCTGACCGAGACATTGAATTTCTTATTGAATTATTACCTGGAACTGCACCTATAGCCAAACGACCATATAGGATGGGAGTAGATGAATTAGAAGAACTTAAGAAACAAATTAAAGAATTACAAGAAAAAGGTTTTATTCGACCTAGTTCATCACCTTGGGGAGCACCAGTTATTTTTGTTGATAAGAAAGATGGTGGTCAGAGGATGTGTGTTGATTATCGGTCACTAAATGAAGTAACTATCAAGAATAAGTATCCTTTGCCCCGGATTGATGACTTGTTTGATCAGTTGAGAGGTGCTTGTGTGTTTTCTAAGATTGATTTACGTTCTGGATATCATCAGTTGAAGATTCGTGCCTCTGATATTCTAAAGACAGCTTTTACTACAAGGTATGGATTGTATGAGTATACTGTTATGTCGTTTGGATTGACCAATGCACCTGCATACTTTATGTACATGATGAATAAGGTGTTCATGGAATACTTGGATAAGTTTGTGGTGGTATTTATCGATGATATACTAGTATTTTCCAAGACAGAGGTAGAGCATGCTGAACATTTGAGGTTGGTATTGCAGAAGCTTAGAGAGCATAAACTGTATGCGAAGCGAAGTAAATGTGAGTTTTGGTTGAAGGAAGTTTCTTTTCTTGGTCATATTGTTTCTAATGGAGGTATATCGGTGGATCCAGGCAAGGTGAAGGATGTGTTGAATTGGAAACCACCTACTGATGTTAGTGAGATTCGCAGTTTCTTGGGTTTAGCTGGATATTATAGACGGTTCATTGATGGGTTTTCTAAACTTGCTAAACCTATGACATCTCTGTTAGAGAAGAATGCTAAATTTGTGTGGTCTGATAAATGTCAAGCTAGTTTTGAGGAGTTGAAGAAGAGGTTGACTACAGCTCCTGTTTTGGTTTTACCAGATTTGAGTAAGAAGTTTTCTATTTATTGTGATGCTTCTCGTCAAGGTTTGGGATGTGTTCTTATGCAAGAAGGCAGAGTTGTGGCATATGCATCTAGACAGTTGAGAAAGCATGAGTTGAATTATCCTACACATGATTTGGAGTTAGCAGCTGTTGTTCATGCTTTAAAGATTTGGAGACATTATTTGATTGGACATAAGAGTGATATATACACTGATCATAAGAGTTTGAAGTATATTTTCACTCAGTCAGATCTGAATTTGAGGCAACGCAGATGGTTAGAGTTGATTAAGGATTATGATATTGAGATACACTATCATCCTGGTAAGGCTAATGTAGTAGCTGATGCTCTTAGTAGGAAGAGTTATGCCAATGAGATAAGAACATTGTCTATGACTAGTGAGTTATGTGCTGAATTTGAATATTTGAACTTGGGAATTGTTACTAATGCAATGGAATTAGTAATAGAGCCTACTTTAGAGCAAGAGATCTATAAGGGTCAATTGAAGGATGAGAAACTAAAGAAGATAGTGGAGGATATAGTGATTGGTAAGTCACCAGGCTTTAGAATGGATGATAATGGAATTTTGTGGTTTGGAAAAAGGTTGTGTGTACCTGAGGATCAGGCTATTAGACAGGCAATTCTTCGTGAAGCTCATGAGTCAGCTTATTCTATTCATCCTGGTAGTACTAAGATGTATTTGGATCTTAAACAGAAATATTGGTGGGTTGGATTAAAGCGAGATGTGGCTGAGTATGTGGCATTGTGTGATACTTGTCAGAGGGTAAAAGCAGAGCATCAGAGACCTGCTGGATTGTTGCAACCAATGAAAATTCCTGAATGGAAGTGGGAGGAAGTTGGTATGGACTTTATAGTGGGGTTACCGCGTACTCAGAGAGGTTATGATTCTATTTGGGTGATAGTGGATAGGTTGACTAAAGTTGCTCATATTATTCCAGTCAAGACTAATTACACGGGAGTACAATTAGCTACCTTGTATATGGAGAGAATAGTATGTTTGCATGGAGTACCAAAGAAGATTGTGTCTGATCGAGGATCGCAGTTTACATCGCATTTTTGGCAAGCTGTGCATGAATCTTTAGGAACTAAATTGAACTTTAGTACAGCATATCATCCACAGACAGATGGACAGACTGAAAGGACCAACCAGGTATTAGAGGATATGTTGAGAGCCTGTGCATTGCAATATGGAACTAGTTGGGATAAGAGTTTGCCTTATGCAGAATTTTCTTACAATAATAGTTATCAACAGAGTCTTAAGATGGCACCGTTTGAAGCTTTGTATGGACGTAAGTGTAGAACTCCATTGTTTTGGGATCAGACAGGTGAATCTCAGGTGTTTGGTACAGATGTTCTTAGAAACGCAGAAGATCAAGTGCGAGTGATTCGTGAGAATTTGAGAGTGGCACAGTCTCGTCAGAAGAGTTATGCTGATAATAGGAGAAGAGATCTAGTTTTTGAAGTAGGTGATTATGTTTATTTGAAGGTGTCACCTATGAGAAGTGTGAAGAGATTTAACATGAAAGGTAAACTAGCACCAAGGTATGTTGGACCATTTAAAGTTATTGCTAGACGTGGGGAAGTTGCTTACCAATTAGAGTTGCCTGAGAATTTATCTGGGGTGCATGATGTGTTTCATGTTTCACAACTTAAGAAGTGTTTGAGGGTGCCTGAGGAGCAGATACCTTTGGAAGAATTGACCGTTAAGGAGGATCTTACATATGAAGAGATTCCGATTAAGATTTTAGAGACTGCTGAGAGGGTTACTCGAAGTCGGGTTATTAAGATGTGTAAAGTACAGTGGAATCGATATTCAGAGGCAGAGGCAACTTGGGAAAGAGAGGATGAATTGAGGAAATCATATCCGCAGTTGTTTGAGTAAGCAATCCAATCTCGAGGACGAGATTCTTTTAAGGGGGGTAGAATTTGTAACACCCAAAATTTTGAGATAACAAAATTGGAATAAGTTAGGTGATAAATAATTACAAAACTAAAATAATAATGAAATAAATTTTGTGTTGCATTCATGCTGTTGCATATATTTTATTGTGTGGTGTTGTATTTGTTTTTATTTGATTTTATTTTGGATTAGAATGTATTTGAAATATTTTTGGAAACAAGTAAATAAAAAAAAAGAAAAAGAAAACTTACCTGCTTACCTGATAGGCTCGGCAGCCGGCGACCGACGGCCCAAGACCCTCCCTCGCTGTTTTTCTCGCGGTTGGGCCGGCCCGGCAGTTTTCGCGCGGCCCAAGTCGGCCCTGGCCGGATGAGCTGCAGCAGCCGTTCCTTCTTTCTTTCCTGTGTCGCTGACACCGTGGCCCACTCGTCGGTCACCTCGTCTTCTTCCTCAGTCGTAACCGAGCCGGTCACGATTTTTACCGCCGCTTAGAAATCGAATCCGCAAAGTAGGGGATATCTTCCCAAATTGGTTATGTTATCCTCTATTTAAGCTAAAGCCAAGCTGTTCCGGTCGGTTTTAGATCGAAACGTGACCTAGCCCTCTTGTTGGAAGCTCTAACCGCCGCCGCAAAAGCTAGGAGCCGCGGTAGGGGGGAATTCGGCGGCCACCTCGGTTGTTAGCCACCGTAAGTTGTTCTATCGATTTTAGATTACTTTTGCGAACTCGTTTGTGCTCTCAATTTTGACGTTAAGGGCTTGTTGTGTCTCTACCATGTTTAGGGGGATCGACCGTCCGCCCTTTGAAGCCGTCCGATCGACTCGAATCGCTCTTGCCCTCGTTTTCGCGTTAGGTGAGGTCGCACGAAGCTTCTCTTTCGATTGGTACTATCCGCATGGTCTGTAGTGAAGCTTAGATGGGGATTTGGCATCTCCGGCGTGCCGCCGGCCATGGCGCCGCCGTGGAATTTGGGGAAGACGGCGGTAGCGCCGCCGACCTTTTCTGGAGTGAATGAGAACCGTTCATCTTGAGATCTGCGGTTGAAAATAGAAGATACCCCTTCGCTGTGAAACTTTCTAAAGAGACCCTTAGTTTTCAGTGAATCAACCCGCGGTCCCAAGGCGTAAAGCTGAGATTACGTTTTCGTATTTTGGAAAGCGTATTTTCAACCGGTTAATTCAAAAATACGTTTTCAGCAATTTACAGTTTTGCCACTAGAATTGTTTTAGTCATAAAATCTTCGTTTTAACTCCGATTTGATCCATTCAAATTGCGTTAGGTTCGTATTTGCGAACTCTACGTGTTAGTATAATTTTACAGTTAGTTTTGATAATTTATTTTTCGAGTTTATAATTAAGTATTTATTTATCTATAGGAAATCTTAGAAAATTCATAACTTTCACGTTTTAACTCCGATTTTGGTGATCTTTGCGTCTGTGTGATCGTAGAAACACGTAGAAGAGTTTTATAAACTTTTATTACTGTTTTGTTACTGTTGGTGTACTGTTCTAATTATATCTATTTGTTTGCTTCGTGTATGTTTGATTGGATGCATGTATGTTGTTGATTGATGATCGAGTATAGAAGGTGAGCAGTACTTGGACGATTCGGAGTATTACTTTGAGCCAAGTCAGCAGTACTATTTGGAGAGCTTTGATCAAGGCAAGTATAACACAGGACTATCCTTGTTACCTATTCATCAAAATTATCATACATATGCATATGCTTACCTTGACAACCTTAGAGATTATAACTTAGTGCTTGATGTCTTGATTCCTTGTCAACCTTGGGTATGCATATGGGTAGCTGTGGCTAGTGCTTAAACAAAGAACAATGATCTTGCAATATGATTAATGGATCAAGCAACTAATTATTAAGATGATTTAGTTATTGTTAAAAGGGGGCTAGAGCATGTGTATTATTTTTGATGCTCTAGTTACTCTCCGTAAGGACTTATCTGTACGTGATCATCCGGGATATACAGTACAGCTGTGAGGGCTATATGGCTCTGGCTTTAGTTGTTCAAGAGACCTTTTCTAGCTTGTTAGTGGTTACCTTCAATGGCGTAAGAATGGCTTGACACTTTGGGTGTAGTGCGAGCCCCTGGCCTAGTGTGTATAGGCTGCGGTTGTTGTGCCACAGGGAAGGGGGGTTCTACATCTGCCTGCCGAGTGAATCTAATGGCCCTAACTTGTTAGACGAACTCTTGAGTGGCTTTATATGGTTTTTGGGTGTTTGGGCTTGATCTCCCCACTCATTTGGAAATCATGACTCACAGTGAAAGTGTACACCTCTGCGCAGAGTTAAAAACTGGTATACTAGCCGTGCTCACGGATACGAGCGGCCTTGGAACATTTACAGATAGATGATCACCATTGTTATATTATGTTTAATTATTGTTGATTAATATTATGCTCTTGTTAATGTTATTCGTTATCATTATTGCAATTGATCATTGGTTCTTTAATGGGAAGTGGTTTATCTTGATGCTACTCAATTGAAAGTTATAAGATTTAAAAGCTAACCGCAGTCAAACAGTGTCTAGCCATTTGAGCCTCATGAACCCTGTGTTATATTTGTTGAGTTCGACATGGACTCACTCTTGCTATTTCCACCATAACAGATGAAGATTATGAGGAAGATTATCGTAATGAGTACTAGTCTTGGTGTCAACCAGTCAACCGTGTCCCTGTGTGGAGTTTCCGCTGGAGATTATTACTAGATATTATTATTTATTGTTCAAGACTATGTTTTAAACATATATTCGTTATGTAATAAGCACTGTGATGATACTATGTAATTTGTCTGCTTATGTGTGCGATCATGACCTGGGGCGCACATGAGTACTTTATGCATCCTATTTTTATCCTTAAAAATGGGTGTGACATGGCCCGTTGCCGCGCTCAGAGCCGAGGGAGCCGCCATCTGCCGGACCAAGCGACATGCCAACTCCAAGTTTTCTACGATCTCGAGAAAGCCCTAGGTGAGCTTTGCGATCATCGTTCTTCCTCCCTGTGTTTCCCTCCGCACGCATGCATGAAACGCAGCTGCGACGTCCAAGCAGCAGCCGTGCACCGTGCGTGCTCTTGCCCCTGCTCCAATTAGCTTGATGACGTCATCACCATGTCACATATGCTTTATTGCCGATTTCTTTTAGAAAAACGAATATATGAATACAATAGAAATACATGACCCATAATTAGCAATCGATCTCCACTGTTTCTATATTTTAACACCAATTTGACCCATTCAAATTGCGTAAGATTTGTAGTTTCATAATCTACATGTTAGTGCTACTGTTGGTTAGGTTTTCCACCTTTAAGATTCGAGGTTAGATTTAATCTATTATTTTACTAAAGAAAATCTCGTTTAATTCATAACTTATTTGTTTTAACTCCGATTTAGTTCATTCAAGTTGCTCTAGGTTCATGCCGTCGTGCTCTACTAGCAGTGCTAAAGTTCATCATGTTACTTGCATATGAATTTATTGATTTAAATGGAATCAGATTAATAATTATTTAATAACCTTCTAATTAATTAAAAGCCATATAGTTAAACATATATACTATGCTGCTTTATACACAAATATTAATATCGTTTTAGTGCTATCATCAATATGTTTTTTTAAATTGTAACTTGTTTAGCTTAAAATACCTCATGCAGTTCGAGTAGGTGCCTTACGTGCCCTTTTATTTAACAAACTGAAGTTTAACTTGTTTAAAATTATGCAACATATACCTGTTTATAAATTATAATTTGCTTAGTTTAACACCATGCCATATATGGTTCGGTTAGATGCTCGTACATGTCATCTTGCATTTGTAAGCTAAAAGTTATAGGTATAAATAATGTTGGACTATTTGTGATAAATAAAATATAACTAGTTTTAACCCCGTCTTTTCAAACTAAAATATATAACTTCTCTAATCTAAATTACTTACCTCACATGATTTTGTTTAATTAAAATAAATCAAACATGTAGGCCTCTCTTTTATAATATATATGAACTTCCGGTAGATGTTTATTTCTAACGGTAGTTTCGTTATTGGCGTCTTTTGCGTTCTTGTGACCGTAGCGACTAGCTCCCTTTTAGTACGTTGTTTTCTCTTGTGTGGTGTACTGTTTTTAATTGCTTTCATTTGTTGCTTGTATGTTTTGCCTGTGTGTGGTGCTTTCTATGAGTAGAACAAGAACCGTTTATGAGCGTTGGGGATCAGAAGCTACAGAACAGAAGATGAAGTTTGAGGATTCTCTGAGCAAGAGTTTAAGGCAAGTATAGTTTGGGTTTTCTTTCTGTGACCATGATCTTGTGACTTAATTAATATAAGTACTATGATGGTTAAGAGATGACTTTTTAGCAACATAAGATCTTGTCTGTACGTGAACCTCCGGGATTTACAGTACAACTGTGAGGGCTATATGGCTCTGGCTTTAGTCAAGTATGAGGACCTTTTCTAGCTTGTTAGTGGTTACCGAAAGGCGCAAGAGGGGTCATGTCTAGTATGGTCTTGGCCTGCCAAGGTGGGTGCAGTCTTTAGTAAGTCGCCCCTTGGAGGGAGGATTATGCTTTCCAATTGAGAATCCTTAGCGGCCCTAACTTGTTAGACGAACCTTTGAAAGATTTCATAGTGAACCCTGCCGACCTTCCTTGGAAGTGGGTTAAGAGGCTGATCACCTCGGGCGAAAGGGTAAATCACGACTCACAGTGAAAGTGTACACCTCTGTGCAGAGTTTAATAAACTGGTATACTAGCCGTGCTCACGGACACGAGCGGCCTTGGAGACATTTACATTAAAGATGATGATTCTTGTTTTGTTAAGATGCTCATTTACTTATCGATTATGTTTTATATTGATTATGTTACATTGATCTTGAGTTTATGAGATCTATACTTGCTATGCTTGCGGAGTTCGACATGGACTCACTCTTGCTATTTTCCCCCACACCTCAGGAGAAGTTTAGGCTTGTGGTCAACCAGTTAGTTTGTTCCTGGTGTGAGGTCTACACCCAGTGTTTGGAGTTGACTTTTCGCTGTGTTGCTCTCTAAGGTATATTTTATACTATTGAGTTATGTATATTAAGCATTTGTCTCTTGGTATTACACTTATCTGTGGCTATATGTGGGATTTGACTCCTTTATTTCACATATAGTGTATATCTGGTTTTGTCCTTAAAACTGGGTGTGACAGAGTGGTATCAGAGCAATGCTAACTGTAGGACGCAAGCCTAGTTAGAAATTGGTCGTGTTATGGTTTTGAAACTACTATAACAATTATTGTTCTATAAACCTTGGTATTTTTCTTCCATACTGTATCATTGCCCTTGATATTATCCCCGCCTTGATGCTTATTTTAAAAGTCTTTGTTCTCATCTTCACTCCTTGATTTGGTATGCTTTTAGAACCTCATCTTACCATCTTGCGACATCGGAAGAGAAGCATTAGGATCATTGCCTTTAATATGAAGAAAACGATAGCATGGCAAGTTGAGTCAATGTTGAGTTGTGCTCCTATATTGCCTTGTTGGATTGACTTTATGCCTATGCTTGTTTTGGATCTTTGTAATGATTGCAATGAATTTGTGGATCCCACAATTTCATTTAGATATAGGCTTAAGATATAAGGATTAATGAAATAAATAGTCGGGTTGGTTTTGTTGTTTCTTCCTTATCATGTCTTTTCGGAGCAGTCTGTTTTCTTCAGCTTATACCTCTGTTCTTGGATGACCAAAAATCATTGAAATTTTCTGGACAATGGTATACTTCAACATGTTTCTCTGACCGCAAGAATCACCCTCATAGCTATTCTGGTTTGGGAGTTATGAAAATCACAAAATGATGAATTTGTGCTGTCTGAAATCTGGAACAGAATCTGTTATGTGCTGTTTTTGACCAAGTTAGTTGCAGAATCTGGGAAAGTGTTCTATAAGTAAGTTGTAGAGAATTTGATAAGCTTTCCAACGGTATAAGGTGCAACCTAATTGGATTAACAGAACTGGAGATATGGATGTTTTACTGTGCTGCTGTTTTTCTGCTCGCAAGGAATTTCAGATTACTTGTTCTTGTTTATACACACGGGTTTTTATTGGATATCGGAGGGTCATCATGATAGTATATCCATTGAGAAGAAGGTTCAGGCTACTCTTTTATCCCCCTAGTTTCTCTTTTCTTAAGGGGTAGCCAAAGTTAAAGAAGTTGCAAGGATCAGTGCCTTGTTGGATCATCTACGAGAAGCTCAGGAACATACTCAGTACAAGTTGGTGATTATAACATAGGGAGGTGGTGTTGGACATCTATAGTTGGTTCCACGGGAACTTAGAAGACATCACTACCACGTCAAGTATGGCTAGTAAGTTTTAAGTGAAGGAAGTCTTCTACTTGGATAGGTATTCCCTTGTGGTAGAGTTATTATGTAGAAGAGCTTAAGAGAGTTGAATGTGTGGGATGCTCTTAAGGATATAAGAGTGACATTTACGAGGATCACAAGAATCTGAAGAGCGTCCTCACTAAGTTGGTTTGAGTTGCGGTATCATTGTCGGTTTGATCCTGATCAAGAGCTTTCTGACTTGCAAAAGTGTTATCGTTTGAAGAAGTAGAAGTCGTTGCCGATGACTATAGCAACGGAGAATTATGCTAAGAAGATTCGAATGACATCATGGATGTCTCGGAAATAGTTGAGCAAGCTACTCGGAGTAAGAAGATCAAAGTATGTTGAAACGCAGGAGTGACACTGAGAGGATGAGGATTCTAGAATCAAGTGAAGAAGAGCTATAGTCAAAGTTTTCATCTCTTTGACCACCATCTTCCGAATCTCGAGGACGAGATTCATTTTAAGGGGGGTAGAATTTGTAACACCCAAAATTTGCATGGATTTAAAATAGTCCAAATTGATTTAATTATGCAATTGATTGTGCATATTTAACATAGGGAAATAATACTTTTATTAAAATTAAAATGCAATATAAGGCTAGACACATGATGTTGCATTCATGCTGAAGCATTGATGTTTTTGTACTGATTGGTTTTAAACTGGAACACGAACTGAATTTACATGCTTTGGAAAAATCATTCAGAAAATTCATTTTCAGAAATAACCAAAGGGAAATGATCGTGTTGGCCGCTGGCTTGCTTCCCTGTTCTCGTAAGCCCGCCTGGTGCTTGCACTTTTGCCGATTTTCTTCTAATCTTTTTCCTCCAGCCAATGGTGATTTATTAGCCATCTAAATATTGAATCTATATTTTCTAGCTTGGTTTCCAATTTGATGCCTATTAAAATCTGCTATCAGTTCATTGAAGAACCACCTGGGCTTGATTTCTCGTCTTCGTAGCCAGCAGCACTGCTGCTGTTTTCCAGGTGCCGGCCAAAGCGGGTGGCCTGTGCTTCATCGCCGTGGTCAGCGGCCAAGCCAGAGAGCTAGCGTCCTTTTCCTCTTTCAGCGGTTTGACTGTGGGGTTTCATCTCTCTTTTCCATTGAACAGCAGGGCCACGCGTCAGCGTCTTTTTCTGTTTCAGCTTGTCCAACACGAGTCGGACTCTGATCAGAGCCGAGTCCTGCACCGAGCCCGTTTTGCGGGGATTCGGATGCCCTATAAAAAAACCTTTGCCCTCTCTCTCTGTACCCCTTGTTTCAAATCTACGCACCGCCGCCGCCGTTGTATTCAGAACTCGCAGCCCTTGCTTCCCATCTCGCCGAGAAGAACGTGGAGCCGCCGCTGCGAAGTACGAGCCGCCGTTCCGCCGACTCAACGTTGCTGAACTCGTCGTCCGTTGCTAGCCGCCGCCGCCGCACACGACCGATCTCGTAGAGGAGCTCAGCCTGTCCGCCGAAGCCGCCGCAGACGCCATCTGCTGCTTCACCGTCGTGCCTACAGGCCTACACCGTTGCTGAGCTCGGAGTGCAGCGCCGCCGCAGTCGCGCTTGTTCTCCGCCGCTGCTGTCGACGCCACTCGTTGTTTCCGGCGTTCGTGGCCCGTTGCCGCGCTCAGAGCCGAGGGAGCCGCCATCTGCCGGACCAAGCGACATGCCAACTCCAAGTTTTCTACGATCTCGAGAAAGCCCTAGGTGAGCTTTGCGATCATCGTTCTTCCTCCCTGTGTTTCCCTCCGCACGCATGCATGAAACGCAGCTGCGACGTCCAAGCAGCAGCCGTGCACCGTGCGTGCTCTTGCCCCTGCTCCAATTAGCTTGATGACGTCATCACCATGTCACATATGCTTTATTGCCGATTTCTTTTAGAAAAACAAATATATGAATACAATAGAAATACATGACCCATAATTAGCAATCGATCTCCACTGTTTCTATATTTTAACACCAATTTGACCCATTCAAATTGCGTAAGATTTGTAGTTTCATAATCTACATGTTAGTGCTACTGTTGGTTAGGTTTTCCACCTTTAAGATTCGAGGTTAGATTTAATCTATTATTTTACTAAAGAAAATCTCGTTTAATTCATAACTTATTTGTTTTAACTCCGATTTAGTTCATTCAAGTTGCTCTAGGTTCATGCCGTCGTGCTCTACTAGCAGTGCTAAAGTTCATCATGTTACTTGCATATGAATTTATTGATTTAAATGGAATCAGATTAATAATTATTTAATAACCTTCTAATTAATTAAAAGCCATATAGTTAAACATATATACTATGCTGCTTTATACACAAATATTAATATCGTTTTAGTGCTATCATCAATATGTTTTTTTAAATTGTAACTTGTTTAGCTTAAAATACCTCATGCAGTTTGAGTAGGTGCCTTACGTGCCCTTTTATTTAACAAACTGAAGTTTAACTTGTTTAAAATTATGCAACATATACCTGTTTATAAATTATAATTTGCTTAGTTTAACACCATGCCGTATATGGTTCGGTTAGATGCTCGTACATGTCATCTTGCATTTGTAAGCTAAAAGTTATAGGTATAAATAATGTTGGACTATTTGTGATAAATAAAATATAACTAGTTTTAACCCCGTCTTTTCAAACTAAAATATATAACTTCTCTAATCTAAATTACTTACCTCACATGATTTTGTTTAATTAAAATAAATCAAACATGTAGGCCTCTCTTTTATAATATATATGAACTTCCGGTAGATGTTTATTTCTAACGGTAGTTTCGTTATTGGCGTCTTTTGCGTTCTTGTGACCGTAGCGACTAGCTCCCTTTTAGTACGTTGTTTTCTCTTGTGTGGTGTACTGTTTTTAATTGCTTTCATTTGTTGCTTGTATGTTTTGCCCGTGTGTGGTGCTTTCTATGAGTAGAACAAGAACCGTTTATGAGCGTTGGGGATCAGAAGCTACAGAACGGAAGATGAAGTTTGAGGATTCTCTGAGCAAGAGTTTAAGGCAAGTATAGTTTGGGTTTTCTTTCTGTGACCATGATCTTGTGACTTAATTAATATAAGTACTATGATGGTTAAGAGATGACTTTTTAGCAACATAAGATCTTGTCTGTACGTGAACCTCTGGGATTTACAGTACAACTGTGAGGGCTATATGGCTCTGGCTTTAGTCAAGTATGAGGACCTTTTCTAGCTTGTTAGTGGTTACCGAAAGGCGCAAGAGGGGTCATGTCTAGTATGGTCTTGGCCTGCCAAGGTGGGTGCAGTCTTTAGTAAGTCGCCCCTTGGAGGGAGGATTATGCTTTCCAATTGAGAATCCTTAGCGGCCCTAACTTGTTAGATGAACCTTTGAAAGATTTCATAGTGAACCCTGCCGACCTTCCTTGGAAGTGGGTTAAGAGGCTGATCACCTCGGGCGAAAGGGTAAATCACGACTCACAGTGAAAGTGTACACCTCTGTGCAGAGTTTAATAAACTGGTATACTAGCCGTGCTCACGGACACGAGCGGCCTTGGAGACATTTACATTAAAGATGATGATTCTTGTTTTGTTAAGATGCTCATTTACTTATCGATTATGTTTTATATTGATTATGTTACATTGATCTTGAGTTTATGAGATCTATACTTGCTATGCTTGCGGAGTTCGACATGGACTCACTCTTGCTATTTTCCCCCACACCTCAGGAGAAGTTTAGGCTTGTGGTCAACCAGTTAGTTTGTTCCTGGTGTGAGGTCTACACCCAGTGTTTGGAGTTGACTTTTCGCTGTGTTGCTCTCTAAGGTATATTTTATACTATTGAGTTATGTATATTAAGCATTTGTCTCTTGGTATTACACTTATCTGTGGCTATATGTGGGATTTGACTCCTTTATTTCACATATAGTGTATATCTGGTTTTGTCCTTAAAACTGGGTGTGACATTCTTGCATCATAGTCATCCTCCTTATTACTTGCTACAATTATCTAGTTGGTGCTATCTAGATCTATAACGAGACACCTAGCTAGGACATCTTTGGACAAGCAGTCCAACATCTGTGTTGTGAAGACTTGAGGTATTTGCCGAAGTACATGTTTGAAAGGTCCTAATGGTTAGAGGAGGTGGAGGGTGTGAATAGCCTAATAAAATCTTCTACAAATTACTAAAGCAAAGTGGTAGTCAAATATAAAGCAAAGCTTTTGCTCTAGCTCTACTAAAATAGCAATCCACCTATACCAACAATTTTAGTTTCTATGATCACTAGGCACACACAAAAGCTAAGTTGCTACTTGCCTAGACTAGTGAGCTAGCTAATCAACTACTTAAGTTACTACAACTACACTAGTTACACTAACAAGCCACTCAAGCTACTACTACCATAAGTATACATGAAAGTAAATGCAAGAGAGTGGTAGTGAGGTATACCGCAAGTGGAAGAGATGGTCAACAAGAATCAAGTGAATACCGAGAGAATTCCAATACACAATTGACACAAGATTTTTCTCCCAAGGTTCATGTGCTTGCCGGCGCGCTAGTCGATCCCCGTTGTGTCGACCGTTCACTTGGTCGTTCATGAGCTAATTGGCATCATGTCAAGCCCTACAGTAGGGCACCGCAAGAACCTGTGATGGTAACTCAATGATATGAGCAATTTACTAGAGTTACCTTTTGGCTCTCCACCGGGGAAGGTACAAGACCCCTCACAAATCACCGGGAGATGGCCACGAAAAATCACCAACTCGTATGAAAGCTCCTTGTTGGTATAAATTAAGTGTAACTAAAATATAAAGGATTCCGCAAGCGCACAGAACATACCATTGTAGCATTTTACTGGGAGTAAACCGGGTATCGTTATTTATATTTTACCACAGGGAAGCAAGGGTTAAAGAATATGATAATTCACCATCATGTATCTACTAACTTAGTAAACCAACTAGACTAAAGCAGGGGGCAAATGATATATGATAGGTATATGAATAAAAGCACACATAGGAGAATTCTATGATAAATGAGTAGCTAGCTAAAGTGAGAGGACAACGGGAAAGATCAAGGTTCCTATGTACTTCTCTATTACTTTGGTTCTTTAATAGCTAAAGCATGAATAGATACAACGATCATACACATGACACTTTGGAGCAACAATACCTTTCCGACTCTCGAAAGAGACTAGGAAGAAAGTAGTCGAGGGAAGGCTGCCAAAAGCTCTACGAACATCAACCGGAACGTGGTGGATTACGAAGGCCTTTCAGAGTTGTCACCTCTGGGGCTACCACAACTATACGTGGGGTTGACCGTAACCTCAGGTATCCTATAGCCTAGACTCCATGCCTAAACTATTGATTACTACTCTAGCTATGCGCAATAACTAAAGCACTCAATACGAGCTAAGATCCCATGCCAAGGTATAACAACTATACTAACCATACATAATAAAGGCATAAAGTAAATATAGAAGATGAAAATATATAAGTCATAAGTCTTGTAAAGAATATATACAAAGACATACCAAATCTCTGAAGACTTCTCCAGAACCAGAGCGCAGCTCCACTCTTCCTAACTCCCATCTAGATCTAATCTACTACATTGGAATGTCTAGCCCTAATTCTCTAGGGAGGAGAGGTCATCCTTTAATGGGACACCTCTGCCTCTGATCCTAGCTGAGAGATAATGAAATTAGGGTTTATGGGAATGCCTCCTTCAGGGGCCAGAGGCCTTGCTTATATAGCCCTCTAGGAAGCACCACAGCCCTCAGATCAAACCGACCTTGATCTATGATTATTATTGATCCTCAAAGGCGGTGGAGGGGCGATCCGCGAGACGGAACCTGATTGGCTATAGGACCTGGGCGCCCACCCCATCCCTTGGCCCAAATGGGCTCATATTTAGTGTGGGATATTTCATCTTTTTGTTAGCTTCGATTCACCTAGTGGATCACCTAAAATGGAGTTCGGATGAGGGAGATATGCCCGTTTTACTCCGGACTGCTCTTGGAGCCCATTTGCAATCTTTTGGAAGATGTAACTTTGTCGTCTGGACTCCGATTTAGGTGAACCAAAACTCTATTTCATGTGTCTCGACGAGCTCTACGCAATGGTTCATCATTTGAGATACTTCTATTTGGTGATTTTGGTCCTTTTTCAGTTTAACCCCTATAAAACATAGATTCACCAAAACTCGTGGAATTATGCTAGTAGACCCCATATATCTAAGAGATAATTATGTTTAGGTCCTTTTTCATGTTTCATTGACGGTTAAAATTGACACTTATCTACTGTCAACACTCCTCTGCTGCTCCAAGCCATCTAGGTGGTGGCAACCACCAAGAGTAACAAAAAAAGGCAGCTCCAACGATCCCCAAGTATCACTAGATTCAATCACTCAAGCAAATGCACTTTAGATCACTCCCAATCTCACTATGATGATGAATCAGTGGAGGAGATGTGTAACACCCCTGGTGTTAGTTAGCCTCATAATGCATGATCATGGCATGGCATTACCATAAGCATCGTCATTTCATGTGTATCCCTGCTTGAAACATGACCTTGTAACATTGCAACACTTGTGGTTTCTATGTGTTTCCTTTATGTGTGGTTAGGGTTTTTGTATAGATGACACATGTGATGCTCTAACATGATCTCTAGTAGCTTAATTTTGCTTAGGACACCTAATGGATCAATGTTCATGTTGACCATCTCATCCAATTAAGCCTCTAACTCATAGTTGACCAGTTTGACCTACAAACCTCTTTTGCTTCCTAGTTTCAAAAGTGTTACTAAATGTTGTTTAAAGGTTGGGCAACCTTTAACAAAGTTGTAGCAAACTTGTTAAGGAACAAAAGTCTCAATATACCCATCTCATAAAAATGGCTAGAAAATCCTCAAACAGGGCCCACAAGTCAGTGTGCAGTGCTGTTTCAACACTTAAAATTTTCTAAGTCTTGTGTACTGACTTACAGTTTCAGTGTACCCCAGTTTAGTGCTCTACAGTTTCAAATACAGGCCAAACTAGCTAAAGTCCATATTGACAAAATTGGAGACCTACCATAGCTCTACAATATTTCCAATAACACCACCACCTAGTTCCCAATGGTTTATGAGCTAAAGTGCTTTGAAAATCATGTTTCAGTCGGGTGGGTTGACTGAATCTCGGGTTCAGTTTCAAGGTGCCTCCCTTTGGGACCTTTTATCTTCCAATTCAGACCGAACTAGCTCAAGTCCATATTGACACAATTGGATATCTCATGTAGGTCTACAAGTTTGCTAATGTAACCTATCGCTAAATCGAGCTGGTTTAGGAATTGTTAGGGGGCAAAGTTGGGCTGTCAGTCGGCTAAGGGAAACCCTGATGGCCATCTCGGCCTGGGCACGGTGGCCGACAGCGCCAGGCTGCGCTCACCACTTGGCAAGCTGCCCGCCGGCGCGTGTCCACTAGCTGGTCCGCGCGACTCGTCTTGACGCCACGCCACCCTCCTGCTGTCCCTCCCTCAGTTGCTCACCGCACCACTTAGCCGAGCTCGCCAAGCAAACCGAGCAGCCACACCTCCGCCATACCTCGCACGCGGCTGGACCTCCCTCGCCTTTTCTCCGCTTCTTACTTAGCCCTGATAGCTCCACCGTGACTCCCTGAGTGAGTAGAAGCTCTCCGCGTGCGCAGCCGTGCCCTGTGCTCGCCGGTGCGCCGCCACCGAGCACCGCCGCCCGCCATTGCCGGCGGCGAGCCATCTCGGTCCAACCCTAGCCGCCCCTGAGTACCTCAATCGGATCGCGTTATCAAGTGGAGCACGCCGGTGTGCTTGAATCCGCCGGCCGGCTCACCGGCGGCGAACAATCGCCGGCCGGAGTTGCTCCCCTACCCCTGTGCCTTTGACGGGCGGGCCCCATTTGTCAGTGTTCCCCCCCTTGTGTTGCTGGCGGGCCAAACCGGCCGTGGGCCGAGCCGTGTGCTGGGCCGAGCTGCCCCTGCTGGGCCGGCCCGAGTGGGAGGAAGGTTTTGTTTTATTTGAGTTATTTTAAATGTTTGTTTTGAACTCAAACTTTGTAAATTCATATCTCCTGTTTTAGAGGTCCAAATGGGATGCTATAAATTTTGATGTGCTCTACATAGTGTCTAGTTTATTATAAAAATATAAAATGTGCCATGTTTTGTGATAAAATAAATAGTTATTATTTATCTCTTTTATTCCTGAAGAAAAAGGAGAAATTGATATCTCTTTCTGTGAAGCTCCAAATGTCATAAAAATTTTATAGTGAACTGCTCATACCATGAATAGCTTATGGTTAAATTTTCATGCAATTTTGATGTGGTTTGGTGGAGTTATATAATTATCTTGTTTGCTTGAACGGATCTTGTGTGAATTTTCATAATTTTTCTATAGATCCAGTAAGGGTGAAACTTGGTGAGTGTTGTTCTTATGTTAGAAAGATGCTAGGAAAAATATGAAATCTGTTGTTTGATACTTTTCAATAGGGTTTCCTATTTATGCTAGAAATAAACCTGCCATCTGTTATTTTTGATATCTCCATATTTGCTTGTCAAAATGAAGTGAAATTTTTATGGTATCCTATGTGAAGCATTAGGTAGCTACTGTAATTTTTGTAGATTTTTATATATAGTTTTACTATATGTTTCTTTAATCACCTAATTAACTAAATAAATTATAAAAGAATATTAAATAATTTATTTAGAAGTTGGTATTATACTTTCTGATGTTTCTTTGGTATGCACAACAAGTTGGTAAACTTAGTTTGGTCCAATTGTACTTTTGAATCGTCAGTAATTATTTAAATTAGTGATTCTGCCATTTCTGGACAGAATTGCTAGTTAAAAGAATTAACCTATGATAATGATGTTTTCATGCTTGGTCATCTATAGCAAAGTTGTTGAGAATTTCATGAACTAGTTGCTGGTAAATTTTGGTAGCATTTGGACTTATAGTTTAGAAATGACAGCTGTTCCAAGTTGGGTTCAGTTTTGGAAGTGCTCTCTGTCTTTTAGAACAGATTCTGTATGTATGCTATTTTAACTTGGTAAATGATGAAATCATGCTTAGATGTTTATAAATGAAATGTATACAATTTCATAAGCTTTCCAGAATGTCCTCTTTCCGGTCATTTGGATTGGTAGAACTCCAGTTGTGAGTTTTCTTAGCTACTGTTGATAATATGTTGTAAATACTAATGTCTGGAATCTTGTTACGTTCGTGTTTAATCTTAACTTTGTGATACTTAGTGGTTTCTTAGGAATGTTTAAACATGTCAATACCGGAGAGGAAATTTGCACCTAAGCTTGAAGTGATTTGAATAGAGCACCACATAACTTGGTTTTGTGCTTACAACGTTGCAATGTCATTGCATTCATCTTCACATCATTCATGCACATCCATAAATCATCATGTCATTTTTGGATGCATACATGAAATTCATTGGATGCATATCATGCAATAGGTGTGCCAAGAATCGTGTTACGAGCGAAGTCCCGCTGGGCGTGGGACCCAAAGTTGAAGTCCATTCGAGAGCCGGAGGTCCAGTCCGACGAAGCCGGAGAAGACGTGGGAATCGTTCTTGAAGTCAAACCTCGATCCCTCTTCTTTCGGTTAAGGCAAGCCCCGGAGCATTATAAGCCTCCTACTTTCAAAGCAATTATCTATCTATACATGTTATATGTATTGTTGCATTACGTGATAGGAGTTGGTTGGAAACCCTTGCTGCATTGATAACACTCCTTGTCCAGCAATTCGAACCTTGAATCCTAGGTAGACAGGATCGTATCTATGCTTAGCCCTGCTTAATTAGACCGGTAGAAGTCGGGTGATTTCCTGTCACCTGCGAGATATAGGGCTTTATCAGGTCACGGTTGGCTATACTTGCTATCGTGGAAATGAACCATGTGTTAATAAAATGAAATGAGACCGGGCGGGATGACGATAGTGAAGCAACAAGGCATGGAGGTCTTGGGTGTGGATCTATCCCCGTCTGTGTCGATTAAGGACCGAGACCTGGAGCCTTCTATGTCATTTTAAACGCATGCCTGACATTTAGCTGGCCGGCCTGAGGTTGCCGACCGCGAAGCCTAGTAGCTCAACTCAGGTTGCGAAGTCGAAAAGTGAAAGTCGCCTCGGAAGGGAGCCAGAGGGTCCAAGGGCAGGTGAGTTAAAAGTCCTGAGCATCCTAGCCACTGGTATCCCTGAGAACGCGGCGCTGTTCGGGCCCACCCTGAGTTGTACCAAAGGTTATCTACGGCTGCCTTTAGCGGGGTTTGCCGGGTGAGTGTCAGGAATACCCCCCTCAGCTGAGTTGGAATCGATTCGAGTCGCCGTCTCTCCCGGATAGTGAGAAACTTGACTGGTTATCTCCAGCGTAGATACACTCATTATAATGATGGTTCGGAATTGATGATAATGATGATGATAACCTTATTATACCTGCTATGGTTAATATTGTTTGCTCTTAATAAAGTGATTGCTCTAGTACAGGTGCTAATCTAGTTTTCAGGTTAATGATGATCAACTTGATACTTAAAGCATATAATGGTTACTTATCTGTATTAAGCTTTTCTGCAAATGAGTCAAGCTAGCCCACTTTATAAAGTCTTGCATAATCCTTGGTGTCACCTTTGTTTCTGGTTTTTGACGGGTAAGTCTAGCTGAGTACCTTCTCGTACTCAGGGTTTATTCCCACCTGTTGCAGGTAGCAGACTCGTACTTGTCGCTGCAAGTATTGTCTTCGCCATGTGGGCGTGAAGACTAGACCATATGGGCATGGTCTCTGTAGTATCTCTTCTGGTATGCTTTTGCAGGATGTGACTATGTACTGGCAGTATTTGACTCAAAATAGTTTCAGAAATTATGTTGCTTCCGCTAATCTTTACTTTGGTTTTGTAATAAAAATATTTGTACTCCGATGTATGAGATTACTTTTGAACTGTGTAACAAGTGTTGTGTTATGTTGAATCATTACGATCTGGTTGCTCTCGGTTTGGTTTGAAATCCCTCGCGATTTCGTGGACTACCGGAGTTATATGGGCTCAAGTGTGAGAATTTGATCACTTCGGTGATTGTTTTTATACTTGTGCTCTTATAATTTGGACGGTTCCGTTACAGCTGGTATCGGAGCAAGATTCAACAGTAAACACATCATTTGTGTATTTAAACAAAAGTTTTTGTGAAAAATCTTAATTTTAATCTAAAGAGTGCCAGTGGTCATATCCTATATGCCCAAATAAGGACTATTAGGTGGCTTACTAAGATACTAACTTAGGGGTTCTTGCTTGTTTCTGTTTCGTTGTCCATACGGCGTGCTATTGTATGGATGCCATCCGCTTGGGTGGTAATGTATGGATCAAAATACCTCTACGCCCTGGTAAGTGGGAGTTATGAGAGCATGACCATCCAACCGTCGTTCTAGGGGAGAGTAGTTGTGGTTACTAGCATACTTACATGTTTAATCATGTGATTATGAGAGTACTTAATTGTGGGTATATCTGTCGGGTAGCTTTGATACTGAAGTATATACCTCGGGGGATGTATGTATGGAAAGTATTTAGTTTACTGCTTTCTTCTGTGCTATATTGGGAATTGTTGGGCTGAAATGCAATTTTCTGCAGGTACACTAACAACGTTTCCTGTAGAACGACTAGTTATCGTTATTGAGAGAACGTGTGTATGCCACCGAACTATACGCTAGAATTTTGAAATTCTTTCTAGGTTTGTGAGGACGTACGGTTCGTGCATGCACCATGTTCGCATCATACAATGCATTCTGCATTACTCCCTCCCTTATAAATTGCTTATCCCATTCTTTTAAAATTCTCTTCCCTCCGAACAGTTGTTCCGTAAATAGTTGCATTTCTTTCGTGAAGAATTGGGGTAGTCAACCAACCTAGTGGAGTGGTCAGTGGTGTCAGCCTTGAAGCCCAATTCATACCTGGCCGTGAAGGAAAGCAAGACAATTTCAAGATGCATCTCCTCGAGTTGGGATGAGTTTTGATCTGTAATTCACCTCTCCATTGCCTCTACCCTTGTATCCATCCTTGTTTGCTACCCCTCTTTGGATAATACGGTTTCTATCTGCCTAATTCTTAAACGTGAGGATTCCTCATGGGTGTGTGTTCGGTGATGGTGTTGCGATTAGTACTCCATGGTGCCGCGACGAAACCGGGAGCCTCCTGTGGCGCGCGACACAAGGTTGTGCTGCTCGGCACGCGCAGGTATCAAGGATTACTAGTCATGATCCATTATGGAGCTACACCAATGTGTTATCTTCTCGTGAACCTTTTCCTTGAATGTCATCTTCTATCTTGACAGAAGATCAGTGCCTCAAACCAAGAAATTTCCTTCTTCTAAGATCAGAAATTGGATAGTTGATATAGTCTCTTCCTCCTGCAAATACAATTCGTCAGCAGCCTTCCGACGTCATCAACGCTTACTAGTTGCAACTATTTGCAGATGCCTTGTCAGCTTCGCTCTAGCGGTCGGCGTCGTGTAAATACAGGACCGTCATCGTCTCCTCTGCAACCTACCTCTGCCGAGTTGCTGCAAATGCTTGCCGAAAGTCAGCGTGCCTTGGACGAGAGTGTCAGAAACCATGCCCATCAGGAACCTGAGCCTGCCCAGTACAGCAACTATAAAGATTTCTTGGATACAGAGCCTCCTATTTTTTGAGAAGCTGAAGAACCACTTCAAGCAGATGAATGGTTGAACACTGTCGAACAGAAGTTTCGTGTGCTCAAGGTGGCAGATGATATGAAAACAGAATATGCTTCGCAACAGTTGCAAGGGCCTGCAGGTGTTTGGTGGTGTCACTATCGGAACACCCTGCCCGAGAATATGGAAGTAGTTTGGGATCAGTTCAAGGAAGCATTTCGGGGACATTACATTTCTGCTGGTCTCATGGCAATCAAGCACACCGAGTTTATGAAGCTCACCCAAGGAGACAAAAGTGTAACAGAATATTTGCATGCTTTCGTCAACTTGTCAAGATATGCTCCAGAATTTGTTAATACGGAGGTTAAGAAGATCGCAAGTTTTAAAAGAGGGTTGTGTCCCAAATTGATGAAGGCCATGTGTAATAGCAAGTGTGTCACTTTCAACGAGTTTGTCAGTGATACTATCCTTCAAGAGAACTGTAATGCTGTGTATGCTGCTTCTAAGAGCCACGAGAAATCTCAGAAACCTAATGCACCTACGACTAATACTCTTGTGGTGATTACACCTCAGTATTATTCGCCTGGCATATCTACCAGATATCACCCATATCAGAAACAGGATCCGGTCAAGAGGAGCAGTATTAAGAAAGGAAAGCCTAAGGCACCGCCAAGTAACCGGCCATGTTGGAATTGCAAGATGTCAGGTCATTGGGCTAAAGATTGTCCTGTTTCGCAGAAGAAACCAAATGATATTAAGGCAGATGTGTGTAAAGGGTATGTTCGTTACACCACGGTGGAATCCATTCCTACAGGTGAAATTATCACTGCTGGTGCATTTTTAGTAAACCAACATCCTGCAATTGTGTTGTTTGATTCAGGTGCTTCCCACTCTTTTATCAGTTCAACGTTTGCAACCAAGCATGGTATGAAGGTCGTTACCTTAGATAATAGTGGTTATAATATTAGTGCTGCCGGGAATAATATTTCAACCAACCAGTTGGTTTTAGGAGCAAAGATTGAGATAGAAGGACGTCTGTATAAGCTAGATCTTGTGGTATTACCAGGATTGGGCCTAGATGTAATCTTAGGTATGAAGTGGATGAGTGGAAACGGTGTTCTGATCGATACCTCTACGAGAGTGGTTATGTTGAGAGACCCAAAAGATCAACAAGCTTTTCTAGTGCAACTTTCCAGAGACGTTAGCCCTCAGACTACAGTTAACGCTATGATAGCAAAAGCAAAAGAGATTGCAGAAGTTCCAGTAGTGTGTGAATTTCCAGATGTTTTTCCCGATGAATTGCCAGGATTACCTCCAGACCGTGATGTAGAGTTTAAGATTGAGTTAATTCCGGGTACCGCACCAATTTCCAAAAGACCGTATAGAATGCCGCCGAAGGAGTTAGCTGAACTCAAGACCCAACTTAGTGACCTTTTACTGAAAGGGTTGATCCGTCCTAGTTCTTCTCCGTGGGGTTGTCCTGCTATATTTGTGAAGAAGAAGGACCTGTCTCTGCGTATGTGTGTAGACTATCGACCACTCAATGCAGTCACTATCAAGAATAAGTATCCATTGCCTCGTATTGATATCTTGTTTGATCAGTTGTCTAAAGCAAGGGTATTCTCGAAGATTGATCTGAGATCTGGTTATCACCAAATTAAAATCCGTCCGAAAGACATACCAAAGACCGCTTTCTCTACCAGATACGGGTTATATGAATATCTTGTCATGTCTTTTGGTCTGACCAATGCTCCTGCTCATTTCATGTACCTGATGAATTCAGTATTCATGCAAGAGCTGGACAAGTTTGTGGTGATATTCATTGATGATATTCTCATCTATTCTGAAAATGAAGAAGAACATGCCGAGCATCTGAGAATCGTTTTATCCAGATTACGTGAACATAAGCTTTACGCCAAGTTCAGTAAATGTGAATTCTGGTTAAAGAAGGTACCTTTCCTCGGTCATGTATTGTCTGGTGAGGGAATTTCAGTAGACCCGACTAAGATACAGAAAGTTATGGACTGGAAGGCACCAACTACAGTACATGAAGTTCGGAGTTTTCTTGGATTGGCTGGCTACTATCGTCGTTTTATTCAGGATTTCTCTAAAATAGCTAAGCCTATGACTCGACTACTCGAGAAGGATAGGAAGTTTGATTGGACTCCGGAGTGTGAACAAGCTTTCCGCACTCTACGGACTTTGTTGACATCAGCTCCTGTATTAGCGCAACCTGACATTGAGAAACCGTTTGATGTGTATTGTGATGCATCAGGTACTGGTTTAGGTGGCGTACTGATGCAGGGAGGCCGAGTTATTGCGTATGCTTCGCGTCAGTTAAGAAAACATGAAGTTAACTATCCGACTCATGACTTGGAGTTAGCTGCTGTAGTGCATGCTTTGAAAATCTGGAGACACTATTTGCTTGGAAATATATGCAATATTTATACAGATCATAAGAGTCTTAAGTACATATTTACTCAACCTGAGTTAAATATGCGCCAGAGAAGATGGTTAGAGTTGATTAAGGATTATAACCTCCAGGTGCATTACCATCTGGGTAAAGCAAATGTGGTTGCTGATGCCTTGAGTAGAAAGTCTCATTGCAACTCTTTGATAGAAGAAGATTTTCATTTGTCTCATCTCTTACATCCTATTGTAATCTATCATATCACTGTAGACTGTTCTTTGAGAAGTAGAATCATTGAGTTACAAAAGACGGATACCGGTGTATTTCACATCAAGAGAAAGATGAGAGAGCAAGAAACTAAGCACTTTCGAGTGGATGACAAAGGAATTCTCTGGTTCAAAGATAGACTCGTTGTGCCAAAAGATAGAGAGCTCAGAAATCAAATCTTATCTGAAGCCCATTCTTCTAAGTTGTCCATCCATCCTGGTAGTAGTAAGATGTATCAGGACCTCAAGCCGTACTATTGGTGGACCAAGATGAAAAAGGAAATTGCAGCCTACGTCGCTAGGTGTGATAATTGTTGTAGAGTTAAGGCCATTCACATGAAGGCTGGTTTACTCCAGCCGTTGTCTGTTCCAGGTTGGAAGTGGGACGACATTGTTATGGACTTTATTGTCGGATTACCAACCACCCAAAAAGGTTTTGACTCTATTTGGGTTATAGCTGATCGTTTAACAAAATCTGCTCACTTTATCCCGGTGAAAAGTAACTATCACCCACACCAATATGCTGACATTTACTTCCAAGAAGTCGTACGTCTTCATGGAGTGCATGGATCTATTATCTCTGACAAAGGACCGCAGTTTACTGCTCGTTTCTGGGAGCGCCTACATCAGAATCTTGAAACTAATATGGTCCGTAGTTCTGCTTATCATCCACAGACGTCGGGGCAGACTGAGCGTGTGAATCAGATTCTTGAAGACATGCTTAGAGCTTGCATCATCTCTTGTAATAGCTCCTGGGAGAAATGGTTGCCTCTCGCTGAATTCTCTTACAACAACAGTTATCAAGAGAGCATCAGAATGGCTCCTTTTGAAGCTTTATATGGTCGCAAGTGTAGAACTCCTTTGAACTGGGTGGAACCAGGAGAAAGAAGATTCTATGGTATTGATTTTGTAAAAGAAGCTGAGGAGCAAGTTCGTGCTATACAGAAAAATATATCAGCTGCTCAGGCTAGACAAAAGAGCTATGCATATAAGAGGAGGAAACCTATTGAGTTTGAAGTAGGTGACCATGTCTATTTGAAGGTGTCCCCTATGAGAGGACTAAAGCGTTTTGGGATCAAAAGAAAACTTGAGCCTCGATTTGTTGGACCTTATCGGATTATTGAGAAAAGTGGAAGGGTAGCCTATAAGCTCAATCTACCTCGTGATATGGGAGCTATCTTTCCAGTATTCCATGTTTCTCAATTAAAGAAATGTCTCCGTCTTCCCGAAGAAAGAGTAGATGTAAGACGCATCAAGTTGAAATCCGATCTTTCTTATGAGGAGAAACCGGTATATGTTCTAGATACTCGGGAAAGGGTGACTCGAAATCGAGTAGTCAAATTGTACAAGGTAGTTTGGAGTAATCACGGTGAACGTGATGCAACTTGGGAAAAAGAAGATTATTTAAAAGACAACTATTCCGCTTTCTATGAGAAATGGTACGACTTTCAAATCTCGGGACGAGATTTTTATAAGGGGGGAGGGCTGTAACACCCCTGGTGTTAGTTAGCCTCATAATGCATGATCATGGCATGGCATTACCATAAGCATCGTCATTTCATGTGTATCCCTGCTTGAAACATGACCTTGTAACATTGCAACACTTGTGGTTTCTATGTGTTTCCTTTATGTGTGGTTAGGGTTTTTGTATAGATGACACATGTGATGCTCTAACATGATCTCTAGTAGCTTAATTTTGCTTAGGACACCTAATGGATCAATGTTCATGTTGACCATCTCATCCAATTAAGCCTCTAACTCATAGTTGACCAGTTTGACCTACAAACCTCTTTTGCTTCCTAGTTTCAAAAGTGTTACTAAATGTTGTTTAAAGGTTGGGCAACCTTTAACAAAGTTGTAGCAAACTTGTTAAGGAACAAAAGTCTCAATATACCCATCTCATGAAAATGGCTAGAAAATCCTCAAACAGGGCCCACAAGTCAGTGTGCAGTGCTGTTTCAACACTTAAAATTTTCGAAGTCTTGTGTACTGACTTACAGTTTCAGTGTACCCCAGTTTAGTGCTCTACAGTTTCAAATACAGGCCAAACTAGCTAAAGTCCATATTGACAAAATTGGAGACCTACCATAGCTCTACAATATTTCCAATAACACCACCACCTAGTTCCCAATGGTTTATGAGCTAAAGTGCTTTGAAAATCATGTTTCAGTCGGGTGGGTTGACTGAATCTCGGGTTCAGTTTCAAGGTGCCTCCCTTTGGGACCTTTTATCTTCCAATTCAGACCGAACTAGCTCAAGTCCATATTGACACAATTGGATATCTCATGTAGGTCTACAAGTTTGCTAATGTAACCTATCGCTAAATCGAGCTGGTTTAGGAATTGTTAGGGGGCAAAGTTGGGCTGTCAGTCGGCTAAGGGAAACCCTGATGGCCATCTCGGCCTGGGCACGGTGGCCGACAGCGCCAGGCTGCGCTCACCACTTGGCAAGCTGCCCGCCGGCGCGTGTCCACTAGCTGGTCCGCGCGACTCGTCTTGACGCCACGCCACCCTCCTGCTGTCCCTCCCTCAGTTGCTCACCGCACCACTTAGCCGAGCTCGCCAAGCAAACCGAGCAGCCACACCTCCGCCATACCTCGCACGCGGCTGGACCTCCCTCGCCTTTTCTCCGCTTCTTACTTAGCCCTGATAGCTCCACCGTGACTCCCTGAGTGAGTAGAAGCTCTCCGCGTGCGCAGCCGTGCCCTGTGCTCGCCGGTGCGCCGCCACCGAGCACCGCCGCCCGCCATTGCCGGCGGCGAGCCATCTCGGTCCAACCCTAGCCGCCCCTGAGTACCTCAATCGGATCGCGTTATCAAGTGGAGCACGCCGGTGTGCTTGAATCCGCCGGCCGGCTCACCGGCGGCGAACAATCGCCGGCCGGAGTTGCTCCCCTACCCCTGTGCCTTTGACGGGCGGGCCCCATTTGTCAGTGTTCCCCCCCTTGTGTTGCTGGCGGGCCAAACCGGCCGTGGGCCGAGCCGTGTGCTGGGCCGAGCTGCCCCTGCTGGGCCGGCCCGAGTGGGAGGAAGGTTTTGTTTTATTTGAGTTATTTTAAATGTTTGTTTTGAACTCAAACTTTGTAAATTCATATCTCCTGTTTTAGAGGTCCAAATGGGATGCTATAAATTTTGATGTGCTCTACATAGTGTCTAGTTTATTATAAAAATATAAAATGTGCCATGTTTTGTGATAAAATAAATAGTTATTATTTATCTCTTTTATTCCTGAAGAAAAAGGAGAAATTGATATCTCTTTCTGTGAAGCTCCAAATGTCATAAAAATTTTATAGTGAACTGCTCATACCATGAATAGCTTATGGTTAAATTTTCATGCAATTTTGATGTGGTTTGGTGGAGTTATATAATTATCTTGTTTGCTTGAACGGATCTTGTGTGAATTTTCATAATTTTTCTATAGATCCAGTAAGGGTGAAACTTGGTGAGTGTTGTTCTTATGTTAGAAAGATGCTAGGAAAAATATGAAATCTGTTGTTTGATACTTTTCAATAGGGTTTCCTATTTATGCTAGAAATAAACCTGCCATCTGTTATTTTTGATATCTCCATATTTGCTTGTCAAAATGAAGTGAAATTTTTATGGTATCCTATGTGAAGCATTAGGTAGCTACTGTAATTTTTGTAGATTTTTATATATAGTTTTACTATATGTTTCTTTAATCACCTAATTAACTAAATAAATTATAAAAGAATATTAAATAATTTATTTAGAAGTTGGTATTATACTTTCTGATGTTTCTTTGGTATGCACAACAAGTTGGTAAACTTAGTTTGGTCCAATTGTACTTTTGAATCGTCAGTAATTATTTAAATTAGTGATTCTGCCATTTCTGGACAGAATTGCTAGTTAAAAGAATTAACCTATGATAATGATGTTTTCATGCTTGGTCATCTATAGCAAAGTTGTTGAGAATTTCATGAACTAGTTGTTGGTAAATTTTGGTAGCATTTGGACTTATAGTTTAGAAATGACAGCTGTTCCAAGTTGGGTTCAGTTTTGGAAGTGCTCTCTGTCTTTTAGAACAGATTCTGTATGTATGCTATTTTAACTTGGTAAATGATGAAATCATGCTTAGATGTTTATAAATGAAATGTATACAATTTCATAAGCTTTCCAGAATGTCCTCTTTCCGGTCATTTGGATTGGTAGAACTCCAGTTGTGAGTTTTCTTAGCTACTGTTGATAATATGTTGTAAATACTAATCTCTGGAATCTTGTTACGTTCGTGTTTAATCTTAACTTTGTGATACTTAGTGGTTTCTTAGGAATGTTTAAACATGTCAATACCGGAGAGGAAATTTGCACCTAAGCTTGAAGTGATTTGAATAGAGCACCACATAACTTGGTTTTGTGCTTACAACGTTGCAATGTCATTGCATTCATCTTCACATCATTCATGCACATCCATAAATCATCATGTCATTTTTGGATGCATACATGAAATTCATTGGATGCATATCATGCAATAGGTGTGCCAAGAATCGTGTTACGAGCGAAGTCCCGCTGGGCGTGGGACCCGAAGTTGAAGTCCGTTCGAGAGCCGGAGGTCCAGTCCGACGAAGCCGGAGAAGACGTGGGAATCGTTCTTGAAGTCAAACCTCGATCCCTCTTCTTTCGGTTAAGGCAAGCCCCGGAGCATTATAAGCCTCCTACTTTTAAAGCAATTATCTATCTATACATGTTATATGTATTGTTGTATTACGTGATAGGAGTTGGTTGGAAACCCTTGCTGCATTGATAACACTCCTTGTCCAGCAATTCGAACCTTGAATCCTAGGTAGACAGGATCGTATCTATGCTTAGCCCTGCTTAATTAGACCGGTAGAAGTCGGGTGATTTCCTGTCACCTGCGAGATATAGGGCTTTATCAGGTCACGGTTGGCTATACTTGCTATCGTGGAAATGAACCATGTGTTAATAAAATGAAATGAGACCGGGCGGGATGACGATAGTGAAGCAACAAGGCATGGAGGTCTTGGGTGTGGATCTATCCCCGTCTGTGTCGATTAAGGACCGAGACCTGGAGCCTTCTATGTCATTTTGAACGCATGCCTGACATTTAGCTGGCCGGCCTGAGGTTACCGACCGCGAAGCCTAGTAGCTCAACTCAGGTTGCGAAGTCGAAAAGTGAAAGTCGCCTCGGAAGGGAGCCAGAGGGTCCAAGGGCAGGTGAGTTAAAAGTCCTGAGCATCCTGGCCACTGGTATCCCTGAGAACGCGGCGCTGTTCGGGCCCACCCTGAGTTGTACCAAAGGTTATCTACGGCTGCCTTTAGCGGGGTTTGCCGGGTGAGTGTCAGGAATACCCCCCTCAGCTGAGTTGGAATCGATTCGAGTCGCCGTCTCTCCCGGATAGTGAGAAACTTGACTGGTTATCTCTAGCGTAGATACACTCATTATAATGATGGTTCGGAATTGATGATAATGATGATGATAGCCTTATTATACCTGCTATGGTTAATATTGTTTGCTCTTAATAAAGTGATTGCTCTAGTACAGGTGCTAATCTAGTTTTCAGGTTAATGATGATCAACTTGATACTTAAAGCATATAATGGTTACTTATCTGTATTAAGCTTTTCTGCAAATGAGTCAAGCTAGCCCACTTTATAAAGCCTTGCATAATCCTTGGTGTCACCTTTGTTTCTGGTTTTTGACGGGTAAGTCTAGCTGAGTACCTTCTCGTACTCAGGGTTTATTCCCACCTATTGCAGGTAGCAGACTCGTACTTGTCGCTGCAAGTATTGTCTTCGCCATGTGGGCGTGAAGACTAGACCATATGGGCATGGTCTCTGTAGTATCTCTTCTGGTATGCTTTTGCAGGATGTGACTATGTACTGGCAGTATTTGACTCAAAATGGTTTCAGAAATTATGTTGCTTCCGCTAATCTTTACTTTGGTTTTGTAATAAAAATATTTATACTCCGATGTATGAGATTACTTTTGAACTGTGTAACAAGTGTTGTGTTATGTTGAATCATTACGATCTGGTTGCTCTCGGTTTGGTTTGAAATCCCTCGCGATTTCGTGGACTACCGGAGTTATATGGGCTCAAGTGTGAGAATTTGATCACTTCGGTGATTGTTTTTATACTTGTGCTCTTATAATTTGGACGGTTCCGTTACAAGATGAATGAGAGGTTTTTGCTTTATCTCACAAGGATATATTACTGATGAAAATGTGCAAGAGAGTGAGCTAGATCCGGCCCTAATCTATTTATAGAGCCCTCTTGGCTCAAACAGCCGTTGGGCTCACGCAGGGGCGACCGAACTCACCGGCTGGACCTACTGTGTCCAGTTCTGACCAAGTCCGGTCCACAGGTGAAAGGTCCTAATGGCTAGAGGGGGTGAATATCCTATAAAAATTTCTACAACAACACTAAGCAAAGCGGTTAGACAAATATGAGGTGAAGCGAATGTTGCAATAGCCAACTAAAAATGCAAGCCACCTACCACAATTCTAGTTACTATAGTCTCTTTGCACACATAGGCTATGTTACTACACTAAGTTAGTGAGCTCTCAAAAACTAACTAAAGAGCCTCACTAACCACTAGACTCAACACAAGCTTGCTCTCAAGACTAACTACACTAAAGAGCAAAGCAACACTAGAAATGTAAATAAAAGAGAGGGTGGTGATGATTATACCAACATGTCAGGGTATGAGCTAATCACAAGATGGAGCCAATTAATCAATCACAAGATAACCAATGAAATCCTCAGACAAGATGATACAAGATTTTTTTACCGAGGTTCACTTGCTTATCGGCAAGCTAGTCCTCGATGTGGCGATTCACTCCCTTGGAGGTTCACATGCTAATTGGCATCACACGCCAAACCTTCAATTGGGTGCCGCACAACCAACACAAGATAAGGATCACACAAGCCACAAGCAATCTACTAGAGTACCTTTTAGCTCTTTGCCAGGGAAAGGTCAAGAACCCCTCACAATCACCACGATCGGAGCCGGAGACAATCACCAACCTCTGCTCGATGATCCTCACTGCACTAAGCTGTCTAGGTGGCGGCAACCACCAAGAGTAACAAGAGAATCCCATAGTGAAACATGAACACCAAGTGCCTCTAGATGCAATCACTCAAGCAATGCACTTGGATTCACTCCCAATCTCACAAAGAGATGAATCAATGATGAAGATGAGTGGGAGGGCTTTGGCTAAGCTCACAAGACTGCTATGTCAATGCAAATGGCTAAGAGAGTGAGCTAGAGCTGGCCAAACACCTTATATAGGCGTCAGTGCTAAATTCGGGGCGACTAGACACGCAGGTCCAAGTGACCAAACGCACATCCCTAGCATCCGGTTGTTGGATACCATCCACATGTCCTCCTCATTCAGCATCATTCATTGATCTCCAATAGTCGATTCTAGTCGTGCCAATGAGTTAAGTGGTGACCAGATGCATCAATCATCAAGATCAGACACGTCAGCGCATAGATCATCCACACGCGCATGCCAAGGCCAAGCCATGACCGAATGCACCAGTCCCCATGGCTTCCTGACATCAGGTTGCTTCTAGAGAGGTTCTAGAACCGTGAAAACATGATCAGACACGTCCGCTCTCCCGCAATCGGATGCACGTCAGAGTCTGGTCCTCCTTTGCTTCTCACAATTGCTTACGTCAGCGTACGTCAGCCCTGACTGGACACACCCCCATCGTGTCATGTCACAAAGACTGTTCATCATTCAGTCAGAGGCAGAGAGCACTAACACCATGCACTACTGATCGGACAGACCTTTGAGTCTGGTCACCACCTAGGCAGCGTCTAGTCACCTCGGGAAGCCTCCTCCACTTCTCCAACTTCGCCACCCTTGCTCAAATGTGCTAGCTGCCAAGTGTTTCACCTTGTACACATGTGTTAGCATATTTTCACAAACATTTTCAAGGGTGTTAGCACTCACTAGAATCTAAATGTATATGCAATGAGTTAGAGCATCTAGTGGCACTTTGATAACCGTATTTTGATATGAGTTTCCCCCTCTTAATAGTATGGCTATCGATCCTAAATGTGATCACACTCGCCAAGTGTCTCGATCACCAAACCAAAAAGCTCCTATCAAGTTTTACCTTTGCCTTGAGCTTTTTGTTTTTCTCTTTCTTCTTTTCTAAGTCCAAGAACTTGATCATCACCATGGTCACACCATCATCATGATCTTCACAATTGGCTTACCACTTGGAATGTGCCACCTATCTGATAATCACTAGAGCAACTTGGTTAGCACATAGGGTTTCATCAATTTACCAAAACCAAACTAGAGCCTTCAATCTCCCTCTTTTTGGTAATTGATGACAACCCTTTCACAAAGATATGAATTGAAATTCAACTGATCCATGTTGCTTGCCCAAGCATATTTACCATATGTAAAAGGATATGGACAAGTTTCATAAACCCAAAATGGTAGCATTAGCTCCCCCTACATATGTGCTAAGAGTTTGGATTGAAGCTTACACATATGCATAGATTGGAAATGTGGGAGAGTAATGTCTACCAAATGATGCTAAGGTTAAGAGATGAACCTTTGAAGCGTGATACCAATCGGAGTGCACCAATATACCATCCTTTTCACCATTAGTAACTAGATATACACAAAAACTAGAATACCCCGTGAGATCAACATTAGAAGCAAGGGTCTAGTTTTCACAATATAATCACAAGTCTAGTTACTCAACCTATGCATGCTAGTTCTTCATTTCATCATTCAAGCCTATAACTAGCATACACCACATAAGCATGTATATTGAATTGAAGCTTTTCAAATGCAAGCAAGCATATGATAATGCACATTCAAATGCATCATGCAAGTTCATGAGCTTGCTCCCCCTACTTGTGTGCTCAAATTTTAATTGATCCCCTTACTTTCATATTTCTCCCCCGATGTCAAAGTTCTCCCCCTTTTTCATATTCAACCTTATCTTTGTACAATTTCTCCCCCTTTGTTATCAATGACCACAAAGGTTCAATTTTAGAAAGGTTAAGATTATCAATGTCAATCAATGGGGTAAGGATCATTTTCCCAAAATTGGTCTAATCTAGAGCACTTGCCAAAGATATTTAACTCAGTTTGATCCAAGGACAAGCTTCTTCACACCTCATTTCAAGGTTTATCTTGTACCATGTTGAGTTAAACACTTATAGCTCATTTTTTAGATCAAACACTAGGTTCACAAGCCCACAAACATATCATAAGCTACCACTAGATCAAGTCAAGCATAAAAGCAATAGTCGTACCATACAAGCATTAAATTCATTTGATTTTCATGAATGAGCCTATAAGACATGAGGAATGACTAGATACACTAAACATGTCCTTAGCAAAGAATGTATGCCATGCCAATCAACTTTTACCTTAGATTGCTCGAAGGAGAGGCATGTCATATACGTGGGGGGTGCATCAACACATATTTTAGAAATCCAATATGTTCAACTCATTCCTTGCCTTGCAAAACCTTTTCTCATTAAGTGGCTTGGTGAATATGTCGGCAAGTTGATCTTTGGTGCCCACTCTCAATGCAAATGTCCCGCTTTTGTTGATGATCTCTAATGAAATGGTGGCAAACATCAATGTGTTTTGTTCTTGCATGTGTGAACTGGATTGTTGGTGAGCTTTATAGCACTCTCATTATCACATAGTAATGCACTTTCTTGAACTTGATTCCATAGTCATTTAAGGTGGCCTTCATCCAAAGTATTTGTGCACAACAACTACCGATGGATATGTATTCGGCTTCGGTGGTTGATAATGCAACACTATTTCGCTTCTTTAATGACCATGAAACAAGTGATATTCCCAACAATTGACATGTGCCTGAGGTGCTCTTCCTTTCAACCTTGCATCCCGCATAGTCGGAGTTCGAATATCCAACAAGCTCAAACTTTGCTCCTTTGGGATACCACAAACCAATATTATGTGTATGCTTCAAGTACCTTAATATTCTCTTTGTTGCCTTGAAATGACTTTCTCTTGGTGAGGCTTGAAATCTTGCACACAAGCACACACTAACACATGACATCCGTCCTTGATGTGGTCACATAGACTAGGCTTCCAATCTAGACCAAAACAACTTTTGATCCACCATGTTGCCACTTGCATCACTATCCAAATTGCCATTTGTTCCCATTGGTGTACTAATTGCTTTGCTATCATTCATGCCAAACTTCTTGAGCATGTCATTGAGATGTACTTGCTGTTGACGGTAGTTAACTATCAATTTTTTACTGTCAACTTAAACAAAAGAAGGCTATAAATAAAGTTACCACCCTAGAGTAGGGGTTTAACTAATAGAATTCCACGAGTTTTGGTGAATGCCTATTTCTATAGGGTGCCAACTGAAAACGACCAAAGATGGTCCACATGTTAGGTTTACATAGAGAGAAAGGACCATACACCGAAAAAGTGTAATCTAGAAGACTCGAGAAGCCACCCCTGGAAGGTGGGGCCCACCTGTCACTGAGACATGGGCGGGCGCCCACACCCTCCGGGCAGCCGCCCCCCTGCAAAGCCAATCAGGCTCCGTCTCGCGGATCATGCCTCCACCGTCTTTGAGGATGAATAATAATCGTTGATCAAGGTCGGTTTGATCCGAGGGCTATGGTGATTCCTAGAGGGCTATATAAGCAAGGCCCATGGCCCCTGGATCAGAGAGTTCAGAAACCCTAATTCATATTTTCCAGAGAGAATTCACCTGAGAGGGTTCCGTTGAATGGATCTTTCTCTAGGGCACATACAAGAGAGTTTAGCTTTGTAGTCTCTATGTGAGATTAGAGTTATTCTTATATATTGAGAGAGTTAGAGTGGAGGTAGAAGTTGGAGGAAGCCCGGCCTATCGGTGTCTCCTCTCCAGCCTGTACCTGCGGGATCAAGTCTCCTAACCTAGGGCTTGGTTCTAGGATTCTTTGGCAATTCAACTTCTAATACTAAGTAAGTATGTTGCTATTATTGTTCTTTGGTTTTCGGGTTTACTTTATTCGCTTCGCGTTGGGAATAGAGTAATCATTCATAGCGTAAGCATGGTGCTTAGGCTAGGAATACTCGTAGCTATCCCCTATCTGGCCAGATCGGTGTGTAGTAGCATGGGACGTGACAATCTCATTGTTACCTTCGAAAAGCTCCTCCCATCAGAAGGTTTGGTAGGACCTAAGTGCTCTAGTTAAGCATCCTCTGTGGTGTATCTTTTTCAATGGTACGTCCCCCTAGAACAATAGTATCATAGCTTACCATAGGTTAGAACCAGAATGTCATAGTAGTCTTCTCTAATCGCTTATATCTTCACCACCTTGTAGTGGGGACCAGGGGTAATAGTAAAGACTAGGTTAGTCATCACATGCTTTCTCCCTGTGGATAAAACAAATACAATACTCTGGACTTATCTCCCAGGTGAAGTGCTCACCGATATCCGTGTGCTTGCATATTATTTCTCTTAGATTCTTTCGTGTGCGTAACCAATATCAACAAGCATTTCTAACACCGTTGCCGGGGAGAAAGACGTCAGCTGAGTTAACCTTAAAGTCTTGCTTTACCTTGTACCTATACTTTTACCTTTTCCTTTTTATCCCTTACCTTATTCTTTTTTATTTTACCTTTTTATATCCTTATGGATAACATAAATTCCATTCCTATCTTTCAATTTTCTACACCCACGGAGACCAACCTAGTGCCATGGGAGTCATCACAACCTATCCAAACCCCAAGCTATAGGCTGAGTCCGTGGTTGATTGCAATGGTCCAAAGCCTATCCTTTTTAGGAGTAGACGAAAACCCTTACCTTCATATCCTAGATTTTGAGCAAACATGTGCATGTCTTCACATAGAGGGCATGTCAGATCAAACTTTATGTTGGAAGCTATTTCCTTTTTCTTTAAAGGGAAAATCTAGACAATGGTATGACAAAGGCGTAGGTAAGCAACAAGGAGATTGGGGATCCTTACGTTCTAATTTTTGCCTAGATTTCTACCCTATCTCCTAAATCGTCGACCTTAGAGTCAAGGTTCTTACTTTTAAGCAAGAGCCTAGTGAATCTTTGGCCTCATCCTGGAATCGTTTTACCAACCTTTTAGAATCTGGCCCGGACCTTAGTCTACAAGACCTTATTCTTCTTTAACATTGTTATAAAGGTCTTGATAGAGAGAGTAAACAATTACTTGCTACAACTTCTAGAGGATCATTCTTGCATGTTTCCTCAGAAAAAGCAAGATCAAATCCTATCTTCTGAACTAGATAACATCCTAGAAGTAGAACCTCAAGTAGCCAAAGCCAATTCTTTGCCACATATACCATCTACTTCAGCTATTTTGAGTCCTGAGCAGGAAAAAGAAGAAATTTCATTTCCTAATTTTATGCTTGATATTGAACCCGATCTTTTTGCCAATTTTGGAAACGTCATGAATCACTATTCTATAAAGAAACCACAGAAGCATCGTAATCACCTTAGAGAATCTTCAAATCTTTCTGAGAATTTTTCTTATAGAAGCACCTCAGGAGAGCTAGTGTCAGTTATAAGTAGTGAATAGTTAGAGGAATCAGAGCTCTCCTCTGATATGATCCATTTGGATTCACCCTCTCTTACAATTCGTTGCTTAATAAATTCTGACCACATAGATGCTCTCTACAACCTAGTTGTAGGTATAAATATCATGTCTGCTTCACTTGTACAACATCTAATGAGCACATGACATTAACCCCAACTAAAAAATTGATGAAGAGTCTTTCAGGACACATTGTCCCCTGTTTAGGAATCCTACACATCCAACCCATCCAGGTAGAAGGGACCTCAGTTCATTTGAGCTTTTATGTCTTTCCCATATGGGACTTTGACCTGTTGATAGGGCAACCTTTTAGAAGACTTCTTTATGAAGGACAAACAGGGAAGATAAACATTTGTTTTGGAAAGAAACTTTAATTTCCAGTATCCATATCTCAATCTCTAAGTACTAGGACCGAATCTTGTTTAGAACCCAATCCGTTAGAGGAATTTAAGGTTGCTTCTCTAGAGTTCTTATTTGATTCAAGCCTAGAGGATGATGCTGAATTCTTCATAGAAGAAGAAGCTGCCTTCTCTGAGCCTGAACCTTTAGATGAGTTTGCAGAACCTCCTATAGAACTTAAACCTTTACCTTCTAGTCTTAGATATGCTTTTCTAGATGACGATCCAGAGTCTCCTGTGATTATAAGTGATAAACTCACTCAGGAGCAAACTCTTCGCTTAATGGCTATCTTAGAGAGACATCACTTAGCTTTTGGCTACTCACTCCAAGATCTTAAAGGAATCAGTCCTGCTCTTTGCACCCATTGCATTCCTATAAACCCAACTGTTTCGCATTCTAGAGAACCCCAGCGTAGACTCAATAATGTGATGAGGGAGGTTGTTAAAAAGGAAGTTTTGAAGTTGTTGCACACTGGGATTATTTATCCCGTGCCACACAGTGAGTGGGTAAGCCCTGTCCAAGTTGTGCCTAAAAAGGGAGGCATGACTGCTGTTAAAAATGAGAAGAATGAGTTGATCCCTCTGCAAACTGTCATAGGATGGCAGATGTGCATAGACGATAGAAAGCTTAACAAAGCAACTAGGAAGGATCATTTTCCGTTGCCTTTTATTGATGAGATGCTAGAATGGTTAGCCAATCATTCTTACTTTTGTTTCCTTGATGGATATTTGGGGTACCATCAAATCCCTATCCATCCCGAGGATCAAAGCAAAAATACTTTTACATGTCCCTATGGAACCTACGCCTATCGTAATGTCTTTTGGGTTATGTAATGCTCCAGCTTCTTTTCAAAGATGCATGATATCTATATTTTCTAAAATGATTGAAATTATGGAAGTTTTCATGGATGATTTTTTAGTGTATGGAAAAACTTTTATGGTTAGAGAATGAATAGTGCTAGATAGAGTTTTGCAAAGATGTGAAGAAAAGCACTTAGTCCTTAATTGAGAAAAGTGTCATTTTATGGTTAGAGAATGAATAGTGCTAGGACATCTAGTATCTGAAAGAGGTAGATAGAGCTAAAATTGAAGTGATTGAGCAGCTACCTTCGCCTGTGAATGTTAAAGGAATTAGAAGTTTTCTTGGCCATGCTAGTTTTTATCGTAGATTTACAATAGATTTTTCATTTATTGCTAGACCTCTTACTCGTTTGCTGGCCAAGGATGTTCCTTTTGAATTTGATGATGAATGTTTAAGATTTTTTGAAATTTTCAAGAAAGCGCTCACCTCAGCACCAATCATTCAACCCCCTGATTGGTCTTTACCTTTTGAAATTATGTGTGATGCAAGTGATTATGCTGTGGGGGCAGTTTTGGGACAGACAAAAGACAGAAAGTATCATGCAATAGCTTATGCTAGCAAAACTTTAACAGGACCTGAACTTAATTATGCAACTACTAAAAAAGAGCTTCTTGTTGTTGTTTTTGCTATCGATAAATTTAGAGCTTACTTAGTGGGAGCTAAAGTAATTGTTTACTCTGATCATGTTGCTTTAAAATATTTGCTCACTAAGAAAGATGCTAAACCTTGTTTGATACGATGGATTTTGCTACTCCAAGAATTTGACCTAGAAATAAAAGATAAGAAAGGAGTAGAAAATTCTATTGCCGATCACTTGTCTAGAATGCAATTTGAGAATTCATAGGAATTGCCCATCGACGACTCGCTTTGGGACGACATGCTCTACGGAATCAACAGATCTGACCCCTGGTATGTAGATATTGTTAATTTTATGGTTTCAGGATATGTACCACTAGGAGGGAACAAAAGGAAACTCATCCAAGTTAGTCGTACCCACATATGGGATGAGCCATACCTTTTCCGAGTATGCTCTGATGGCCTACTCAGAAGATGTGTACCAGTTGAAGAAGGAATAAAAATTATTGAGAGATGTCACTCATCACCATATGGAGGGCATTATGGAGCATTCCGCACATATGCCAAAATTTGACAGTGTGGATTCTTTTGGCCAACAATATATGAAGACACAAGAAAATTCATCCAAAGATGTGGACCATGTCAGAGGCACAGCAACATCAATACAAGAGATGCCATGCCACTCACCAACAACCTTCAGGTTGAACTCTTTGATGTCTGGGGAATTGACTACATGGGACCATTCCCGCCATCAAAGAAAAGCGAGTACATTCTAGTAGGGTGGACTATGTCTCCAAATGGGTCAAAGCTCTGCCATGCAAGAATGCCGACAACATCAATTCCAAAAGGATGTTTAAAGAAATAATATTCCCAAGATTTGGAGTCCTAAAGATAGTGATAAGTGATGGAGGATCACACTTCATCGACAAGTGTTTCAAGCAATACTTATCGAGACACGGAATACGTCACAACATCGCTACTCCTTATCACCCTTAGACAAGTGGCTAGGCAGAAACATCCAACAAGAAAATCAACAATATTCTTTAAAAGACAGTAAATGAGATGGGTACTAGATGGAAGAACAAGCTTTCTGAAGCACTCTGGGCATACCGAACAGCATACAAGACACCTATAGGGATGTCTCCATACCAGTTGGTATACGGGAAGACTTGTCATTTATCAGTGGAGCTAGAATTCAAGGCTCACTGGGCTACTAAAAGATGGAACATGGACCTTGATGCTACCGGATTAAAGAGGAAGATGCAACTCTCAAAGCTAGATGAGTGGAGAGAAAAAACATATCATAATTCAAAGATTTATGAAGAGATGGTATGATAAGAGGATCAAGAAGAAGGAGTTCGCCCCTAGAGATAAGGTATTACTTTTTAATTCTAGGGTGAAGCTCTTCGGACATGAAAAATTATGAAGCAAATGGGAAGGACCATTTATGGTGGTAAGCTCATCATCACATGGAGTGATCACGTTACAAAACGACGAAGGTACGTTATTCAAGGTAAATGGTCAACGCCTTAAATTATTTTTAGAGCCCAATAAGGAATTAGAAGAATTAGACGTAATTAATTTCTTCCTTACTAATTAGTTGTTGGGACCGACCTTTTTAATTTTTGTTTTTTGGGGTCCAACATATTTTTCAAAATAACAAAAATATTTTAAAAAGATTGTGAAAAAACTGGTCGAGCCAGGCTCCAAGCCTGGGCAGCCGCCCCTAGGGTTTGGGTGGCTGCCCCACCTACTACGCCGCCTCGCCGCCGCCTTTTGCCCTCTCGATTCTTCTAGATTCCTCTCTCAGAAAAATTTGTTTGCGTGTTCATTAGATTCGTTTCTATCCCAAGAACCTTCTAGACCTCATTTAGACCCCTATATAAACAACCCAGGACCTCTACCATTTTTATTCCATCAGATCATTCCTCTCCACCTATGTAGAAGCTTGCTAGCTCTCCCCAAGCTCCAATGGCCAACCAAGATAGGAGAATGGTCCCCTATGGGATTGATCTCAACTCCATTCCCAAAGAAAATCCAGATTCAAAAGCTCTCATCCCAATTAGCGATGCTTTGCCTCTCGCCGCCATTCCACCAAAACCACGCAGCTATGGCCAATCCTACTTCGCTTAGCCGGTCCTCACAGCACCTCCATAGCCCCTCTTGCTCAAAGATGCACCACCAAAGGGGCCCGTCGTCAAGCTACCTACGGGAACCAAGATCCTACCACCTATTGGGTATTTTTAACGCACATAGAGAAATACGCAAGCGCACGGATACCGATGTAGCTTTCACCCGGGAGTATTCCAGAGTATCGATTTCCACGGGGAACGTGAAGTGTACTAGAGAATCAAGGTCATCGAAGGATAAAGATAAGAGAAGAAAGATATATATTTTTCGGTAGGAAAAGAGGAACTTTCTAGGGTTTTCTAAGTTGATTGGGTGATCAAGATCAGGCTTACTATATTTTACTTACTATGGAGCAACATTACCTTTCCAACTCTCGAAACAGAATGGGAAGAAAGTAGTCGGGGGAAGGCTGTCAAAAGCTCTACGAAACACCAACCCGAACGGGGTGGATTGCAATGGGCGGACAGAGCTATCACCTCTGAGGGCTACCACAACTAACCATGAGATTGGGTGCAAACTCAGGTAAACTATAGCCTAGACACCACGTCTACGCTAGGGTTTACTACTCTAGCCAAATATTATAACTAGAGCACTCAAATACAAGCGGAGTTCAAGTAAATAGAATAAAGTAAGAATTAAATAAGAACTTAGAACTAAGAAATAATAATTAAAGAACCTGGAGATTGCTAAATGATGAACCAGATGCTGTAATAGTACAATGTTGAGGAAGATCCGACAGATCTGGCTCCTCCTTAGCTCTCTCCTCCTCCCTCTCCCTATTTTCTAGATACAACTAGATGAACTAGAACTAGATCTAGATGAACTAGAACTAGAACTAGATGAACTAGAGGGACCCTCTTCTACTTGGATGGAGAATTGAAACCCTAGCTTTTGATTTGTAGAAGAGATATGGTACCAAACCCTAGGGGGAACCTTGCTTATATAGCCCTCTAGGAAGCACCACAGCCGTCGGATCAAACCGACCTTAATCAAGGACTTTTTATTAATCCTCAAAGGCTGTGGAGGTAGGATCCACGAGATCGCTCCTGATTGGCTCTGTAGCCTGGGCGCCCGCCCCTACCCCTTGGGCGGCCGCCCGGCTTCCGGGCCCATTTCACCTCCAGTTTGTTTCCAGAGTCTTCTCCTACCTTCCAGATTTTAGAAAAGTTGTTCTTACCTCTTTTGTCTCTATGTAAATCTGACATGTGGGCCTTCCTAGGTTCTTTTCAGTTGACACGCTGCAGAAATAGACATTCACCTAAACTCATGGAATTCTGTCAGTAAACCCCCTATATCTAAGTGGTAATTATGTTTAGGCCCTTTTTCATGTTTCGTTGACGGTTAAAAATAAGAGTTATCTACCGTCAACAAACTCCCCAAACTTACCCTTTGCTCATCCCTGAGCAAAGATAAACTCAGTGATGGATCAGGAGTTGCTACAATGCTTTCACGCCTTAAAAGTACACATGTGTTCAAACAAGAACTCTTCTCTGGTTTAGAGTGAACTATTCTGACTTTCAAACTTACCCATATTACCTTCCATTATGGGACTTGTAGCCGTCAATTGGGTCTTGAGCAGTTGAAAGACAAAACGGTTAAGTCGAGCACTATGTCTCTAGCTCTTTGATCAACCTTCATTCTGGAGTTTTGCAAGATTTTCAAATAAAACTCAGAGATTCCTATGTATGACCTTCTCAAGTCTCTCCTTTGTGGTATTTTTGGATCCTTACCAAGGCATTAAGACTGTATGCCTTCTCTCTTCTCTCAAAATATGTGGTATTTTTGGCGTAAGGCATAATAGCATTGTCTTCTCTCTCACCCTACAACTTAATAGGCTTATATGGAGCTCATAGGTGGGGAGACAACACATACATACTTGCAAACATTTATTGCACAGTCAAAATATAGATCCAGAGGAATGAGTCCAGCCATACAGTCAAATCAATATGTGCATGTGTGTGGTCCTAAAATATGTGGGTTGAGTGGAAATGTGGTAGTAGTGGCACATAGCGATGATGGTGAGTAGAAACAAAGGGGTAAAGAAATGATAATGGTGAACACCTAATTCTACTTTTTCTCCTTGAAGAAATTTATACCTCTCTTGAACTTTGAAGAACTTTGGGGAGAATTTGGAATGCTCGAAATCTCTCTATGTTGGGACATTTTTCCTCTTTCTTTTATTTTTCTTTTCCTCTTCTTTTTTTCTTCTCCTTTTTTTTAGAGCACCCAAGCCTCTTTTGAAAATATTAATGGAGGTAGTAATAGGAATATTTGGAGCTTTATTGGATAACAAAAGGGGCTAGCAATGGATGACGGCATTTTTTATGCTCACTCCCAATGTAGGAGTAGAGCAATTTTGGGATGTGTCTAAATGGAAAGTATGTGGATGTGTACTTCTAGGGTAGAAGCAGCACATATGGGTGGAGTGTACATGATCTTGATTTTAACTGCATGACCAATTCCTAAGGGTCAACACAACTTGACCATACTCAATGCTCACAAGCAGTAAATATAAGTGGAAGTTTTCCTAATCTAACAAGCATGATATATGGCTGTGGTAGGAATTTAAACTCTCATCATACAGTAGTTTAATTTTTCAAAAGATAAATTCTCCAGAACTCTAGTATCACTTAGAACAAGATAAATAGCAGCTCAGACCTTCCCATATCATGCCCGTCAACTACCTAGACTTAGATCAAGCATTTGCCATCCATAAGTTTCAGGTTCAGAGTAAATCTTAGATCAAAACAGTGTCTCTAAAACTTGGAAGAGTTCTAGGTTGAAAATAGACACTTGAAAGGAATTACGGTAGAGCAACTATTCATCATTTCCATAAGAGTTTATTATAGGGATTTATTTTAGTAGGCAAAACCTTGTACACTCTCCTTTTATTTAACAAACTTAAACATTACACAAAACTAAATATATATAGCAAGCAAATCTAAATTAAGACATATAAGAAGGGAATAAGAAATGCTTAGCTAGATACACGGGGAATGCTCTCCCCCAAGCTGGATGTTGACATAGTCATTCTGTTGTAGGTTGATGTAGGTCTCACTCTTCTCAAACTTCCCAAATCCTGTAGAACTCAAATAGACAACAAAACTTGTAGAACTAATTAAGTGTTTAGGTATTTGAGCCTTAGTTGTCTAGAGCCTTTACAAAGGAGTTTTTAAATTGGATCTTTAAATTGCAAAAATTCAATTACATCAATTTCTTCTACGTTGACCATTTACCTTGAATATGTTACCTGAATCATCCTGAAGTGTGACAACACCATGGGATGCAACTTCAATCACCTTGAATGGTCATTCACATTTGCTTCTAAGTTTTCCATGACTGAAGAGCTTCACTCTTGAGTTGAACAGTAGAACTTTATCTCCAGGCTTGAATTCCTTATGCTTGATTCTCTTATCAAGCCATCTTTTGGTTCTCTCCTTGTAAATCTTGGAGTTGTGATAAGCCTTTTCTCTCCATTCTTCCAGCTCAGATATTTGCATCTGACGATTCTTACTAGCTAGATGGAGATCCATGTTCCATTTCTTAATTGCCCAATGATCTTTAAATTCTAATTCAACAGGCAAGTGACATGTTTTCCCATATACAAGCTGATAAGGTGACATGCCTATGGGTGTTTTGTATGTAGTCCGGTATGCCCATAGTGCATCATGAAGCTGGTGCTTCCATTTCTTTCCCATCTCATTCACGGTCTTCTACAGAATGTTCTTGATTTGCTTATTTGATGTTTCTGCTTGGGGATGGTATGGAGTTGGAACATTGTGTTTGACTCCATATCCAGCTAGGAACTGTCTAAAGGACTTATCAATGAAGTGTGATCCTCCATCACTTATGACCATTCTTGGCATTCCAAACCTTGGAAATATCATTTCATGGAACATCTTCTTGGCATGCTTGGAATTGGTAGCTCGACATGGTAAGGCTTCTACCCACTTGGATACATAGTCAACTGGCACCAAGATGTATTCAGCATCTCCTGACTTCTGGAATGGTCCCATGCAATCAATTCCCCAAACATCAAATAACTCTATTTGGAGGTTGTTCTGGAGTGGCATTGCATCCCGAGTATTTATGTTTCCATGTTTCTGACATCTGGCACATCTTCTAACAAACTCCTTTGTATCTTGATACATCGTTGGCCAGAAAAATCCACTTTGCCAGATCTTTGCATTTGTGTGGAATGCTCCATAATGTCCTCCATATGGTGATGTGTGACATCTCTCTATGATTTTCATGGCTTCAACCATTGGGACACATTTCCGTAACAATCCATCAGCACATACCTGATAGAGATACGAATCCTCCCACAAGTGGCAACGAGCTTCATATTTGAGCTCTCTTGTATCCTCCTGGTGGAACATAGCCTGCAACTATATAATTCACAATATCCGCATACCAAGGGTCCGAGTATGTTACCATGAGGAGTGTGTCGTCCCTCAGATAGTCATTGATAGGTAACTCATGTGTTTCCTTATATTGAAGCCTTGACAAGTGATCGGCTACTGAATTCTCTACTCCTTTCTTATCTTTTATATCAATGTCAAATTCTTGGAGCAAAAGAATCCATCTTATAAGATGGGTTTAGCATCTTTCTTAGTGAGCAGGTATTTAAGGGCAGCATGGTCTGAATAGATTATTATTTTTGCTCCAACTAAGTAAGATCTAAACTTGTCTATTGCAAAGACAACTGCCAACAACTCTTTTTAGTGGTAGAATAATTGAGTTGTGGCCCGGTCATGATTTTGCTAGCGTAGGATATAGCATAATGCTTCTTATCCTTTGTTTGGCCGAGAACAACACCAATAGCAAAGTCGCTCGCATCACACATGATCTCAAAAGGCAGCGTCCAATCAGGTGGTTGGATGATTGGAGCTGAAATGAGTGCCTACTTAAGAGTTTGGAAAGCTTCATGGCACTCATTATTGAATATGAAAGGTGCATCCTTAGCTAATAGGCTAGTGAGGGGTCTAGCAATCTGAGAAAAGTTTTTAATAAAACGCCTATAGAACCCCACATCGCCTAGAAAGCTTCGGATTCCTTTCACATTCGTGGGAGGTGGAAGTTGTTCAATGACTTCAATCTTTGCTCTATCCACTTCTATCCCATGTTCGGACACTTTGTGTCCTAGCACTATTCCTTCCCGAACCATAAAATGACATTTTTCCTAGTTCAAGACTAAGTGCTCCTCTTCACACCATTGTAAGACTCTGTCTAAATTCTCTAAACAGTCATTGAAGGTTTTGCCATAGATGGTAAAGTCATCCATGAACACCTCCATGATTTTCTTGATCATCTCGGAGAAAATAGACATCATGCACCGTTGGAAAGAAGTTGGAGCATTGCACAATCCGAACGACATTTGTCGGTATGCGTAAGTTCCATACGGGCATGTGAAAATGGTCTTACTTTGGTCATCGGGGTGAATTGGGATTTGGTGATATTCGGAATACCCATCAAGGAAACAAAAGAAAGAGTTGTTTGCGAGCCATTCCAACATTTCATCAATGAAGGGTAATGGGAAGTGATCTTTCTTTGTAGCCTTGTTGAGTTTTTGATAGTCTATGCACATTCTCCACCCAGTGATAGTTCATTGAGGAATGAGTTCATTCATTTCATTTGTAACAACCACCATCCCTCCTTTCTTTGGCACCACTTGGATAGGACTAACCCATTCACTATGTGGCACGGGATAAATAATCCCAGCTTGGTAAAGTTTTAAGACTTTTTTCTTAACAACCTCTCGCATAGCGTTGTTAAGGCTCCGTTGTGGTTCTCTTGTCGGTGAGATGTCAAGATCTATAGGGATACAATGTGTGTAGAGAACAGGACTAATTCCTATGAGGTCATGGATTGAGTAGCCTATAGCTGATCTATGTCTTTCTAGGACAGTGACAAGCCTATAGGTTTCTTCTTGGGAAAGCTTGTCACTTATGATGACAGGAGTTTCTAGATTATTATTGAGAAAGACATATTTCAAGCCAAGAGGAAGAGGTTTTAGCTCAATTGAGGGTTGTGGAGGCACCTCCAAAGGGTCTAGCTCAACAGGTTCTGCTAGCTCTTCCACTTCTTCGATGAAGTGTTCATCATCGAAAAGAGGTTGGGCCATGTCTTCTGGAGATGCCATTAAAACTTCCTCAATAGGATCTTGTTCGGGCTTGGGTTCTACTATTGCGTTGTGAGAGTGTGCAAGCGAGACATCGATAGTAGAGTTTCCCAACTTTAAATTCAAGAGACTTTATTTCGGTCGCTCTAGAAAGAGTGTCCCCAAAGGTACACCAATCAAAATGGACCTGTCCGAGATGTCATAGATATGAAAGTCTAAACGATACTCAGAGCCTCTTATGCGCAAGGGAATAGACCTCATGACCCCATAACTTTCTAGAGGAACTCCAAAAGGAGTTCTTAAAAGCTTATGAGATGGGATCAAGGACTCGTTGGGGCAAAGTTCTTCAGCCAAAGCCTTAGAAATAATGTTCATCCCAACGGTAGGATTATAATGAGCCTCTATGGTTTTCTTCTTTAGGATGCACATTAGAACTTTTGAGGGGGCAATGATTCAGGCTACCTCGGTGGATAACCCTGTTTCTGCCAACCACTCACGGCCCATGATGGTCAACAGTCCTTTAATGTGCTCCATTAAGAAGGGATCATTGTGTGAAACATCATCATCCTTAAATGGTGAGGAGTGCTCTAGAGGCTTTACTTGAACTGGAAAGTTCGAGGCATTCCCTAAATCTTCAAAAAGACCATCCTCAATTTTAGAGAGGAATGTGGAAGGATGGGGCTCATCGTCGTCCAACATATTATGTGTTTTCGTAGTAGGAGATTCTTTGACAACCAAAACATTAGAAGAATCTAAAGGAATTTTGGATTCGGTTGCATGTATCTCCTCTTGTTGGTCAGGGCTTGGCTTGACTTCTTTTTCTTCTTTAGGAAACTCATCAAAAATGCCAGTGTAGGGAGTATTTTCAAGGATTTTCTCAAGGATAGCTTCCCCCTCACTAAAGGACATGTGCATGAATGAGTCTCCAGAAGATATGTCCAGGTGCAGAACAGCTTCTTTGCTAAGACCATGGTAGAAGTGATTTAGAAGGATGTGGCTAGGCAAAGATAGGTGTGGTCTAGTGTTTTTAAGGCTTGTGAACCTAGCCCAGGCTGCTCCTAGAGTCACCTTCTCCTTCTGTTCAAATTTAAGAATTTCTATTCGAAGGGCATTAACTTTAGAAATAGGGAAGAAAGCGAGACCAAATTTGACTCGAAGTTCATCCCAGTTTCCTTTTACTCCTCCTACGGTATGAGCATACCATTGCTTCGCTATTCCTAAAAGGGAGAACAAAAACAATTTCCATTTAAGGGTCTCTTGTGTCATGCCAGCGATAACAAGGCAAGAACACAAGTGCTCAAATTCCCGAAGGTTGGTATAAGGATTTTCATCTTTTAACCCAGAGAAGGATTGCACGTGCACCATGGCTATAAAGCTAGGTTTGAGTTCATAGCTAGATGCCATAATTGGCTTTGGTGATTGTGGTGGCTCTAAGAACTCGCCCTTTGGTGTAGAGAATTTATGAATAGGAGTGGAATCCATATGGTAAGGTGGTTGTGGTAAAAAGGTGGTAAAAGGAAAAGGCTACATGAACAAACTTGGTTCTAAACTAGCACAGCTACCGTTCCCCGGCAACGGCGCTAGAAAGCTTGTTGGGTATTTTTAACGCACACAGAGAAATACGCAAGTGCACGGATACTGATGTAGCTTTCACCCGGGAGTATTCCAGAGTATCGATTACCACGGGGAACGTGAAGTGTACTAGAGAATCAAGGCCGTCGAAGGATAAAGATAAGAGAAGAAAGATATATATATATATTTGGCGGGAAAAGTGGAACTTTCTTGGGTTTTCTAAGTTGATTGGGTGATCAAGATCGGGCTTACTATACTTTACTTACTATGGAGCAACAGTACCTTTCTGACTCTCAAAAGAGACTGGGAAGAAAGTAATCGGGGGACGGCTGCCAAAAGCTCTACGAAACACCAACCTGAATAGGGTGGATTGCAATGGCCAGACAGAGTTGTCACCTCTGAGGGCTACCAAGACTAACCATGAGATTGGGCACAAACTCAGGTAAACTATAGCCTAGACACCACATCTACGCTAGGGTTTACTACTCTAGCCAAATATTATAACTAGAGCACTCAAATACAAGCGGAGTTCAAGTAAATAGAATAAAGTAAGAATTAAATAAGAACTTAGAACTTAAAAATAATAATTGAAGAACCTAGAGATTGCTAAATGATGAACCAGATGCTACAAAAGTATAATATTGAGGAAGATTTGACAGATCTGGGTCCTCCTCAGCTCCCTCCTCCTCTCTCCCTATTTTCTAGATACAACTAGATGAACTAGAACTAGATCTAGATGAACTAGAACTAGAACTAGATGAACTAGAGGGACCCTCTTCTACTTGGATGGAGAATTGAAACCCTAGCTTTTGATCTGTAGAAGAGATATGGTACCAAACCCTAGGGGGAGCCTTGCTTATATAGCCCTCTAGGAAGCACCACAGCCGTCGGATCAAACCGACCTTAATCAACGACTTTTTATTAATCCTGAAAGGCGGTGGAGGCAGGATCCACGAGATCGCTCCTGATTGGCTCTACAGCATGGGCGCCCAGCCCTACCCCTTGGGCGGCCGCTCGGCTTCCGGGCCCGTTTTGCCTCCGGTTTGTTTCCAGAGTCTTCTCGTACCTTCCAGATTCCAGAAAAGTTGTTCGTACCCCTTTTGTCTCTATGTAAACCTGACATGTGGGCCTTCCTATGTTCTTTTTAGCTGACACCCTATAGAAACAGACATTCACCTAAACTCGTGGAATTCTGTCAGTAAACCCCCTATATTTAAGTGGTAATTATGTTTAGGCCCTTTTTCATGTTTCATTTACGGTTAAAAATAAGAGTTATCTACCGTCAACACCGCTGAAGCACAATGAGACACTAGTGGGTGTGAAGACCAACAAGATTGGCGAGATCGTCTGTGCCAAGTACAACACTAGAGAGCGCACCTACTTCGAAGGAGTCTGCGCTCATCCAAGCAAAGTCAAGTTCCTCCCACCGAAGGATGCTCCTAAACGCGCCCTTGCTGCTTCCGAAGCTCCACACAAGCTTCATAAGATGGTAGCCGATCTAGAGAAAGAATTAGAGGCTCCGCGCGCAACCATCACCTCTATGGAGGCTAGCCTACGTCTTCATAGCCATTGCATTATCCATACAAACAAAAAACTAGAGGACGTTAAGAAGGACAATAAGAAGTTAGACAAGCATGTTAGCGCCTTAGAGCCCCCTAAACCAAAGAAGTAGATAAAGTCAATCTAGTAGTTGATAAGGCACCTTCGAGTTAGTCATGAGCTTGCCTAGATTCTTAGTTCAATAAGTTTAATTCTTTTATTCAATTCATTACATTCGGTCAATTGTAAACAAACTGCGTTATATGATACTAAAATAAAGAGTTGGTTATTATTAGATATATTTTGCCTTTGTTCTTGTCTCCACCATGTTTTGTGTAAAGGATAACAGGAAACAAGTGTAGGGGAGGCATCCGACGATGTAACAAACAGATTTCACTGCACAAATGAAAATTTCTGAGAATATATGACACGAGGACCCTACACATCGAAATGGGCAATGAAAAGCCACCCCAAGTGGGGCGGCCGCCCAGAGTCAGGGGCGAGCGCCCAACTGTTGACGGTCCTTAAGTACCAAATATAGTTATCAAATAAATAAAGAAAAGGATTCAAATGCAACCAACACCTAGACTTAGGGTTTTATCTAACAGAATTCCACGAGTTTTGGTGTTTGTCTGTTTCTACAGGGGGTTATCAGAAAATACGGAGGAAAGGCCCACACGTCGGGTTTACATAGAGATAATAACGTGTTCACCGATTTTCTATCATCTAGAAGACTCCAGAAGCCACGAGAATGAACGGGAGGCCGAACGGGCCCGGAGGCAGGGCGCCCGCCCTGCTCCCTAGGGCGCCCGCCCTCGCCTGAGAGCCAATCAGGCTCCGTCTCACGGATTATGCTCCACCGACCTAAGGGATCAAGGAAAACCGTGCGATTAATGTCGGTTTGATCCGACGGCCCACGTTCACTTGAGGGGGCCATATAAGCAGGACCCCTGGCCCCTGGAGGAGGCACTCCCTCATTCTCAATTCTTCAAACCCTAATCTCAGGAGGAGAGTCTCTGATCAAGCCCTAGAGCCACCACATCAACTAGATCTCTAGTATAGCATAGCTACATAGGTTTAGAACTAGAAGGAGTCAATCTTCGATTGGTTTCCGGATCTGTCAAGAGGATTCTTGGTAATTCCTTTACTGTTCTTCATTGTTCATCTTTGTTCTTCAATATTATGAATACAACTTTATTCTATTTCAATATATTGATTATGACTATGCTCTACTTGTTTATGTTTGCGATTATATTGTTCTTAGTTTATCGTAGTTATACGCTTGGCTTAGTTAGATTGGAATTATATACATGTTTAGGATCGTATAGCGTTTATCCATCGGATCCATGGGTAAATGATAAATATTGTGTAGGCGTGGTGCTTAGACCATATTTATCTGCGATTGCACCTTATATGCCGGATCGTGGGGTGGTCCGCGATGGTGATAGCTTCGTTGGTTCTTATATAGTCCCCCTCCCGTGTGTAAGGCAGGCAGAGCAACATTATTACGGGGGAGTGATTGCTATGTTTCTCATCTTCCTTGATAATATCACTATGCATGGGCGTAGTCCTTTCTTGCAATGATTGCCAAGTGTACTTGCACTAACTATGATATGCTAGACTTTATAGTTAAGAATAACTTAGGAAATATCCTTGTAGTTCGTCCTAATACCATGCTAATGACTTGCTAGAATATCTGTTGAGGTGCTTATCATTATTATATGTGGCTAGCTGATCAGATTAATTATCTTTGTCACCATTCATACTTTATCTATATTTTATGTGACACCCCTGTATGCAAGAGACAGATGAATGCTCTCACTCATACATGCAATGATTGATACTCATTCCTATATTCCATTCCATAATCAACATTGATGTTAGTAATCCCTTCCCAGTGGTAAAAATATAAATAACGATACCTGTGCGCTTGCAGATCGGTATTAATCTTCCCGGTTAAAATGCTACATCGGTATTAACTTCCCGGTTAAAATGCTACATCGGTATTAATCTGTGCGCTTGCAGATCTTATTTATTATTTATTTAGAAGAGCAGTTGCATATTTCAATACCGCGTCTCTCATGTCATGCTGGGGATGACAACTTGGCTTAAGTGGCATGAGGGATAGGTTCGGCATTTTTGGCGCCGTTATCAGAATTAGAAAACTAAGTCTACTTTTGGTAATGATGTTAAGAATGCCCAACACCAGCCTGTGGGCCCTCCTCATTCCATCCTTCGACCATGGTCAGGTTTGCTCCCTCCACGTTCCAATTTATATATATATATATATATATATATATATATATATATATATATATATATATATATATATATATATATATATATATATATACTTCCTGTTACGTTTCGCATTACGAATTTCTGAATAAAACCTACTTAATGCTGAAAATAAAAAGATAGATTATTTTAGTCATGATCTCTTTATAGACTCACACCATGATTTTTCCTGGGAGTCCTGTTACTGTTGGGAACTTAATTTATAAGGACCCCGTATCACTTAAGTCGTTGTCGAATGTGAGATAGTAGAATCATGAGAACCTAATTTCTTATACTTTGTCATTTGGAGAATTTCTTTTATGAAAATATTAAAATAATTAGCTATGCTTCTCCTCTGTGGTAAGAATAAAATGCCTATTAGAGCCTTACATTTATAAACTAGCACATAAGCTATTTACTTTGTATTGAGTTTGGTCAAACCGTGTAAGACCCTTGTCGAGAGGTGGGTCATGCTTCCAAGATCAAGATCATGTACACCCACATATATCTGCTGCTCCTACACTGGGAGTATGCAAAACATGCTTTCCACCTTTTATCTGTCTCCTACACTGGGAGAAGATACAAAAAGATTGTTAGGATTTTCCAAATAAATGCTCCAAGTTTGTTATTGTTTCATCATTTTTCCAAAATTTATTGTAATCCAGGAATAGGACATGAGGCTATGCAAAATAGTTATCAAAAGAAAGAGTTCTATCATTTGAAAGAAAAAATGGAAAGAAGAAAGAGAGAAGAAAGAAAGAAAAGAAAAGTCATTTGATAGCTTATGGTCATTACCTGAGAAAGTTCCTCATTTGTCTCAACAAAGAAAAAACCTGTTCAAGGAGCAAAGTAGAATTAGGATTAGCTACTAAATATTTCCACACACATGCACATCTGGATCTAAGGGTATGACACTCCCCTCTGAGGATCCCATTTTGACTCGGCAATACATGCAAGGTAAGTATGCTACATCCTTAAAATACCTTCAACTCTAGATAAGCTTTTGTAGAGTAGGATGTTGTACAAGGCATTCATCCATGCCTCAGTGAGATCCACAAATACCACATATATTGAGTGACTTGAGTGTACCACATGAAGGAGAAAGTAAGCTAAGTGTTTATTTCAAAAGTATGCAAAAACTCCAAGTAACAGGGTTGAAAGAAGGAAGGGGCTCTGTTTCAAGCTGTTCCATTCTTCAACTGCCCAAAGCATTATGGTAGACACTTTTGAATCCCATAGTGCAGGTATAACTAAGGAATAAATCTACTGTTGATGTCTTGTCCAGAGATTATGCCTAAGATGATCCATCCTTTTCTCGAGGATGAGTAAAAGCCTAAGTGTGGGGGAGTTTGTTGATGGTAGTTAACTATCAATTTTTTACCGTCAACTTAAACAAAAGAAGGCTATAAATAAAGTTACCACCATAGAGTAGGGGTTTAACTAACAGAATTCCACGAGTTTTGGTGAATGTCTATTTCTGCAGGATGCCAACTGAAAACGACCAAAGATGGTCCACATGTCAGGTTTACATAGAGAGAAAGGACCATACACCGAAAAAGTATAATCTAAAAGACTCAGGAAGCCACCCCCTAGAAGGTGGGGCCCCCTATCACTGAGACATGGGTGGGCGCCCACACCCTCCAGGCGGCCGCCCCCTGCAGAGCCAATTAGGCTCCGTCTCGCGGATCATACCTCCACCGCCTTTGAGAATGAATAATAATCGTTGATCAAGGTCGGTTTGATCCAAGGGCTATGGTGATTCCTAGAGGGCTATATAAGCAAGGCCAATAGCCTCTAGATCAGATAGTTTAGAAACCCTAATTCATATTTTCCAGAGAGAATTCACCTGAGAGGGGTCCCTTGAAAGGATCATTCTCTAGGGCACATACAAGAGAGTTTAGCTTTGTAGTCTCTATGTGAGATTAGAGTTATTCTTCTAGATTGAGAGAGTTAGAGTGGAGGTAGAAGTTGGAGGAAGCCCGGCTTGTCGGTGTCTCCTCTCCAGCCTGTACCTGCGGGATCAAGTCTCCTAACTCAAGGCTTGGTTCTAGGATTCTTCGGCAATTCAACTTCTAATACTAAGTAAGTACGTTGCTTTTATTGTTCTTTGGTTTATGGGTTTACTTTATTTGCTTCGCGTAGCGAATAGAGTAATCGTTCGTAGCGGAAGCATGGTGCTTAGGCTAGGAATGCTCGTAGCTATCCCCTATCTGGCTGGATCGGTGTGTAGTAGCGTGGGACGTGACAATCCCATTGTTACCTTCGGAAACCTCCTCCCATTAGAAGGTTTGGTAAGACCTAAGTGCCCTGGTTAAGTATCCTCTGTGATGTCTCTTTTCTAACAGTACGTCCCCCTTGAACAGTAGTATCATAGCTTACCATAGGTTGGAACCAGACTGTCGTAGTGCAGCCTAGGAGTAATAGTAAAGACTAGGTTAGTCATCACACGCTTTCTTCTTATGGATAAAACAAATATGATACTCTGGACTTATCTCCCGGGTGAAGTGCTCACCGATATCCGTGCGTTTGCAGATTATTTCTCTTAGATTCTTTCGTGTGCGTAACCAATATCAACACTTGCTTTGACTCACAAATGTACCATTCTTCAATTGCTTGATTTGAAGACCAAGGAAGTAACTCAACTCTTTAATCATGGACATCTCAAACTCATTAGCCATCATCTTCCCAAACTCTTCACAAAAGTCTTGAATTGTTGATCCAAATATGTTGTCATCAACATAGATTTGTAACACAAACAAGTCCTTGCCAATCTTCTTGGTGAAAAGAGTGGTGTCAACCTTGCCCATCATGAACCCCTTAGAGAGTAGGAAGTCCCTCAATCTCTCATACCATGCTCTAGGTGCTTACTTCAAAACATACAAAGCTTTCTTTAACTTATACACATGGTTGGGCTTCTTATCATCTTCAAAACTAGGAGGTTGCTCAACGTATACTTCTTCATTGATGTAGCCATTGAGAAATGCACTCTTGACATCCATTTGATAGAGCTTGATGTTCTAGGCACTATTAACGGTCACTAAATGCCAATTTTGACCATCTATATTGCACCAAAAATGCGAGTAAACAACAATATAGGTAGTGATTTATGTTTATAATTCACCTATTTCCACTTGTACATGGAGATTTATTTGTATGTAGGAAATTTAAGCAAAAATAAGCAAAAAGGTGACAAATATGGACACATGGAGACAAGTGGACATGGCAGGAAGCCTTAGGGCCACTTGACAAATATGGACACATGGAGACAAGTGGACATGGCAGGAAGCCTTGGGGCCACTTGGGCCCACCAGCTGGCCCCACTAGGGCACCGCTTGACCCCCCATGTGCCATCATGGCACTGTCCATGTCACCGATCTGTGGGAGCTACTCCATAAGCTCTCCCATGTGTTATTTAAGTCGGTTTGCATCAATGGTCACGATGGAGTGGTCTTGGATCCATAGGTCCACTGCCATGGACTTGAAGCCCTCCAACCAACCTTGGAACCGCCTTACTAGCCAAATCTTCACACGTGATGCCTTCACAACCGCCTTTGGGAGCCAACCAAGGCCCTACGATCGAAAGGCGGTGAAATCAAGGGCCGACCGACGCCCTACCTACGTCGTTTGGTGCCCCACTTCCACTCCACCGCCTCTCCTTCGGACACATGCAAGGAAACACACTTAGGAGCAATGTGGTGCATCCATTTATGGTGATTTCATTGGTGGTTTGATCCAAGGGCAAGGAGAGGATGTCACATGGATTGCTGATGTGGCGATGTAGTAGCCCCTACTCCACCTCCCACTATAAATAGGACCCTCACATGTAACACACACCTTCACTCATAATAAACGTAGCTCTCTCTCAACTCTCTCAAGATGTAGCTCTTCTAGTAGTAGCTAGTCTTGGTGGGAGCTCTAGAGCAATCTTCAGGAGTCTGGTATAGCTTTGTCTCTCTTTTGTAAGTACTTTATTTATTAGTATGTTACTTTCTATGCAAGTATTATTTCAAGTCTTTTACTTTATGTATTAGCCTTGTTCTCTAGTTATACTTGGGTTATGCTTATAATTCCTATGATAAGTAGGCTCTCAATAGCATGGATTGTTCATCACTAGTTGATGCTCTAGTCTTAACGTGAGGCTAGGGTAGTATGAAATAGTGTAAGAGTGGTGCTTATACTATCGGGTACCTTGCAATGTGGCTAGGCCTCCAGATAGATCGGGGTAGTTGGCAGGTGGTGATAGCCCTGTCCATCCTATGTATTCCCTTACAATAGGTCTAGTTGTTTAAATCATAGGGCTCGTGGTGTTTTGTGCCTAATCAACCCTTTGAGTGAGTTTGGGGCAAGTACGTCTCAAGTGCTATTGCATACTACCTTGCACTATCTTGGTTTATCAGTATAGCCACAGTCACTAGCTAGAGTGGTGCTTGAATAGAGGTAATTTAGTATTTTTGTGTTCTCTTTATTATTGTCCTGCTACTTAGTTATGTTTCCAATTTACCTTTCCATGATTGGATCCATGTGTGTCACCCCACTTTATTGTATATCACTTACCCCCACTTTAGTCTAGTCGGTATACTAGTTAATAGATACGTGATGGTTAACTATCACTATCTTTAACCCTTACTTCCTTGTGGTAAAATATAAATAACGATACCTAGAATACTCCTGGGTGAAATGCTATAACGATATTCTGTGCGCTTGCGGAATTATTTACTTGAGCATAAGAAATATCAATAAACATTTCTGGCACCGTTGCCGGGGAATACAAAACCTGGCAGCGACGCTAAGAAATGTAAACAGGCATAAGCATAGGTTAGCAAGATTCTAATTGCTTCCAATCTAGCTACCGGGGCATATGTTTCTCCAAAGTCAAGACCTTCCACTTGAGTGTAACCTTGTGCTACCAATCTTGCTTTGTTTCTTACTACTATCCTATCTTGATCTTACTTGTTTCTATAGACCCATTTGGTTCCAATCACATTGTGTCCCTTTGTTCTCTTCACTAATTCTCATACTTGATTCCTTGTGAAGTTGTTCAATTCTTCATGTATAGCATTCACCCAATCAACATCTCTCAAGGCTTCTTCTATCTTCTTTAGTTCAATGAATGATACAAATGAAAAATGCTCACAAAATGAAGCCAATTTTGATCTTGTTTGCACACCTCTAGAAATATCTCCAATTATAGTGTCCAATGGATGATCTCTTGCAATATTGGTTGGTTGGAGTATTAAAACTTGATTACTTGCACTTGCTTGCTCATTGGATTGAGATGATGCACTAGCCACTTGATCTTGCACATTGTCATGAGAGCCACTTGAATTTGGTTGATTAGTGTTAACTTGAACATTTGAGTTAGAGAGCACTTGTACTTGATCATCTTCTTCATCAATCACTTGTCTAGGCCTCAATTCACCAATATTCATGTTCTTCATGACATTTAAAAGTTGAATGCCTCTAACATCATCAAGATTCTCATTCTCATCTTGGGAACCCTTGGTTTCATCAGATTTCACATCAAGAACTTCCTCAAGAGTACCACTTTCCAAATTCCAAACTCTATATGCTTTGCTTGTAGTGGAGTAACCAAGTAAGAATTCTTCAACACACTTTTTCTCAAACTTGCGCAATCTAGTGCTTTTCTTGAAGATATAGCATTTGCAACCAAAGACCCAAAAAATATGCAATGTTGGGCTTTCTACCATTCAAGAGCTCATATGGTGTCTTCTCTTTCAATGGGTAACCATACAAGCGGTTGCTACAATAGCAAGTCATGTTGATAGCTTCATCCTAAAAGGATTGACTCACATTATGCTCACTCAACATTGATCTTGCCATGTCAATCAAGGTTCTATTCTTCCTCTCAATAAGGCCATTTGATTATGGAGTGTACTTGGCCGAGAATTGATGTCTATTTCTAAATTCATCACATAACTCATCAATTCTAGTGTTCTTGAACTCACTACCATTGTCACTTCTAATTCTTTTGATGGTTGTTTCAAACTCATTGTGAATGCCTTTGACAAATGATTTGAAGGTTGCAAACACATCACTCTTGTCCACTAGAAAAAAAATGCCCAAGTGTATCTAGTGTAGTCATCCACTATCACAAAGCCATATTTGTTTCCACCTATGATAGTGTATTGTGTTGGCCCAAACAAGTTCATGTGCAATAACTCAAATGCTTTACTAGTGCTCATTATGCTCTTCTTAGGATGGGTGTTACCAATTTGTTTGTCGGCTTGAAAAGAGCACAAAGCTTATCCTTTTTCAAACACAACATCTATCAAGCCTCTAACCAAGTCATGCTTAACTAATCTATTTAATTATTTTATTCCAACATGACCAAGCATTCTATGCCATAACCAACCCATACTAGACTTAGTGAATAAGCATGTTGACAATTGAGCTAAACTAGCATTGAAATCAACCAAGTATAGATTCTCATATCTAAAGCCTTTGTAGATCAAGTTAGAACCATCTATACTTATGATCTCTACATCATCTACTCCAAATATGTATTTGAATCCAAGATCACACAATTAAGCCATGAATAGCAAATTGAAGTTCAAGCTCTCAAGTAGCAACACATTAGAAATACTCAAGTCATTTGATATTACAATCTTACTGTTTGTATTTATTAACGCGAACAGAAAAGATCCGCAAGCGCACAGATACTGTTGTAGCTTTCACCCGGAGGGTTTTAAATATCGTATCCACAGGGAAACGTGTAAGTTAACTATGTGTTCTAACTTAACCAGAAAAGGTGAATGAGTTGGAAATACACTACTAAATTTTGACCATGTTTCAACGCCCGAAAAGTGTTGCAATAGGCCCAAAATAGTTGCAATATTAGAAATAGCAACACTTTTTTTTCGTTGGCAGGCGTTGCAGGCGCTTGCGTGGGTAAAGCTTTGGACAACGCTTTTCTGCTTAGCGTTGCAAAATGCGTTTTGGATTTGCAACACCTAAGGCGTTGCAACATAAGCTTTTGCTACGGTTGTAGGTGTGGCAACAGCAGCTAATGCAACGCCTTAGGTGTTGCTGGACCTTGCAATGGCAACTTGCCTATGTCGTAGCAAATGGTGCACTAGCAACGATGAACGTATGTTGCAAGATAATGTATTGCCACGCATAACGAGTGTGGCAACAAAGATTATGTCGCAACACCAAGAAGTGGTGGCAACATGTGCAATTGCCACGCCCAAGGTTTAGTTGCTATAAGGTACAGGCTCTATTGCATCGCATAACGAGTGTGGCAATAAGACATATGTGGCAACACCAAGAAGTGGTGGCAATATGTGCAATTGCCACACCCAATGTTTGGTTGCTATAAGATGCAGCCTCTATTACATCACATAACGATTGTAGCAACAAGACCTATGCGGCAACACCAAGAAGTGGTGGCAACATGTGCAATTGCTACATTCACATTGCCATTGCTATAAGGTGTAGCCTCTATTGCTACGCGGATTGTTCGTTGCTATATGTTATATTGCCATAGAAAATGTGGTTGCCAATGGCCACTTCTACAACGCTTTTGGTTTGGTGCTATCAGACAATATTACAGCACTATTAATTAATTCCAAACTCAATAGACATCAACAAACCATTTGAATAAAGCCATTAAACCAAATGTGTAAACTTGTTTAATTTCTTCACATCTAGAATTAAACGATCCAAATTCAAACTCAGGCTACACACACATTATTGAAACAAAGATATCCAACACATTTGTTCCTAAGCCAAAACATATAAGACGTCTAGACACTGTGTGCTCCACTCAAACTCTAGCTTCATCACTTGCGTTTTGTGTAGCCTAAACCTGGATACTCCCTGTTGCCTCACTCAGCATAGTGCCGTAGTCTGCACCTGACACTCCCCGCTGCCTCACTTGCATAGCCTGCACCTAAACGCAAATATCAATAGACTTAATTAGCAAAAGATGCAAGGCTACAAATTTTTAGCTACTCAAAGTCGCATTTGTGTAGCTAAAAGTTTGCAATTAAAGTACAGAGCTGGCAGTAGTGAACGACATGTTCTAGTCAATACATAGTAGAAGCAATAGCTAAGGATGAAATGGACATACAAAGCACCTGGTAGTATTATTATTATATATATTGAGGCAAAGCATATCTGTATGCATGATTCAGAACTGAGCTTAGTGATTGTATGAGTTGCATTATATCGATGAGAGGTCAGTAATTTACAGGTCATAGTAGTATGAGTTGCATTATATCGATGAGAGGCCAGTAATTTTAACTTTGAATCTCAGCCATGTTACTTTATAAGGGCAAATTTATAGATCATAGTAGTATGAGTTGCATTATATTGATGGGAACTGATAATTATAAACAAAGATATTTGCATGTTCCCATTCAGTGGAAGTCCAACATTTGTGTCTTTGTGAAGATATGGAGAAATTATTCCCAGACATGAGGGATTAAAATTCTCATCATTAATACAGCGGCTGCAGTTTCGGCTGCAGGCCTCCTCAGCGGGCACTGTAGCAGCAGCAGCAGCAGAAGGCTGCTGCAGCCAGACAGTTCCGTCTTAATAATGTTGCTGCTTACTAATCAGTTTTCAAATCAACAAAACCTTGTCTCCCTGCAGAGATTAACCTTCATGAGTAATCTCTGCAGTTACTAGTTGATATCATCCACAATAAATAAATAGCAAAGATATAAACAAGAGATAAAGTACATGCTAGTTTAGATTTCCTCAATAAGAGCTTGTCAATTTCTATTTATCATGAATCCAGTGCTTAAAGCATTAGAACCATCCAACAGTGTCTCCCATCTTAGTGCAGGTCGGATGAGATATGCCAAAATTTAAGCACATAATAACAAGCAGGTACACCTACCCAGGTTTTGTGCGCATGCATGGATTGCCAAAAGAGCTTGAATGGATCTGGAAGACTGGAACTGTCTGGAATGGGATCCCTTCAAAGCAAGGCTGCAAAATTAATTGACAAAATAAAAGTATATTCAGCATAAAGCATATGTATAACAATTTGACTAATGTTGTCAAAATGATTAGAAACAAAGCTAATAGCTTCAGCTTTATATGGAAAACTGCAGTAAGTGGCTACATCTGACAGGTGCTCACTACCAAGAATCCGAAATGGGGCTATGACTGCAAGTGTGGATGCTGGCAAGTTCAGTGTTAGCAGGTAGAACAAGCACCATGTCATGAGTAACTCCAACTGATGATCAGTGATGGTTTTCATGCTGTTCAGTGTTAAAAACACTACTATACCTATGTCATGATGTTATCAGTACTTTTTCCAGGGCTACAACAGACATAGGAAAGCGCCAGGATGCTTTCTTCAGGACTTGTAATTGTGTTCTTAAGCATATATATGGGGTTTATTCCATCCTGGAAGCAGGCACATCATCAGTCAGTATGCCTTTTTTGCTCATTCCAAACTGTGCTTTCCAGATTTATATTGGAGCTTCAAATAGTAGCCTGAAAGCATTGACAGCAGCGCAAAGCAGAAACAATCTTGATTAAAGGTCGTCGAATCATGGTTTCTCCTAGTGTCTCCTAGCATTAGTTACATGGTAGGATCCTAGGTGGCAACGTTATGCGACAAACATATCAGGAAGACATTTCAAGTGTACAAAGTCGAGTTATAAGCCTTGATGGTTGAGAAGCATTGGGGACGAAACAACACAATGCCAGTGGCCAGCCTGATGCAAATTTCAAGCGACTCTAAGCTGGGCACAAAAAACAATCGATAGACATTGGCAATAAGGTACTGGGGATACATCACTAAACTGGCCAAGAATCGTCATTTATCCATTCAGAACTTTAGATGACTATGACTTATGAGTAGGATTCCTATTATATAGATGGTTCTGATTGGATTACACAGATAAAAAGAAGAAATGTAGAATAAAACTTATTAACAGAACCATGAATCCAAGAACAGTAGGATTTACATACTAGCAAAATCAACCCATTTAAAATTCAGATAGATATCCACTCATGACAACCGTGAAAATGGAAATAGCATCTGACTGTTTTAATGTAGCAGAAAGGAATACCTACCAAAATAATTGATGCATCTAGAGGAGCAGATGAACAACTCTACAAACAATTATGCCATACTGGAGATCTTCAAATAATTTCCTTATACTAAAATCATAGTCTGGCACATCTATTGACCAGAACCCTTTCTGCTCAGATCTATGCATAATACTTGAAAACAAACTGAATTTAACTGTGTTTAATTAACTGATGATGCAGCACAATAAAAGAAAAGAGAAAGGAGAAATTTCCTTCCCTGCACGGCGGCAACTATGCTCGGATCGAGCCCTCCTGTAAAGTAGCTCATCTACTATGCTCGGATCGAACCCAAGCTGCCTTGCACTCCCGTGGCCCTTTCCCATGCCCTACCCTGACAGCTCCACCTGCAGCCTGCGGTCTGAACGACTGCCGCGTCCAGATCACCGCAGATACACCACCTGGCTCAGAACAGGATCGAGAAACCAGGGGAGCAACGCCACAAGTTCATCGCGGCATCTTGGCCAAGATCCTACAGTCTACACACTGAGGGGCGTACCTGGTGGCTTCCCTGTTAACGGAGCTCCTCTTGCCAGCTAACGTGGGTGGCGGCGACGGGAGAAGGATTGGCGAAGGCCTCCTTGCTGCTGCCCCGGCTCGTCTCCTTACGGATCTCAGATTCTCAGTCCAGGCCTCTTGGGCTTGTTGCCCTCAGCCTAGAGATGAGGGGTGGCGGCATGGAGGAGAGGGGCGGCCGCACGTCCCCGTTGGGGATTAGGGTTGAGGAGATGGGGAGAGCGAGAGTGTGGAAGACGGATTAGGTAGGTGGAGGAGACGAGGCTGAGATTGTGCGGCGCCAAGATTTTTTTTGAAGGAGCGCGACATGGCGTGGCTGCGTGGCGCTGAGATTTTTGGAGGAGCATGCCGCGCAGATTTTCAATTGATCGAGCGCGCCAGCATTTTGGGACCGGTTTGCCTGGTTTGACTCTGAAAATTTTGATGATGGATGAAGGCAGCATGCACGCGATTGTGAAGAATGGAGATTATAGAATGCGCACACTAGGAAGAAACTGGCAAAATGGATTAGAAGGAAACGTGAAATTTTGATCTGATTTTATTTTTTAAGATAAATTTCATATTTATTCATGAAACTTATTTTTTCTGAAGCATTACAGTTATTTATCCTTTTCTAACTAATAAAATTTCACTATAGAGTTTAGTTTTTATGAATCGATGACCAATGGTAGATTTAGGGCCTGTTTGGTTAGAGGTGTTAAAGTTTAACAAACATTGTAGCGCTTTCGTCTTATTTGACAAAAAGTTTCCAATTTTGGACTAATTAAGCTTAATAGATTCGTCTCGTAAATTACTCCTAATCTGTGCCGACATGCATGCAATTAGTCTACATTTAGTACTTCATGCATTTGAGGGAACATTGATGTGATGGGAGTTAAACTGAATGATTCGTGAACCAAACACTCCCTTAGGTCCTATTAGGATCAATTAAGATTGTAACCAGCTAAAATAATATAATTATGATAGGGTGGATTTATTATAGTCGAATGCTCATGTTACAATAACCTTGTAATCCAAACACTCTGATTAGTGTAATATAGATAGAATCCTAATTACAATAATCCCATGAATAATCCAGATTACAATAATGTATACTGTGATCCAAGCGGACCCTTACTTAGGGCCTTGATGAGATTGTAGATTGCTTTTGTAGGTTTTAGTGAAGACGACAATGTTGTAGAATAGGTTAGGGTTCGTGTAGAGCCGATGATAGACATCTTGTGGTTCCCGACTCCCGTGAAGCTGGTGTTTGATCGAGTTAGGTTTAGGGAACCAATGTGACAAGGCAAATAAAGTTCAAGAGAGCACATCCTAGGACCCTAAGAAGCTTTAGTCAGTGGTCATCTATCTTTGTGTCGTAGTCAATTGATCAAGCTTGCCACCAAACATTTACACGTCAAATTTATACATAATATTTGTTGTTGTGTAGGATTTTGACTACTCCGTATTTTTTAGTATGAATTACTGTTTATTGAAATTAGCTCACTTGAACTACATGTGAAAATGATCTTTATTTAGAAAAAAATACTTACAATAACCTTTAGCTAAAATAAACTTGATCTTTTTAATATGAAAGCTTATAATAACCTTTTTCGGAATTACACAGTACAACTAAGAGAACTATATTCGAGGTGTTATTAAGAATTAAGTCTTGTTAAATTCATTAACACACATGACGCGTAATAAACTTATTAACAATGTCACTTAGGCAGATATTACACTTATTCATTTAATAATGTGACTTATAAAAACATATTGCATTTGATAATGTGACTTATTCATTTTGAATCTCTATAGTGAGCAAATAGAAGACTATCCCACCCATAACAAATATGTTAAAGTGAACTAAACATATTTAAGCGTTACACATGTCTTGAGTGTCGCATATGCTAATCATATATCATTTACTCCCTCCATTCTAAACTATAAGATATTTTAGCTTTTCTAAATACATTGCTTTTCTTATGTATCTATACATAGTGTACATCTAAATGCATAGAAAAAAAGCCAAAGTAGAAGATATTAATCGCTCTTTATTGAGGCTAGAGTAGTCCGTGGGTTCATTGCTCTTTATTGAGTGCTTTAGTCGGTTGATCAAGGCTAGAGTAGTAATCTGTAACGTATACGCTTTGTTTGTCTCGTAGTCCATGGGTTTGTAGGGGTAGGCGGTAGGTGGTGAGAGTTGTAAAAATTTAGTACTAGTTCAAAAAGATAAGTAACTTTAGTGCTTTAGGAAAAAATACACCTTTTTTAAAAAGGATAACAAGTTGGAAAAGGAAAAGCAACTTTAGAGTAATTCGAAAAGGATCAATGGTATGTTTATTCATGGTAGAATTATTTAGATATGTTTTGTAAAACACAATTTTTTTTAAAAAAATAGCCTTTTATGCATAGGAAAATTATTTAGGGCATGTTTGTGGAATCACTAAAAATCAAATTTTAGATAAAAATAATTGAGAATCACAACCACACTACTCAATGGTCCCAAAAGTCTATTAGAAGTAGTCATATGTTGAAATTTGAATTTTTTAAGTGACCACAAATGGAAAAAAAAGACTAGAAGAAAAAACTTCCTAATCAAAATATTTTTCATTTGAATCCATTTCGAGTCTTAAATTATCATTACAGTATCTAAAAATCAATGCTAAAGAAAAATATCATCTATTCAAATGGTTGGACGTTCACTTTTTTCGGGGATTTCAATTCTTTTTGCTGCCGATTTTTTTTCTCCTCCCGCCGCGTCGAAACTTGCTCTCAAGTTCACGCGCGCTCGCCACACCCAAATCCCGCAAGGCCGCAACTCCAAGAATAAAAAAATAAAAATAAAAACCCCTCCCATCCCTTATGGTTTCTCCCCCAAATCCCCCGACACTTCACGTACAACCAGCTCGCGCCGTCGCAGGTTCCTCGTGGGCGGATGCCGCCCTTCTCCTGCTGTCGACGGCCACCGGCGTCCTCCTCGCCACCACAACCTCCTCCTACATCCAAGCTGCTGCCTGACTCCCCACATCAGGACACCTTCCCGGCCGCCTGGAGCTCCAGGCCATAGGAGCCGCACGGCCGCCTCCACTTAGCGGGCCTTCTCCGGCGGCCGCCGGCAGCTCCAGGCCACATGAATCCAATGACGGACGTCTCCCCCATCGCCTCGACACCATCACGGGACGAGGACGGACACTAAAGAGCTTTCGGCGCCTCCTCCATCGAGCTTGACCCCGAGCCCCTCCCGCTTTGGATCCATCATTCTGGAGAGGATGAGATTACAGTCCATTCAACTTCAATCACAACCTTTGAAGACATTTGCTGGATCTGAAAGTTGGTAGGATTACTTCCTTTGTTTCTTTCATGCAGAACATGGTTTGATTTCACTATCCAGTAGTCAAAAAATATTAAGTGCTGATGTTTTAATTTATATCTGATTCATGTATCTTAATTTAGCATGTACATTTTGCTAGCAGCTATTGTGTGTGTAGATATGTAACGAGCCATGAATGGTTCAAATAAAAAACACAGTTAGAAATTATCCAGTATCCACTGATGGTCTCTACTGCAGTTTTGCACATCAAGCATCAACTTCATGGATTGAGCAGAAACACCGCTAGAAGCTGTAACCCACAAATTTATAACTGTTAACTAATGAATAAACCTGTAAATGTCAGCAGCCCTGCACAATGTTTTTTTAGCCTTTCGTTTTAAAAGATAGCCCCTGTACATTTAACTGCAGACTACTATCTAAATTACCAATAATGTTGAAGACTATGAGAACCAATCATGTTCACAGTTGATAAAAGCTGAATTTTCAATCCAGTAGATTGTACCAATTCAATCTACAGGGGCGTTTATTATTCGATAGTTTGCTCGAAGGTTCTAAGCATATGTTTTGTACAACCTGAACTTAGTGCGGAATTATCACTTTTTTTTAACCGGAATTACCACTTTGCAAGTGAAATGTACAGAATGTTTGGTACTCACTTTCACTGGCTTGAAAGTGGCACCAAATCCTGTTGGTTTACATGGATTGCATGTCTGCTAGCCTTAATAGATGTTTTTATAATATCCTTGTGCTGGTTCATGTTCATGGCTAGGTAGCCAACTCTCCTCTATGACGAATAGGCTTTAAACCATATGAAAACACATTGCGCTTGATATGGCTTTGATGTCATCATCCATATGTAGTACGTGCAAACTTAATCCTTTTGGGAGAACAGTTTCATGAACCTGAGGTTTTTCTCCATTTATGTCTATGCATAGTTCACTTAAGCCTATATTATTTAGACAATATGGAACCTTGAGGTTTTTTCCTCGCTTGCCTTGTTTATGCAGACTGACAAGTCCTTGATAATATTCAGTTAATGTATTCTTCAATTTTTAATCTTTGCAGACCACTCTTCAGAAATACAGATCTCTCTGAAGCTTGTGCAGGTGCGTATTGAAACTTGACACTATGATATAAGCATCTGTCAAATTCTTGATGTATGATCAGTCATATGAAAAAGCTCAACCATCAGCAATAGGCTTAGCTCAACCATTAGTGAAGTTTATTGATATATGATAAGGAAGAAAGACACCTTTTCAGTGTCTGGTGCACTTTAAAACTGTGACTGTTTTTTCTAATCAGGTGTTGCAGGGTTCGGACGGCTTCTGCGTGTACGACAACGTGGGAGGGCTGGCGTTCCTTGTCGACAACTACTCGCGCGGTGTTGCAGGGTCCGGACAGCTTCTGCATGTACGACAACGCGGGAGGGCTGGTGTTCCTTGTCGACAACTACTCGCGCTGGGGGAAGCTCCGTGCTGGTGAGCTGCTGCTTATGAAAGGGCAGGGCACGCTGCTCCTGTCCTTCAGGCCACATGTGAGTAGTGCTTGCTGCTTGGCTTGCTTACCTCTGGAGGGAGCAGACATGCTCTCCCTGAACCGTAAGAGCCGGTTTCTAACTTTCTATTGCATTGCTTAAGGATCAAAATGAACTATGGAATTATTTGTATTTATATTCATTCATTTCTTCAAAGCTAGCAATACATAGATAAATTAATACAGTATAAAGTATGAAATTTATTATTACTGCTTATATATTAGTAGCCCTCGAGGTTTCATTGGATCAAAGAATTTACAGTCGACATGTAGTGATCACAAATGTCAACTTCACATTTTTTGCTATCTCCTTTAGTGTTCACACTATCTTTTATGATGTTGCTGATAAGCTTTGCGGAAGTGCAAGATATAATATCATGTCTATTGAATACTCTTATTGAATATAACATTATCTAATATTTACACTCACAGTGTATGCCTGTTGTTTCCATCTCTTTCTAACTTTCTATCAATTTCGCAGCTGCTGATGTGGACATTTGCAAACTTAGGAATGCACTGGAAATACTCTGAAACTAAGATTCACATAACTGAAACCTTAAGAAAATGTACTTGTTAAAAAACACTGTTGTACAGTCAAATTTGTTTTAAGACACTGAAATTCACATAACTGAAACCTGAGTTTCTAAAGATATTGTAAATTGTTTCATCTCCCTGCAACTACGTACATTTGTTAAATCATGTTACTTGTTCAGACTTATTTTTAGAATATGAAATTACTCCACGTTTTTCTTAGTAAGTGCAACATGTAATTATTACTATTTTTTGCACTTCATGAACTGACAATTATGTTCTTGGAAAGCA
>CM039600.1:22192353-22264305 GCA_022457205.1 Saccharum spontaneum | reverse complement strand
GGAGGAGACGAGGCTGAGATTGTGCGGCGCCAAGATTTTTTTTGAAGGAGCGCGACATGGCGTGGCTGCGTGGCGCTGAGATTTTTGGAGGAGCATGCCGCGCAGATTTTCAATTGATCGAGCGCGCCAGCATTTTGGGACCGGTTTGCCTGGTTTGACTCTGAAAATTTTGATGATGGATGAAGGCAGCATGCACGCGATTGTGAAGAATGGAGATTATAGAATGCGCACACTAGGAAGAAACTGGCAAAATGGATTAGAAGGAAACGTGAAATTTTGATCTGATTTTATTTTTTAAGATAAATTTCATATTTATTCATGAAACTTATTTTTTCTGAAGCATTACAGTTATTTATCCTTTTCTAACTAATAAAATTTCACTATAGAGTTTAGTTTTTATGAATCGATGACCAATGGTAGATTTAGGGCCTGTTTGGTTAGAGGTGTTAAAGTTTAACAAACATTGTAGCGCTTTCGTCTTATTTGACAAAAAGTTTCCAATTTTGGACTAATTAAGCTTAATAGATTCGTCTCGTAAATTACTCCTAATCTGTGCCGACATGCATGCAATTAGTCTACATTTAGTACTTCATGCATTTGAGGGAACATTGATGTGATGGGAGTTAAACTGAATGATTCGTGAACCAAACACTCCCTTAGGTCCTATTAGGATCAATTAAGATTGTAACCAGCTAAAATAATATAATTATGATAGGGTGGATTTATTATAGTCGAATGCTCATGTTACAATAACCTTGTAATCCAAACACTCTGATTAGTGTAATATAGATAGAATCCTAATTACAATAATCCCATGAATAATCCAGATTACAATAATGTATACTGTGATCCAAGCGGACCCTTACTTAGGGCCTTGATGAGATTGTAGATTGCTTTTGTAGGTTTTAGTGAAGACGACAATGTTGTAGAATAGGTTAGGGTTCGTGTAGAGCCGATGATAGACATCTTGTGGTTCCCGACTCCCGTGAAGCTGGTGTTTGATCGAGTTAGGTTTAGGGAACCAATGTGACAAGGCAAATAAAGTTCAAGAGAGCACATCCTAGGACCCTAAGAAGCTTTAGTCAGTGGTCATCTATCTTTGTGTCGTAGTCAATTGATCAAGCTTGCCACCAAACATTTACACGTCAAATTTATACATAATATTTGTTGTTGTGTAGGATTTTGACTACTCCGTATTTTTTAGTATGAATTACTGTTTATTGAAATTAGCTCACTTGAACTACATGTGAAAATGATCTTTATTTAGAAAAAAATACTTACAATAACCTTTAGCTAAAATAAACTTGATCTTTTTAATATGAAAGCTTATAATAACCTTTTTCGGAATTACACAGTACAACTAAGAGAACTATATTCGAGGTGTTATTAAGAATTAAGTCTTGTTAAATTCATTAACACACATGACGCGTAATAAACTTATTAACAATGTCACTTAGGCAGATATTACACTTATTCATTTAATAATGTGACTTATAAAAACATATTGCATTTGATAATGTGACTTATTCATTTTGAATCTCTATAGTGAGCAAATAGAAGACTATCCCACCCATAACAAATATGTTAAAGTGAACTAAACATATTTAAGCGTTACACATGTCTTGAGTGTCGCATATGCTAATCATATATCATTTACTCCCTCCATTCTAAACTATAAGATATTTTAGCTTTTCTAAATACATTGCTTTTCTTATGTATCTATACATAGTGTACATCTAAATGCATAGAAAAAAAGCCAAAGTAGAAGATATTAATCGCTCTTTATTGAGGCTAGAGTAGTCCGTGGGTTCATTGCTCTTTATTGAGTGCTTTAGTCGGTTGATCAAGGCTAGAGTAGTAATCTGTAACGTATACGCTTTGTTTGTCTCGTAGTCCATGGGTTTGTAGGGGTAGGCGGTAGGTGGTGAGAGTTGTAAAAATTTAGTACTAGTTCAAAAAGATAAGTAACTTTAGTGCTTTAGGAAAAAATACACCTTTTTTAAAAAGGATAACAAGTTGGAAAAGGAAAAGCAACTTTAGAGTAATTCGAAAAGGATCAATGGTATGTTTATTCATGGTAGAATTATTTAGATATGTTTTGTAAAACACAATTTTTTTTAAAAAAATAGCCTTTTATGCATAGGAAAATTATTTAGGGCATGTTTGTGGAATCACTAAAAATCAAATTTTAGATAAAAATAATTGAGAATCACAACCACACTACTCAATGGTCCCAAAAGTCTATTAGAAGTAGTCATATGTTGAAATTTGAATTTTTTAAGTGACCACAAATGGAAAAAAAAGACTAGAAGAAAAAACTTCCTAATCAAAATATTTTTCATTTGAATCCATTTCGAGTCTTAAATTATCATTACAGTATCTAAAAATCAATGCTAAAGAAAAATATCATCTATTCAAATGGTTGGACGTTCACTTTTTTCGGGGATTTCAATTCTTTTTGCTGCCGATTTTTTTTCTCCTCCCGCCGCGTCGAAACTTGCTCTCAAGTTCACGCGCGCTCGCCACACCCAAATCCCGCAAGGCCGCAACTCCAAGAATAAAAAAATAAAAATAAAAACCCCTCCCATCCCTTATGGTTTCTCCCCCAAATCCCCCGACACTTCACGTACAACCAGCTCGCGCCGTCGCAGGTTCCTCGTGGGCGGATGCCGCCCTTCTCCTGCTGTCGACGGCCACCGGCGTCCTCCTCGCCACCACAACCTCCTCCTACATCCAAGCTGCTGCCTGACTCCCCACATCAGGACACCTTCCCGGCCGCCTGGAGCTCCAGGCCATAGGAGCCGCACGGCCGCCTCCACTTAGCGGGCCTTCTCCGGCGGCCGCCGGCAGCTCCAGGCCACATGAATCCAATGACGGACGTCTCCCCCATCGCCTCGACACCATCACGGGACGAGGACGGACACTAAAGAGCTTTCGGCGCCTCCTCCATCGAGCTTGACCCCGAGCCCCTCCCGCTTTGGATCCATCATTCTGGAGAGGATGAGATTACAGTCCATTCAACTTCAATCACAACCTTTGAAGACATTTGCTGGATCTGAAAGTTGGTAGGATTACTTCCTTTGTTTCTTTCATGCAGAACATGGTTTGATTTCACTATCCAGTAGTCAAAAAATATTAAGTGCTGATGTTTTAATTTATATCTGATTCATGTATCTTAATTTAGCATGTACATTTTGCTAGCAGCTATTGTGTGTGTAGATATGTAACGAGCCATGAATGGTTCAAATAAAAAACACAGTTAGAAATTATCCAGTATCCACTGATGGTCTCTACTGCAGTTTTGCACATCAAGCATCAACTTCATGGATTGAGCAGAAACACCGCTAGAAGCTGTAACCCACAAATTTATAACTGTTAACTAATGAATAAACCTGTAAATGTCAGCAGCCCTGCACAATGTTTTTTTAGCCTTTCGTTTTAAAAGATAGCCCCTGTACATTTAACTGCAGACTACTATCTAAATTACCAATAATGTTGAAGACTATGAGAACCAATCATGTTCACAGTTGATAAAAGCTGAATTTTCAATCCAGTAGATTGTACCAATTCAATCTACAGGGGCGTTTATTATTCGATAGTTTGCTCGAAGGTTCTAAGCATATGTTTTGTACAACCTGAACTTAGTGCGGAATTATCACTTTTTTTTAACCGGAATTACCACTTTGCAAGTGAAATGTACAGAATGTTTGGTACTCACTTTCACTGGCTTGAAAGTGGCACCAAATCCTGTTGGTTTACATGGATTGCATGTCTGCTAGCCTTAATAGATGTTTTTATAATATCCTTGTGCTGGTTCATGTTCATGGCTAGGTAGCCAACTCTCCTCTATGACGAATAGGCTTTAAACCATATGAAAACACATTGCGCTTGATATGGCTTTGATGTCATCATCCATATGTAGTACGTGCAAACTTAATCCTTTTGGGAGAACAGTTTCATGAACCTGAGGTTTTTCTCCATTTATGTCTATGCATAGTTCACTTAAGCCTATATTATTTAGACAATATGGAACCTTGAGGTTTTTTCCTCGCTTGCCTTGTTTATGCAGACTGACAAGTCCTTGATAATATTCAGTTAATGTATTCTTCAATTTTTAATCTTTGCAGACCACTCTTCAGAAATACAGATCTCTCTGAAGCTTGTGCAGGTGCGTATTGAAACTTGACACTATGATATAAGCATCTGTCAAATTCTTGATGTATGATCAGTCATATGAAAAAGCTCAACCATCAGCAATAGGCTTAGCTCAACCATTAGTGAAGTTTATTGATATATGATAAGGAAGAAAGACACCTTTTCAGTGTCTGGTGCACTTTAAAACTGTGACTGTTTTTTCTAATCAGGTGTTGCAGGGTTCGGACGGCTTCTGCGTGTACGACAACGTGGGAGGGCTGGCGTTCCTTGTCGACAACTACTCGCGCGGTGTTGCAGGGTCCGGACAGCTTCTGCATGTACGACAACGCGGGAGGGCTGGTGTTCCTTGTCGACAACTACTCGCGCTGGGGGAAGCTCCGTGCTGGTGAGCTGCTGCTTATGAAAGGGCAGGGCACGCTGCTCCTGTCCTTCAGGCCACATGTGAGTAGTGCTTGCTGCTTGGCTTGCTTACCTCTGGAGGGAGCAGACATGCTCTCCCTGAACCGTAAGAGCCGGTTTCTAACTTTCTATTGCATTGCTTAAGGATCAAAATGAACTATGGAATTATTTGTATTTATATTCATTCATTTCTTCAAAGCTAGCAATACATAGATAAATTAATACAGTATAAAGTATGAAATTTATTATTACTGCTTATATATTAGTAGCCCTCGAGGTTTCATTGGATCAAAGAATTTACAGTCGACATGTAGTGATCACAAATGTCAACTTCACATTTTTTGCTATCTCCTTTAGTGTTCACACTATCTTTTATGATGTTGCTGATAAGCTTTGCGGAAGTGCAAGATATAATATCATTTCTATTGAATACTCTTATTGAATATAACATTATCTAATATTTACACTCACAGTGTATGCCTGTTGTTTCCATCTCTTTCTAACTTTCTATCAAATTTCGCAGCTGCTGATGTGGACATTTGCAAACTTAGGAATGCACTGGAAATACTCTGAAACTAAGATTCACATAACTGAAACCTTAAGAAAATGTACTTGTTAAAAAACACTGTTGTACAGTCAAATTTGTTTTAAGACACTGAAATTCACATAACTGAAACCTGAGTTTCTAAAGATATTGTAAATTGTTTCATCTCCCTGCAACTACGTACATTTGTTAAATCATGTTACTTGTTCAGACTTATTTTTAGAATATGAAATTACTCCACGTTTTTCTTAGTAAGTGCAACATGTAATTATTACTATTTTTTGCACTTCATGAACTGACAATTATGTTCTTGGAAAGCAAGGATTAATGGGAGAAGCAGAGGTTCTAATTTAGAAGTGAGCACAATTGACTGGATCGCTTTGGACATGAGAATAATGTAACATCCTTGCTTGTGTGGTTTACCGTTCTATCTTTGAAATCTTATAGAAGAGAAAAAAAATGGCAACATGGCTGTATTTGACTATTTGTATCAGAAATATTTTTGTTGTTGTCAAACTACATAATTTTTAGTTCGCTATAAATTGGAGGGTCGTTCTGTTTCAGATACGATGATTTGAGATTCAGCTTGCTTCTCTTGTACATATACGGCTTTAGAGAACTTATGATTGTGTGCCTGTCTCCAATCAATGATCACAGAGGCTACATGTTGCCCTTTGGTTGTTTGGTTTGCGTCTCTCAAATGCTGCCATGAAAAAATTCTTAGCTCCCGTTGCAACGTGCAGGCATGAACCTATGTATGTATGTATGACCTGGTAGTTGGTATTAACTAATGTAAATTTTGTGATTATGTTTGCTCCCAAAAATTTGACTAAATACATACTAGTATACTTAAGTAGACAATTATTAGGCTGAGAACAAGAATACCCCAGTATGCTAATAACATGAATTAAATTATAATTGCATAAGTCTGCAGCATGGGAGACTATGTGTCCACGAGATTGTCAGGCAAGATAATTAGGGTGCAAGCATTGTCAATGCAGACCACAAATATCAATTGACTGGATTAGAAAAAGATGCAAATATCAGTAGCAGATCAGATTAACAACTGAGACATGATCAAATTAAAGTAGCTATAGCTGGTGTGGCCATGCACTTGCTCACCACGCATGCATCGTCAAGAGCCAGCAGTGATGAGGCCGAGGCATTTTCCCTTCTCTCGCCGGAGGATCGAGGAGCCTCCTGTCTCTTGATCAATCGATGGGCGGGTTGTGTGCCATCACGTCGTTTCCATGACAATAGGACGTCGAGAGTTGGCGGGTGACAACAGTTCACTAAGAGCCGCTGGTTGAGGCGATTTGATTGCAGGCTTGGGCCCTTTCGCTATACCTAAAGCCCATAAAATATAGGTGTTTGCTATAGCAGCATATTGCAACGACACTAGGATTTTATAGCAACCAAACCGACATGTGGCAATAGCAACATACTATTGCATCGCTTAGGTATTTAGTTGCAATAAACAGCTACCTATTGCAATGGTCGTGAGAAATATTACAACCTACAAAAACTGTGGCAATAGCAACAAACTATTACATCGCCTTAGAAATTAGTTGCAATAAACAACTACATATTGCAATGGTCGTGAGAAATATTACAACCAACAAAAATTGTGGCAATAGCAACAGACTATTACATCGCCTTAGAAATTTAGTTGCAATAGACGGTCTACCTATTACAATGGTCATGTGAAATATTACAACATAACAGCACTGTGGCAATAATTTCAAGCAATAACAACACTGTTCTATTTGGTTGCAAGAGCACCAGACAGTTGCAACGCCAATCAAAACTAATGCAACTAAATATCATCATGGCAATATTATTAACCAATAGCAACACTTTTCAAAAAAGGGTTGCTATAGGTCTCACCTCTTGCAACACCGAACGTAAAAATTGCAATGCACTATTTTTGTGGCAACAAAGTCTCCCTATTGCCACCTTTTTGGACAAATGTTGCAAAACGCACCCCTATTACAACACAATTTGTAGTGATGCAAATGGTGTCAAGTGGCAATAGGGTCGAAATCTAGTAGTGATATAAATAAGGTGGGAACAACTAAAGTGAAAACAAGACTAAAACATAAGAGAGGATCAATCTAGTATGGGGTCGATAGTAGGAGTATAGAGAGGATAACTCGATCAGGGTTTTCTACTTCTAACTTGTGCAGTCCACATCTTCTACTATTCAACTAGAGAATTACTATGGAAGACCGCAAATAGAGTATGAATCTACCATGTAATTATATATCCTGCTAGGCCTATAGACGGGAGGTGGACTACAGAGGACTCAATGAAGCTGTCACCTTCATGATCTACCACCGATCCAGAATATAGGGTGCATCTACGAGTAACCCTAGTCTAAGCGCCATGCTTACGCTAGGAATTATACTCTAACCTAGTCGACGAGATTAAAGCGCTCAAAAGAGACTCGCAAACTAGAAGAATAATATAAACATGAATCTTACTTGAATCAAAAGTTGATTGCTAGAGCCTGAGCCATCTCAGGAGCAAGCCAACGTAGAGCTCGATCCTACCAAAGTACAAGTTGTTGAAGAGGCACCAGCAGGCTAGCACCTCCTCTGAACTCCTCCCTCGTTCTCCATCTCTCTACTATCTAGAAGACTAGATCTATTCTAACTTGGGAGTTGAGAGGACATCCATTCGAGGGACGCCTCTCTTCCCCAAACCCTAGCTTTTCTCTTAAAGGTGATTATGATGATGGATTGAATGAATTCCCCCGGAGGGGGGTCTGGGGCCTCGTTTATATAGCCCAGAGCATGGAACCATGGCCCATGGATCAAACCAACCTTCACGTGGGGTTAGGATGCATCCTTGGAGGCGGTTGAAGTAGCTTGCAAAGGAAGGAGCCGAGGGGCGGCGGCCAGGGGCCGGTCGGCCTAGGGTTGAGGCCGGTTGGCCCCACCTGGCGACGCCTCGTGGTGGCCCTCCTCGTGGAGTCCTCTGGTGTCCTCTAGAAGCCTCTTGCGTATTTGTGACATGGAGATTAGGCCAATTGACATGGGTTCCTTCTCGTGGAAGATATCAATTCCTGAATTATTCTGATAACCCCCTGCAAAATATAGATTCACCAAAACTCATGGAATTTCGTTAGTTGACACCCTAAACCTATGTTGGTGATCATTTATTAGCCCTTTATATATTTATTTTAACCCTTTATTATGGTAGATAACCATCATCAACACTTACCAAGCCCTTTGACATTGCCTTTGCCATTGTCACCAAATATAATACTATCATAACCATCATTGCCATTGGTGTTGATTGAGTTGAACATTCTTGCATCACCGGTCATGTGTTGAGTGCACCCACTATCAAGAACCCAATGACTTCCTCCGGCTTTATAATTAACCAATAAAAGAAGATTAATTTTTTAGGTACCCAAACTTGCTTGGGTCCTTAAAGGTTAGTGACCAAGCTCTTTGGAACTCAAAAGGCTTTCTTCTTTGAGCCCATCCATAGTGCACCAATGAACTTAGCCTTCACACCATTTGTACCCTTAGTAAATACATAGATAGAATTAAGCTTAATTGAAGATACATTAGCATTCTTGTTTGTTGATGGTAGTTAACTATCATTTTTAACCGTCAACTTACATAAAAGAATGTTATAAAGTCAATTACCACCATAGACTAGGTGTTTAACTGATAGAATTCCACGAGTTTTGGTGAATATCTATTTCTGCAGGGTGTCAGCTGAAAATAATCAAAGATGGCCCACATGTCAGGTTTACATAGAGAGAAAGGGCCACGTATGGAAAAAATATAATCTAGAAGGTTCAAGAAGCCAAACCCTGGGAGGTGGGACCCACCTGTCACTGTGACAGGGGTGGGCGCCTTACACCTCACGGATCCTGCCTCCACCGCCTTTGAGGATGAATAAAAATCGTTGATCAAGGTCGGTTTGATCCGAGGGCTGTGGTGCTTCCTAAAGGGCTATATAAGCAAGGCCGCCCCTGGAGGAGAGAGTTCAGAAACCCTAATTCATATTTTCTAGAGAGAATTCACCTGAGTGGGGTCCCTTGAATGGATCTGTCTCTAGGGCACATACAAGAGAGTTTAGCTTTGTAGTCTCTATGTGAGATTAGAGTTATTCTTCTAGATTGAGAGAGTTAGAGTGGAGGTATAAGATTGGAGGAAGCCTGGCCTGTCGGTGTCTCCTCTCCAAGCTTGTATCTAGGGGGTCAAGTCTCCTAACCCGAGGCTTGGTTCTAGGATTCTTCGGCAAGTCAACTTCTAATACTAAGTAAGTACGTTGTTATTATTGTTCTTTGGTTTACGGGTTTACTTTATTCGCTTCACGTAGGGAATAGAGTAATCATTCGTAGCGTAAGCGTGGTGCTAGGGCTAGGAATACTCGTATTTATCCCCTATCTGGCCGGATTAGTGAGTAGTAGCACGGGACGTGACAATCCCATTGTTACCTTTGGAGTCTCCTCTCATCGGAAGGTTTGGTTGGATTAAGTACCCTGGTTAAGCATCCTCTGTGGTGTCTCTTTTTCATCGGTATTTCCCCTAAGAGCAATAGTATCATAGCTTGCCATAGGTTGGAACCAGATTGTCGTCGTAGTTCTCTCTAATCGCTTATATCTTCACTACCTTGTAGTGCGGCCCAGGGGTAATAGTAAAGACTAGGTTAGTCATCGCACACTTTCTCCTTGCGGATAAAACAAATAAGATACTCTGGATTTATCTCCCGGGTGAAGTGCTCACCGATATCGTGTGCTTGCGGATTATTTCTCTTAAATTCCTTCATGTGCGTATCTAATATTAACAAGCATTTCTGGTGCCGTTGCCGGGGAGAAAGACGTCAACTGAGTTAACCTTCAGTCTTGCTTTACCTTGTACCTATGCTTTTATCTATTCCTTTTTATTTCTTACCTTATTCTTCTTGCATTTTTCTATCCTTATGGATAACATAAATTCAATTCCTATCTTTCAATTTTCTGCACCCACGGAAACTAGCCTAGTACCATGGGAGTCATCACAACCTATCCAAATCCCTAACTATAGGCTGAGTCCGCGGTTGATTGCAATGGTCCAAAGCCTATCCTTTTCAGGAGGAGTAGACAAAAACCCTTACCTTCATACTAGAGACTTTGAGCAAACATGTGACTGTCTTCGCATAGAGGGCATGTCCGATCAAACTTTACGTTGGAAGCTATTTCCTTTCTCTTTAAAGGAAAAAGCTAGACAATGGTATGATAAAGCCGTAGGTAAGCAACAAGGAGATTGGGGATCCTTACGTTCTAATTTTTTTCTAGATTTTTACCGTATCTCCCAAATCATCGACCTTAGAGTCAAGGTTCTGACTTTTAAGCAAGAACCTAGTGAATCTTTGGCCTCATCCTGGAATCGTTGCACTACTCTTTTAGCATCTGGCCTGGATCTTAGTTTACAAGACCCTATTCTTCTTCAACATTTTTATAAAGGTCTTCATAAAAATAGTAAGCAATTGCTTGATACAACTTCTAGAGGATCATTCTTGCATGTTTCGTCAGAAAAAAGCAAGATTAATCTTAGATCAAATCCTATCCTTTGAATTAGATAATCTCCTAGAAGAAGAACCTCAAGTGGCCGAAGCAAATTCTTTACCAGATATACCATCTACTTCAGCTATTCCAAGTTCTGAGCAAGAAGAAGAAGAAATTTCGTTTCCTGATTTTATGCTTGATATCGAACCCGATCTTTTTCCGATTTTGGAAACGTTATGAATTATTATTCTATAAAGAAACCACAGAATCATCATAGTTACCTTAGAAAATCTTTGAATCCTTCTGAGGATATTTCTTATAGAAGTAGTTCAGCAGAGCTAGTGTCAGTCATAATCAGTGAATGGTTAGAGGAATCAGAGCTTTCCTCTAATATAATCCATTTGGATTCACCCTCTTTACCAATACGGTGCTCATTTAATTCCGATCACATAGATGCTCTCTATAATCTAGTTGTGGGCATTAATATCATGTCTGTTTCACTTGCACAATATTTAATGAGGCACATGACATTAACCCCAACTACAAAATTGATGAAGAGTTTTTCATGACACATTGTCCCCAGTTCAGGAATTTTACATATCCAACCAATCCAGGTAGAAGGAACCTTAGTTCATTTGAGCTTTTATGTCCTCCCCATATGGGACTTTGACCTGTTGATAGGACAACCTTTTAGAAGACTCCTTTATGAAGGACAAACAGGGAAAATAAACATTGGTTTTGGAAAGAAACTTCAATTCCCAATGTCCATATCTCATTCTCTAAGTACTAGGACCGAATCTTATCCAGAATCTGACCCGCTGGAGGAATTTAAGGCTGCTTCTCTAGAGTTCTTAGTTGACTCAGGTCTAGAGGATGATGCTCAATTCTTCATAGAAGAAGAGGCTGATTACTCTAAGCCTGAACCTTTAGATGAGTTTGCAGAGCCACCTAGACCTCCTATAGAACTTAAACTTTTACCAACCGGTCTTAAATATGCTTTTTAAATGATGATCTAGAGTTTCCTGTGATCATAAGTGATAAACTCACTCCAGAACAAACTTTTCGCTTAATGGCTATCTTAGAGAAACATCGATCTGCTTTTGGCTATTCACTCCAAGATCTTAAAGGAATTAGTCCTGCCCTTTGCACCCATCGCATTCCCACAGATCCTACTATTTCACCTTCTAGAGAACCACAACGTAGACTTAACAATACGATGAGGGAGGTTGTTAAAAAGGAAGTTTTGAAACTTTTGCACACCGGGATTATTTATCATGTGCCACACAGTGAGTGGGTAAGCCCTGTCCAAGTTGTGCCTAAAAAGGGAGGCATGACTGTTGTTAAGAATGAGAAGAATGAGTTGATCCCTCAACATACCGTCACAGGATGGCGGATGTGCATAGACTATAGAAAGCTTAATAAAGCTACTAAGAAGAATCATTTTCCGTTACCTTTTATTGATGAGATGTTAGAATGGTTAGCCAATCATTCTTTCTTTTGTTTCCTTGATGGATATTCGGGGTATCACCAAATCCCTATCCATCCTGATGATCAAAGCAAAACTACCTTTACATGCCCCTATAGAACTTATGCTTATAGTAGAATGTCTTTTGGGTTATGTAATGCTCCAGCTTCTTTTCAAAGATGTATGATGTCTATATTTTCTGAAATGATTGAAGAGATTATGGAAGTTTTCATGGATGACTTTTCTGTTTATGGAAAAACTTTCGATGATTGTCTTGAAAATTTAGATAGAGTTTTGCAAAGATGTGAAGAAAAGCACTTAGTCCTCAATTGGGAGAAATGTCATTTTATGGTTAGAGAAGGAATAGTGCTAGGACACTTAGTGTCTGAAAGAGGTATAGAGGTAGATAGGGCTAAAATTAAAGTAATTGAACAGCTACCTCCACCTGTGAATGTAAAAGGAATTAGAAGTTTTCTTGGCCATACTGGTTTTTATCGTAGATTTATAAAAGATTTCTCATTTATTGCTAGACCTCTTACTCGTTTGCTAGCCAAGGATGTTCCTTTTGAATTTGATGATGAATGTTTAAGATCTTTTGAAATTTTAAAGAAAGCGCTCATCTCAACACCAATCATTCAACCCCCTGATTGGTCTTTACCTTTTGAAATTATGTGTGATGCAAGTGATTATGCTGTGGGGGTAGTTTTAGGACAAACTAAAGATAAAAAGCATCATACAATAGCCTATGCTAGCAAAACTTTAACAGGACCTCAACTTAATTATGCAACTACTGAAAAAGAGCTTCTTCCTGTTGTTTTTGCTATCGATAAGTTTAGATCTTACTTAGTGGGAGCTAAAGTAATTATTTATTCTGATCATGCTGCTCTAAAATATTTGCTCACTAAGAAAGATGCTAAACCACGTTTAATATGATGGATTTTGTTACTCCAAGAATTTGACTTAGAAATAAACGATAAAAAGGGAGTAGAAAATTATGTTGCCGATCACTTGTCTAGAATGTAGTTTGACAATTCATAGGAAATGCCCATCGACGATTCACTCCGGGACAACATGCTCTATGGGATCAATAGATCTGACCCCTGGTACGCAGATATTGTTAATTTTATGGTTTCAGGATATGTACCACTAGGAGCAAACAAAAGGAAACTCGTCCAGGAAAGTCGTACTCACATATGGGATGAACCATACCTCTTCTGAGTCTGCTCAGATGGCTACTTAGGAGATGTGTACCTATTGAGGAAGGAATAAAAATCATTGAAAGATGCCATTCATCACCATATGGAGGACATTATGGGGCATTCCGCACACATGCAAAGATTTGGCAATGCGGATTCTTTTGGCCAACAATGTATGAAGACACAAGAGAATTCATCCGACGATGTGGACCATGTCAGAGGCACAACAATATCAATACAAGAGATGCCATGCCATTCATCAACAACCTTCAGATTGAACTCTTTGATGTCTGGGGAATCGACTATATGGGACCATTCCCACCATCGAGGAAATGCGAATACATTTTGGTGGTAGTAGATTATGTCTCCAAATGGATTGAAGCCCTGCCATGCAAGAAGGCCGATAACATAAATTCCAAGAAGATGTTTGAAGAGATAATATTTCCCAGATTTAGAGTCCCGAGGATAGTGATAAGTGACGGAGGATCACACTTCATCGACAAGCGCTTTGAGAACTACTTGTCTAAGCATGGAATACGTCAAAACATCGCTACCCCCTATCATCCTCAGACAAGCGGGCAAGCAGAAACATCAAATAAACAAATCAAGAATATTCTGCAGAAGACAGTAAATGAGATGGGTACTGGATGGAAGGATAAGTTAGCCGATGCACTTTGGGCATATCAAACAGCATACAAGACACCTATTGGGATGTCTCCTTATCAGTTGGTGTATGGGAAGACTTGTCACCTACCAGTTGAGTTAGAATTTAAAGCTCACTGGGCTATCAAGAAATGGAACATGGACCTTGATGCTACTGGAATAAGAAGGAAAATGCAACTCTCGGAGTTAGATGAATGGAGAGAAAAAGCATATCACAATTCAAAGATTTATAAAGAAAGAGTTAAGAGATGGCATGACAAGAGAATTAAGAAGGAGTTCGCCCCAGGAGATAAGGTATTACTTTTTAATTCTAGGGTGAAACTTTTCGGACATGGAAAGCTACGAAGTAAGTGGGAAGGACCATTTAAAGTGGTAGATGCATCATCACATGGCGCGGTCACGCTTCAAAACGACGAAGGTACGTTATTCAAGGTAAATGGTCAACGCCTTAAATTATTTTTAGAGCCCAATAAAGAATTAGAAGAATTAGATGTTATTAATTTCTTGATTACTTAAGTATTGTTGGGCCTGACCTTTTTAGTTTTTGTTTTTCGGGGCCCAACATATTTTTCAAAATAACAAAAATATTTAGAAAATTCTGCGAAAAAGTGAACCAGAGCCGGGCTCGTAGGCCGGGCACCTGCCCCTAGGGCTGGGCGGCCGCCCCACCCCCTGTGCCATTTCACCGCCACCTTTTGCCTTCATGATTCTTCTACATTCTTCTTCCAGAAAAAGTTTATTCCTAGTTTATTCAGGCATTTTTGTCACGAGATACCGTTTAGATGCCATTCTGGTCCTTTGAACCCTCCTATATTAACTACCCTTAACGTCAGTCATCTTCATCCCATCAGATCATTCCTATTTTCCTTTTAGAAACTTGCTAGCTCTCTCTCCCAAGCTCCAATGGCGAACCACGACAAGAGGATCATCCCCTACGGTCTCGACCTCAACTCCATCCCCAAGGAAGATCCAAATTGCAAAGCTCTTATCCCAGTTAGCAATGCTCAACCCCTAGCTGCCATTCCACCAAAACCTCATATCTATAGCCAATCTTACTTCGCTCAGCCAGTTCTCACAGCACCTCCGCAACCCCTCTTGCTAGAAGATAAACTGTTGAAGGAGCCTGTCGTCAAGCTACCTGCTGGAACCAAGCTTTTGCCACCGAAGCACAATGAGATGCTTGTTGGTGTGAAGACCAACAAGAAAGGAGAGATCGTCTGCGCCAAGTACAGCACTGGGAAATGCACTTACTTCGAAGGAGTTCGTGCTCATCCAAGCAAAGTCAAATTCCTTCCACCCGAAGAAGCTCCTAAGCATGCCCTTGCTAAGGCTGAAGCTCCGCGCAAGCGTCGCAAGACTTTAGCTGATCTAGAAAAGCTGATAGAGGCTCAGCAAGCTACTATCTCCTCTATAGAATCCACTCTACGCCTTCAGAATAGATGTTTTCTTCGCATGCACGAGAAAGTAGAGGACATAGAGAAGAACAATAAGGAACTAGAAAAGCGCGTAAGTGCTTTAGAGCCTCCTAAGCCGAAGAAGTAGATTGAGTCCGTTTAGCAGTTGATAAGGCATTTTCGAGATTAGTTGCTAGATTGCTTAAATTCTTTTATTAATTCTTTCTTTTATTTGTAAACAAAGTGCCTTACATGATACTGAATAAAGAGTTGGTTTCTTATTATTATTAGATATATTTGCTTGTGCTTTTGTCTCCACCATGCTTTGTATAAAGGAAACTAGGAAACAAGTGTGGGGGAAGCACCCGATAATATAACAGAACAGATTTTACCGCACGAACGAAAAATCTTGAAGATACATAACACGAGGACCCTGCACGTCGAAGCGAGCTTTAGAGATCCACCCCAAGTGGGGCTGACGCCCCAGAGGTAAGCCCTCCTTGCTCCATCCTTCGACTATGGTCAGGTATGCTCCCTATATGTTCCAATTTTTATATACACACTTTCTGTTACGTTTCACATTATGAATTCTTAAGTATAAACTATTTAATACTGAAATTAAAAAGATAGATTATCTTAGTCATGATCTCTTTATAGACTCACACCATGATTCTTTCCTAGGAGTCCTGTTACTATTGGAAACTTAACTTTTAGGGACCCCATATCATTTAAGTTGTTGTGGAGTGAGAGATAGTAGAATCATGAGAACCTGATTTCTGATACTTTGTCACTTGGAGGATTTCTTTTACAAAAATATTAAAATTTCTAGCTATGCTTCTCCTCTGTGGTAAGAATAAATGCCTAATAGAGCCTTTTATGTATAAAACTAGCACATAAGCTATTTACTTTGTGTTGAGTTTGGTCAACCCGTGCTAGACCCTTATTGAGAGGTGGGCCATGCTCTCAAGATCAGGATTCACACTAATTCTTGCACCCCTTGCTACTTCTACCCTGGAAGTACGCACCACCATACTACCTATTTAGATCCACTCAAAAATTTGTTTAGCTCCTACCCTGGGAGTAAACAATCAAAGAAAATAACAATATCTCCTATAGGTTTTTCTTGATTGCTAGCCATGATTCTAAAATGCTCCAGAATGTTATCATTCTCTCACAATGTTTCATCAAAGTTCTGTGCATGTTATTATTGTTAAAAAAGAGAGAAAAAGAAAAAGAGAGAAGAAAGAAAAAGAAAGTATTGATTTTGCCTTTTGGGAAGTACAAGTTTCAAGTTGCAATTTCTCAAATCAAAGTTGAATAAGTGTATCTTTTGTAAAGGAGCATTATAGAATTGTCTTGCACCCCCTCTACCTTCCACAAATATTTTCTATTATGTTTATTCTTTTGAAACCACACCACATGCATGTCCTAATCTAGGGGTATGTCACTCCCCTCCTTGGATCCCGTTTTGACTAGGCAATATATGCAAAGTAAGTATGCTACATCCTTGAAATACCATCAACTCTAGATAAGCTTCTGTAGAATAGGATGTGCTATATGGCATTTGTCAAACATACCTCAGAGAGATCTACAAATACCACATATCTTGAGTGACTTGAGAGTACCACATGAGGTAGAAGGTAAGCTATGTTTTTATTTCAAATACATACAAAAACACCAAGTGATAGGTTGAAAGGAGAAAGGGGCTCAGTTTCAGGTTGTTCCATTCTTCAACTGCCCAAAATGGTATGGTAGACACTTTGAATCCCGTAGTACAGGTATGACTAAGGAATAAACCTACTGTTGATGTCGTAGTTAGAGATTATGCCTAAAGGTAATCTATTCTTTTCTCGAGGACGAGTAAAAGTCCAAGTGTGGGGGAGTTTTTTTACGGTAGTTAACTATCATTTTTAACCGTCAACTTACATAAAAGAATGTTATAAAGTCCATTACCACCATAGACTAGGTGTTTAACTGACATAATTCCACGAGTTTTGGTGAATATCTATTTCTGCAGGGTGTCAGCTGAAAATAATCAAAGATGGCCCACATGTCAGGTTTACATAGAGAGAAAGGGCCACGTATGAAAAAAGTATAATCTAGAAGGTTCAAGAAGCCAAACCTTAGGAGGTGGGACCCACCTGTCACTGTGACAGGGGCGGGCGCCCAGCCCTAGTGGCGGCTGCCCAGCCCAGGCAGCCAATCGCCTTCCACCTCACTGATCCTGCCTCCATCGCCTTTGAGGATGAATAAAAATCATTGATCAAGGTCGGTTTGATCCGAGGGCTGTGGTGCTTCCTAAAGGGCTATATAAGCAAGGCCCCTGGCCCCTGGAGGAGAGAGTTCAGAAACCCTAATTCATATTTTCCAGAGAGAATTCACCTGAGTGGGGTCCCTTGAATGGATCTGTCTCTAGGGCACATACAAGAGAGTTTAGCTTTGTAGTCTCTATGTGAGATTAGAGTTATTCTTCTAGATTGAGAGAGTTAGAGTGGAGGTAGAAGATTGGAGGAAGCCCGGCCTGTCGGTGTCTCCTCTCCAAGCTTGTATCTACGGGGTCAAGTCTCCTAACCCAAGGCTTGGTTCTAGGATTCTTCGGCAATTCAACTTCTAATACTAAGTAAGTACATTGTTATTATTGTTCTTTGGTTTACGGGTTTACTTTATTCGCTTCGCGTAGGGAATAGAGTAATCATTCATAGCGTAAGCGTGGTGCTTGGGCTAGGAATACTTGTATTTATCCCCTATCTGGCCGGATTAGTGAGTAGTAGCGTGGGACGTGACAATCCCATTGTTACCTTTGGAGTCTCCTCCCGTCAGAAGGTTTGGTAGGATTAAGTACCCTGGTTAAGCATCCTCTCTGGTGTCTCTTTTCCATCGGTATTTCTCATAAGAGCAATAGTATCATAGCTTGCCATAGGTTGGAACCAGACTGTCGTCGTAGTTCTCGCTAATCGCTTATATCTTCACTACCTTGTAGTGCGGCCTAGGGGTAATAGTAAAGACTAGGTTAGTCATCGCACGCTTTCTCCTTGTGGATAAAATAAATACGATACTCTGGACGTATCTCCCGGGTGAAGTGCTCACCGATATCCGTGCTCTTGCGGATTATTTCTCTTAAATTCCTTTGTGTGTGTATCTAATATCAACATTATAACACCCTAAAAATTTAAAAAGAAGAAAAATAGGAAAAATATGATTTTTATATTTTTGTGAGCATGCAAATTTAGAATAAGAATAATTTTTATAAATTTAAAATCAAATATAAGTGTAGAAACATGATTGAGCATTCATGCTGCTGCATTTGAAGTTTTGTATTGAGTGGTTTAAATCAAATTCAAATTTGATTTGAATATCTTTTGAAAAATGAATTTGAAAAATTGGAAAAAGAAAAGAAAAGGAATTTTTCTTCTCTTTCTGCTCTCGGGCCGCTTTCCTTCTGCAGCCCATCGCCTCAGCCCACCGCGACGGCCCGCTTACTCCCGCGCCCGCCTTCTCCTTCTGGGCCGAGCCCAAGTCGCGGCCAGCCGGCCCGTCTTCGCGCGCGTGGCCGTTCCCCGCTCCGAGTCGCCAACACGTGGGACCCACCTGTCAGCGTCTCTTCTCCCTTTCCTTTCTTCTTCCTCCGGCTCCGCACGCCTTCTCTCTTTCTTCTCCGATTCGGTGAATCAAATCCACCGCGCATCTTCGTTCTTTCCTTGTTTACCGATGCCTCCGGGCTATAAAACGAGACCCCCGCATTGTTCCGCCCCATCCCAACCCTTTTTGAGCTGCCAAAACTGCCTAGCGCCGTCACCGCAAGCACCACTGCCTCCACCGTCCGCCCCTCCGAGCCGCACGCGTTCTTCACTTCATCCTCGCCTACGGTTTTACCCTAGGTGAGTTCGCGTTCGAGTTGTCTACCCGCAGGTGCCCTCCGTTCGAGTTTACGTGCACCGTAGAGCAAGTTGGCGTTTTCCGGTGATGGCGCCGCCGCGGGGAGTTGCCGTCGAGCCGGAATCCGGCCGGAGCGCCGCCGGATTTTCCCACATCCAATCTGGACCGTCCGATTCGAATCCAACGGATGTAAATAGAAGTTACCGGTTCGCGTGAACTTTTGTAAAAGAGACCCTGAACTTTTGTGTTATCGAACCCGTGGTCCAAAGCGTAAACTGGAAAATACGTTTTGATTAATTGAAAACGTAATTTGTTTCGGAAAAAGAAAAATACGCTTTCTGATATTTACAGTTTTGCCATTCAATTTGTTTTAGTCGTAGAATCTTCGTTTTAACTCTGATTTGGTCCATTCAAATTGCGTTAGATTCATATTTGCGAGCTCTATGTAACTATACAACTGTACAGTAGGTTTGGATTAATTTATTTTCGAGTTTTTATTAAAGTATTTATTTTTCTATAGGAAATCTTTGGAAATTCATAACTTTGTCGTTTTAGCTCCGTTTTTCGTGGTCTTCGCGTCTGTGTGAACCTAGCGAGTTGTAGATTCGTTTTAAAGACTTTTTATCTTATTTTCTTACTGTTGGTGTATTGTTCTAATTATAGTCTTGTTTGTCTATGCATGATTGCCTCTGGATGTGTGTTGTTGATATTGGTTGATCGAGTATAGACGGTGAGCAATTCGTTGGAGATCAAGAGCCTTACTATGAGCAAGATCTTCAGGACCAGTTTGAGCAAGGCAAGTATAGCATGGGATTATCCTTGTTGTCCTATTCACCTTATGCAATTAATATCATTATGCATTTATTCCTTGTTAAGGATAACTTAGTGATTGATCCTATACCTTGGTACCTATTGTGATGCATTGAGTAGTATGGCTAGTGCTTAAACATGGACTATGATCGTGTAAATTGATTAGAGGAATATGCAACAAACATTAAAAGATGGTTTTGATTAATGTTTAAAGGGGATTAGAGCATGGGGTTACTTTTGATGCTCTAATTGCTCTCCATAAGGACTCATCTATAAGCGACAATCCGGGATTTACAGTACAACTGTGGGGGCTATATGGCTCTGGCTTTAGTCATATAGAAGGACCTTTTCTAACTTGTTAGAGGTAACCTTTTTGGCATAAGAACGGCTTGACGAATCGGGTATAGTGCGGCCTCTGTCCTTATGTGTATAGGCTGTGGGTTATTGTGCCATTTGGAAGGGGGCTCTACATCTGTTTGCCGAGTGAATCTAATGGCCCTAACTTGTTAGACGAACCTTCGAAAGACTTCATAGTGTTTACCCTGCCTGCTCACCTTGGTAGTGTTTTGGGAGTAATTAACCCGGGCATTTGGGTAACACGACTCACAGTGAAAGTGTACAACCTCTGCAGAGTGTAAAACTGTTATAACAGCCGTGCTCACGGTCACGAGTGGCCTTGGACCCTTATGGAATAGTTGAATAATTGTTTATGGTTATGTTTTGCTATTCATTAATCATTTCACATGGATCATATGTTTATTGTTTACATTGAGACAATTTGATGCTATTGTTATGCTAAAATCATGTTAACTAAAAGCTACATGCTGATAAACCAATGATTATGCCTTTTTGAGCCTCATGAACCCCATGTTACACTTGTTGAGTACGAGATGTACTTACGCTTGTTTATTTTTCTTACTTGGATAAAAATCCCGGATGGGTAACAGATGGAGGTAATAGTGACTACTACGCCTACTTCCCTGAAGATTACTAGTCTTGCTGTCAACCAGTCAATGTACCTGTGACTGGAGCTACCACGAGAGATATTTATTTATACTTCCGCTACATTTGTGTTAAGACTATGTTTTAAATATCATGATGTAATAACATTTGTGATGATACTTCCGTTATAATTTGTGAACTTATGTGTGATTGATCTCTGGGCACACATAAGGGTATGCACTCCATTTGGTCGTTAAATGGGTGTGACAAACATTGTTCTTGGTCTTGCACTCATGCTCTTTATGACCAACTTGCTTGCAACTAGTGCAAAACTAACCATTGTTCTTAACAAAACTAGTCTTATGAGGAGCAAAGGTCGCCTTGCCTTTCTTAGGGTATAGCCTAATCCCTCTTTGTAGAGAGAAGCTCTTTGACTACCCAAGCACATAAGCAAGCGGTTCTCACCACCATAGGCTTTGCCTAAGATGCAAGTGAGCTCATTAACCTCCTTCTTGAGGATCTCATTCTCAACCATTAATGAGGTATCACAAATGAAACCATCACTACTAGATGAGGTAGAAGTGGAAGTACTACAAGAAGGGTTAGTGGGAGCAACAATGATAGGCTTATAGAATGATTCATCAATTATATCACAAGTTAAGCCTTTGTCACATGTTACAACATGTTTCGTCTCATTTTGCTCATTAAGTAAAGAGAAATGAGCTTTTTCAAGCTTCTTGTGAGCCTTATCAAGCTTCTCATGGGCTTCCTCTAGCCTCTCATGATATGCATTGAGCTCATTAAAGGCTTGCTTAAGGGCTTTTAGTTCCTTACGCAAGTCTTTGCATTCCCTTCTCTTAATGTCAAAATGTTCTTTAGCATCTTTCTAACATGTCAATTAGTTCATCTTTAGTGGATTCATCATCATTGTCACTTTCACTTTCACTTTCACTTTCATTATCATGTTCCTCATCATATCCATCATCACAAGTTTGTACCTTAGTAGCCTTAGCCATGAAGCATGATGGTGTGTCAAAGAGAGAAGGCTTCTCATTGATAGCAATGCTTGAAAGAGCCCTCTTCTTGGTGGTCTTGTCATCATCACTATCATCATCATCACTTGAGGAAGTATCACTATCCTAAGTGACCACATATGAACCACCCTTCTTCTTCTTGATGGTCATCTTGTCCTTCTCTTTTTTTCTTATTGTCCTTCTTCTTGCTCTTCTTGTCATCATCATCATTGTCGCTATTCTATGGGCATTGACCAATAAGATGATCCTTGCTTCGACACTTGAAGCACCTTCTTGACTCTTCCTTGTTCTTAGATGAAGACTTCTTCCTTTTAGCATGATATCCCTTCTTCACCATGAACTTGCCAAAACTCTTGAGAAAGAGAGTCACCTTCTCATCATCCATCTCATCAAAGCTCAAGTCTTCATCTTCACTTGATGATTCTTGCCTTGCCTTGCGCTTGGATGATGTGGCCTTGAATGCCACACTCTTATTCTTCTCATCCTTCTTCTCATCTTTCTTCTTCCTCTTTTCTTCCTTCTCATCATCATCTCTATAGGTGTCATTGGTCATTACATCTCACAACACTTGGTTTAGTGTCATGGTGTCCAAACCATTCCTCACTTGAATAGTGACCAATGTGCCAAATCTCAAAGGTAAGCATCTCAAGAACTTATGAGAGAGGTCCTTGTCCTTCAGCTCTTCTTCAAGTGATTTGAGATCATTGACAAGCACTTGAAGCCCATGGAACATCTTCGACACACTCTCATCTTCCTTCATCTTGAAGCTTGCAAACTTCTCCTTGAGAATGTATGCCTTTGCACCCTTCATGACTTGAGTGCCCTCAAATGACTCCTCCAACTTCTTCCATGCCTCATGAGCTCTCTCAATATTATTGATTTGCTCAAATGTTCTCTCATCCAAAGCATCATGAATGGCACTAAGAGCAATATTATTGTTTTAGAGTAGCACTTCTTCAGCGGCGATGGGAGCCTCCTCATTGGCAATCAAAATCTTGGTCTCCACCATCTTCCACATATTTCTATTGATTGACTTGATGTAGGTGGTCATCTTAGCCTTCTAATAAGGATAATTGGAGCCATCAAATTGGGGTGGCTTCTTGGTGTTGTTGATTTGAGCCATTTTGACACTGAAGGTTGTTAAGCCTCAAATCATAGTGACCATAGCTCCGATACCACTTGAAAGATCCTAATGGCTAGAGAGGGTGAATAGCCTATAACAATTTCTACAACAACACTAAGCAAAGCGGTTAGACAAATATGAGGTGAAGCGATTGTTGCGCTAGCCAACTAAAAATGCAAGCCACCTACTATAATTCTAGTTTCTATAATCTCTATACACACAAAGGCTATGTTACTACACAAAGTTAGTGAGCTCTCAAAGACTAATTAAAGAGCCTCACCAACCATTAGACACGACACAAGCTTGCTCTCAAAACTAACTACACTAAAGAGTGAAGCAACACTAGAAATATAAATACAAGAGAGGGTGGTGATGATTACACCGATGTGTCAGGGTATGGGCCAATCATAAGATGGAGCCAATCAATCAATCACAAGATAACTAATGAAATCCTCTAACAAGATGACACAAGATTTTTTTAGCGAGGTTTACTTGCTTGCCAGCAAGCTTGTCCTCGTTGTGGCGATTCACTCACTTGGAGGTTCATGCGCTAATTGGCATCACATGCCAAACCCGCAATTGGGTGCCGCACAACCAACACAAGATGAGGATCACACAATCCATGAGCAATCCACTAGAGTACCTTTTGGCTCTCCGCCGGGGAAAGGTCAAGAACCCCTCACAATCACCACGATCGGAGCCAGAGATAATCACCAACCTTCGCTTGATGATCCTCGCTGCACCAAGCCATCTAGGTAGCGGCAACCACCAAGAGTAACAAGAGAATCCCGCAGTGAAACACGAACACCAAGTGCCTCTAGATGCAATCACTCAAGCAATGCACTTGGATACACTCCCAATCTCACAAAGATGATGAATCAATGTTGGAGATGAGTGGGAGGGCTTTGGCTAAGCTTTGCTATGTCAATGCAAATGGACAAGAGAGTGAGCTAGAGTTGGCCAAACACCTTATATAGGCGTCCCCTCGAAATAGAGTCGTTGGCTCTCTATCAGTGCTGAATTCGGGGCGATTGGACGCGCAAGTCCAAGTGACCGGACACACGTCCCCATCGTCTGGTTGCTAGATGCCATCCACATGTCCCCCTCATTCAACATCATTCATTGATCTCCAACAGTCGATTCCAGCCGTGCCAACAAGTTAAGTGGTGACCGGAAACGCCAATCATCAAGATTAGACATGCCGGTGCACTGATCGTTAACACACACGCGCCAAGGCCAAGCCATGAGTGAATGCACCATTCCCCATGGCTTCCCAGCGTTAGGTCATTTCCAAAGAGGTTCCAGAGCCACAAAAACACAACCAGACGCATCCGCTCTCCCACGATCGGACGCACGTCAGAGTCTGGTCCTCCTTTGCTTCTCACAAACGCTTACGTCAGCATACGTTAGCCCTGACCAGACGCACCCCAGTCATGTCAGGTCACAAACACTATTCATTGTCTAGTCAGAGCCAGAGAGCGCCCAACAATGTGCACTCCTGATCGAACGCAGGCCTCCAAGTTCGGTCACCACCTAGGCAGTGACCGGTCACCTCAGGAAGCCTCCTCCACTACTCCAACTTTGCCACCCTTGCTCAAATGTGCTAACCACCAAGTGTTTCACCTTGTGCACGTGTGTTAGCATATTTTCACAAACATTTTCAAGGGTGTTAGCACTCAATAGAATCTAAATTCATATGTAATGAGTTAGAGCATCTAGTGGCACTTTGATAATCGTATTTCGATATGAGTTTCACCCCTCTTAATAATACAGCTATCGATCCTAAATGTGATCACACTCGCTAAGTGTCTCGATCACCAAACCAAAAAGCTTCTATCAAGTTTCACCTTTGCCTTCAACTTTTTGTTTTTCTCTTTCTTCTTTTCTAAGTCCAAGCACTTGATCATCACTATGGTCACACCATCATCATGATCTTCACAATTAGCTTCACCACTTGGAATGAGCCACCTATCTCATAATCACTAGAGCACCTATGTTAGCACATAGGGTTTCATCAATTCACCAAAACTAAACTAGAGCCTTCAACAGGATGAAGCCGCGTGTCCCTCACGTTCAATGTTAGCCAGTCATCACCACACACGTGCACGGCTAGCTCCGGACTAGAAGCTCACTCTAGGGTCGAGACCCTCTGGCACGCCAGAGTCTGGAGCGATCCAGTAAGGTTCCTAGGCTCAAATATTTACCAGACTTAGTACGATACAACCAATCGGACCCTCAGTAGAGTTTGGTCCTCTCCAGCTCTCACGCCCACGTGCCAAGTTGATGACCAGACCCATGAACAAGGGCATGGGCGAGTCTGGTCCACTGAGTTAAATAGAGTCTAATCGCGTCCAATTTTACACTGAGATCTCCTAGGTGCTTCGGATTGGGTCCGGTCCAACCAACCAGATTCTGCCTTAGAGTTCGAAGCTCCACCGGTCAACCATGTGATGCCACATGTCCTTATGCCACAACACCGCCTCGACCGGACGCACAGAAGATGGTGTCACACCCATTTTTAAGGACAAAAATAGGATGCATAAAGTACTCATGTGCGCCCCAGGTCATGATCGCACACATAAGTAGACAAATTACATAGTATCATCATAGTGCTTAATACATAGCGAATAAATACTTAAGACATAGTCTTGAACGATAAATAATAATATCTAATAATAATCTCCAGCGAAAACTCCACACAGGGACACGGTTGACTGGTTGACACCAAGACTAGTACTCATTACGATAATCTTCCTCATAATCTTCATCTGTTATGGTGGAAATAGCAAGAGTGAGTCCATGTCGAACTCAACAAATATAACACAGGGTTCATGAGGCTCAAATGGCTAGACACTGTTTAACTGCGGTTAGCTTTTAATCATCATATATTTAGCAATGGAGTAGCGTCAAGATAAACCACTTCCCATTAAGAACCAATGATCAATTGTAACAATGATAACGAATAGCATTAACATGAGCATAATATATATCAACAATAATTAAGCATGATATAACAGTTATGATCACTATTCCATAAGAATCCCCAAGGCTGCTCGTATCCGTGAGCATGGCTAGTATACCAATTTTTAACTCTGCGCAGAGGTGTACACTTTCACTGTGAGTCATGATTACCAAATGAGTGGGGAGATCAAGCCCAAACACTAGAGAACCATATAAAGCCACTCAAGAGTTCGTCTAACAAGTTAGGGCCATTAGATTCACTCGGAAGGCAGATGTAGAACCCCCCTTCCCTGTGGCACAACAACCGCAGCCTATACACACTAGGCCAGGGGCTCGCACTACACCCAACGTGTCAAGCCATTCTTACGCCATTTAAGGTAACCACTAACAAGCTAGAAAAGGTCTCTTGAACAACTAAAGCCGGAGCCATATAGCCCTCACAGCTGTACTGTATATCCCGGTTATCACTTACAGATAAGTCCTTATGGAGAGAAACCATAGCATCAAAATAAATACACATGCTCTAGCCCCCTTTTAACAGTAATAAAATCATCTTAATGGTTGATTGCTTAATCCATTAATCAAATTACAAGATCATTGTTCTCAGTTTAAGCACTAGCCATAGCTACCCATATGCATTCCCAAGGTTGACAAGGAATCAAGATAACAATCACTAAGTTATAATCTCTAAGGTTGTCAAGGTAAGCATATGCATATGTATAATAATTCAATGAATAGGTAGCAAGGATAGTCCTGTGTTATACTTGCCTTGATCAAAGCTCTCCAAACAATACTGCTGACTTGGCTCAAAGTAATACTCCGAATCGTCCAAGTACTGCTCACCTTCTATACTCGATCATCAATCAACAACATACATGCATCCAATCAAACATACACGAAGCAAACAAAGAGATATAATTAGAACAGTACACCAACAGTAACAAAACAGTAATAAAAGTTTATAAAACTCTTCTACACGTTTCTACGATCACACAGACGCAAAGATCACCAAATTCGGAGTTAAAACGTGAAAGTTATGAATTTTCCAAGATTTCCTATAGATGAATAAATACTTAATTATAAACTCGAAAAATAAATTATCAAAACTAACTGTACAACTACACTAACATGTAGAGTTCGCAAATACGAACCTAACGCAACTTGAACGGATCAAATCGGAGTTAAAACAAAGATTTTATGACTAAAACAATCCTAGTGGCAAAACTGTAAATACCTGAAAACGTATTTTTGATTTAACCGAAAGGAAATACGCTTTCAAAACGCGAAAACGGATTTTCCCGGAATGCGCCAAGGACCGCGGGTTAGTTTCCAGAAACCCGAGGGTCTCTTTAGAAAGATTACCCGCGAAGGGGTATCTTCTAATCTGGGCCATCGATGCAAGATCGGACGGCTAAGATTCACCAGCAACGCTACAGTGCAAAGTCCGGTCATCCTCCTCGAATCCGGCCGCCGGCCGCCATGCCCGCCATGGCCACCTTGCCGGAATACATCGGCCCCGCCGTTCCCGACCGCCAAACAACCCGCGACTTGGTCCAATCGAAAGAGGAGGGCAACCCGCACCCATCTATGCGGTTTTGGAGAACTACAACCGCCCGAGGAAGGAACGTGGCAAGGAGAGGGCGGCGATTTCCATTGCCGGTTCACCCGAGCTTGCTAAAACCGTGATTCAAAGCATCTCAACCCAAAAGAAGAGCACGGGGAGGAAGAGAAGGAGATGACGAACTCACCAACACGAAGAAATCAGCCCCGAATCCACCCGAAAATCTCTCCCACGCACCAACCGAAACCGCCAACCACCTAAACCCTAAACCTCCGATTACTTGCGGTAGCGATCACGTTTTAGATGAAAAACGGAAAATAGAAGGTCCCCTCTTCCTATTTATAGCCTCAAAACCGAAATCAGGTAAGAATCCCTAGCTCATACGGCAAGAACCGACGTCGGCTTCATCGTGTCCGGGTCGGTTACGGGAGGTTGAAGACAACCGACAGCCGGGTCCCACCGGTCAGCGAAACAAGAGAGAGGGAGGCAGCTGCTGCGGGCTTGGCTGACTTGGGCCGCTGCAATGCTGCTGGTACTGGGCCGGCCCATTAGTTGGCCCACGCGGAGAGTGCCGCCCAGCCCCCTGCCGCGGCCCAGCGCGAGCGCGGGAAACAGGCCGGCCAGGTGGCTTCGGGCCGGTCAACAGCAGGTAAGCTTTTTCCTTTTTTATATTTACTTGCTTTCAAAAAATATTTCAAATACATTCTAATTCCAAAATAAAATAAATCAAATCCACACCACACAATAAAAATATATGCAACAGCATGAATGCAACATCAAACTTATTTTAGTATTATTTTAAATTGGCCATTATTTATTATCTAAATTATTCAAAATTTGTTATCTCTAAAATTTGGGTGTTACAAATTATACCCCCCTTAAAAGAATCTCGTCCTCGAGATTGAACTGCTTACTCAAATAACTGCGGATATGATTTCCTCAATTCATCCTCTCTTTCCCAAGTTGCCTCTGCCTCTGAATATCGATTCCACTGCACTTTACACATCTTAATAACCCGACTTCGAGTAACCCTCTCAGCAGTCTCTAAAATCTTAATTGGAAACTCTTCATATGTAAGATCCTCCTTAACAGTCAACTCTTCCAAAGGTATCTGCTCCTCAGGCACCCGCAAACACTTCTTAAGTTGTGAAACATGAAACACATCATGCACCCCAGATAAATTCTTAGGCAACTCTAATTGGTAAGCAACTTCCCCACGTCTAGCAATAACTTTAAATGGTCCAACATACCTTGGTGCTAGTTTACCTTTCATGTTAAATCTCTTCACACTTCTCATAGGTGACACCTTCAAATAGACATAATCACCTACTTCAAAAACTAGATCTCTTCTCCTATTATCAGCATAACTCTTCTGACGAGACTGTGCCACTCTCAAATTATCACGAATCACTCGCACTTGATCTTCTGCGTTTCTAAGAACATCTGTACCGAACACCTGAGATTCACCTGTCTGATCCCAAAACAATGGAGTTCTACACTTACGTCCATACAAAGCTTCAAACGGTGCCATCTTAAGACTCTGTTGATAGCTATTATTGTAAGAAAATTCTGCATAAGGCAAACTCTTATCCCAACTAGTTCCATATTGCAATGCGCAGGCTCTCAACATATCCTCTAATACCTGGTTGGTCCTTTCAGTCTGTCCATCTGTCTGTGGATGATAGGCTGTACTAAAATTCAACTTAGTTCCTAAAGATTCATGCACAGCTTTCCAAAAGTGTGACGTAAACTGCGATCCTCGATCAGATACAATCTTCTTTGGAACCCCATGCAAACATACTACCTTCTCCATATACAACTCTGCCAATTTTGGTCCATGGTATGTAGTCTTAACTGGTATAAAATGAGCAACTTTAGTCAACCTATCCACTATCACCCAAATAGAATCATAACCTCTCTGAGTACGCGGTAACCCCACTATAAAGTCCATACCAACTTCCTCCCACTTCCATTCAGGGATTTTCATTGGTTGCAACAATCCAGCAGGTCTCTGATGCTCTGCTTTCACCCTCTGACAAGTATCACACAATGCCACATACTCAGCCACATCTCGCTTTAATCCAACCCACCAATATTTCTGTTTAAGATCCAAATACATCTTAGTACTACCAGGATGAATAGAATAAGCTGACTCATGAGCTTCACGAAGAATTGCCTGTCTAATAGCTTGATCCTCAGGTACACACAGCCTCTTTCCAAACCACAAAATTCCATTATCATCCATTCTAAAGCCTGGTGACTTACCAATCACTATATCCTCCGCTATCTTCTTTAGTTTCTCATCCTTCAACTGACCCTTATAGATCTCTTGCTCTAAAGTAGGCTCTATCACTAATTCCATTGTATTAGTAACAATTCCCAAGTTCAAATATTCAAATTCAGCACATAACTCACTAGTCATAGACAATGTTCTTATCTCATTGGCATAACTCTTCCTACTAAGAGCATCAGCTACTACATTAGCCTTACCAGGATGATAGTGTATCTCAATATCATAATCCTTAATCAACTCTAACCATCTGCGTTGCCTCAAATTCAGATCTGACTGAGTGAAAATATACTTCAAACTCTTATGATCAGTGTATATGTCACTCTTATGTCCAATCAAATAATGTCTCCAAATATTTAAAGCATGAACAACAGCTGCTAACTCTAGATCATGTGTAGGATAATTCAACTCATGCTTTCTCAACTGTCTAGATGCATAGGCCACAACTCTGCCTTCTTGCATAAGAACACATCCCAAACCTTGACGAGAAGCATCACAATAAATAGAAAACTTCTTACTCAAATCTGGTAAAACCAAAACAGGCGCTGTAGTCAACCTCTTCTTCAATTCCTCAAAACTAGCTTGACATTTATCAGACCACACAAATTTGGCATTCTTTTCTAACAGAGATGTCATAGGTTTAGCAAGTTTAGAAAACCCTTCAATGAATCGTCTGTAATATCCAGCTAAACCCAAGAAACTGCGAATCTCGCTAACATCTGTAGGTGGTTTCCAATTCAGTACATCCTTCACCTTGCCTGGATCCACTGATATACCTCCATTAGAAACAATATGACCAAGAAAAGAAACTTCCTTCAACCAAAACTCACATTTACTTCGCTTCGCATACAGTTTATGATCTCTAAGCTTCTGCAATACCAACCTCAAATGTTCAGCATGCTCTACCTCTGTCTTAGAAAATACCAGTATATCATCGATAAATACTACCACAAACTTATCCAAATATTCCATGAACACCTTATTCATCATGTACATAAAGTATGCAGGTGCATTGGTCAATCCAAACGACATAACAGTATACTCATACAATCCATACCTTGTAGTAAAAGCTGTCTTTGGAATATCAGAGGCACGAATCTTCAATTTCAGCAACTCAGTAAAACTGTCATATCTCGAGCTACAGACATCCAATTCAGATGATCTTTACATGGTTGGAAAGCTTATAAAATTATCTACAACTCGTATTCACAACACTTTTTCTGATTCTGTCAATAAATTGGTCAAAAACTGAACTTAACCGAAACTGTTTCAGAATTCCAGACTGTGCAGTAACTCCAACTTGGAACAGGTATATCTCTTAACTCATAATAGATATTAAGGTGATTCTTGTGGGATTGGAAAGATATAGAAGTCTAATTATTTCCAGTAAAATTTCTTAAATTTCCCATGAACGGATTTTAAGTTATTTCTAAAACATCCCAGACTGATCCAAAAATCAGCAAAGGACAGAACTAAGTTAACCTCATATTCAACTAATATATTTTGATCAAACTTAATATTCTTAACCATGGAACTTGTAGGCATGTCTACAAAACTCCAGCACACATTACAAAGATCCAAATCACACATTATCATAATAACAATCCATCAATCACACAATTGTTCACACCACAAACTGACTCTTAGAACAATCCAAACTTAAAAATTAACTCGCAACTACTATCGTTCTTATTACATAGGGGTTTTTCCTATTTCCTAATTAAGCTTCTCATAAATCTTAGGACGACCTAACTCCGCCCTTAATTGGTCAATCTCCTTATAAGCTTGCTCCTTAAGTTCTTTTTCCTTCAACAATTCATCCTTCAGGTCCACCTCATGGAGAGCCAATTCACGAGCTAATGCCACCGTAGCTTGTAAAGTCAAGGAGGAATCATCTGCAAGTGGCACGGTCCAAATTCCCTTGTCATGCAAGAAACAAGGAAAGTGCCGAAGTGCACCCTTTAGCGTCCTGTCCGAGCGTAGACCATGGTAGTAAACAAATGCATTGAAAGCGACATCCTCCATGCTTGTCTCCACGGTTGCCCGGCTCACTCGGGTAATGAACTTTGACTCCACCTTAGGCTCCTTAGTGGTAGGATCCCTTTTCTTGACCCATAACTCCGTCTTCCAATAGGAATCCATCCATGGATGACTATACTCTGCACTGCGATATTCCAAAGTAGCTTCCCAGTCGTAGTAGTAGTTGTCCAAAGTTCTTGTCAACATATCATGGAAGAAAGCATCAGCCTTAGGAACCAGGATATGAAACTTCGTAGTCCACCCCATAACTACATCCTCCATAGGTGTATCACCAACTCTTGATTCAGCATCGGATAGCTCTTGATCACCCTCTTCATTTGGCTCCTGGGGTTTGAAACGGGCAACATACTGTGCAGCTGACAGACGGGGATGAGGAGGCATCTACAAGATTTAGACATAGATTAGATAGAATCAATGTATTTTCGCAATAGAATAAAGTAGAGGAAGCATAAAACTTTAGTAATTAACAAGGTGAAAAGAGGAAGCATGAATTAAGTGAAGTATGGATGCTATCAACGACCATTCTAACTAGGCTTGCGTCCTACAGTCAACACGGCTTTGATACCAATCTGTCACACCCATTTTTAAGGACAAAAATAGGATGCATAAAGTACTCTTGTGCGCCCCAGGTCATGATCGCACACATAAGCAGACAAATTACATAGTATCATCACAGTGCTTAATACATAGCGAATAAATACTTAAGACATAGTCTTGAACGATAAATAATAATATCTAATAATAATCTCCAGCGGAAACTCCACACAGGGACACGGTTGACTGGTTGACACCAAGACTAGTACTCATTACGATAATCTTCCTCATAATCTTCATCTGTTATGGTGGAAATAGCAAGAGTGAGTCCATGTCGAACTCAACAAATATAACACAGGGTTCATGAGGCTCAAATGGCTAGACACTGTTTAACTGCGGTTAGCTTTTAATCATCATATATTTAGCAATGGAGTAGCGTCAAGATAAACCACTTCCCATTAAGAACCAATGATCAATTGTAACAATGATAACGAATAGCATTAACATGAGCATAATATATATCAACAATAATTAAGCATGATATAACAGTTATGATCACTATTCCATAAGAATCCCCAAGGCCGCTCGTATCCGTGAGCACGGCTAGTATACCAGTTTTTAACTCTGCGCAGAGGTGTACACTTTCACTATGAGTCATGATTACCAAATGAGTGGGGAGATCAAGCCCAAACACTAGAGAACCATATAAAGCCACTCAAGAGTTCGTCTAACAAGTTAGGGCCATTAGATTCACTCGGCAGGCAGATGTAGAACCCCCCTTCCCTGTGGCACAACAACCGCAGCCTATACACACTAGGCCAGGGGCTCGCACTACACCCAACGTGTCAAGCCATTCTTACGCCATTTAAGGTAACCACTAACAAGCTAGAAAAGGTCTCTTGAACAACTAAAGCCAGAGCCATATAGCCCTCACAGCTGTACTATATATCCCGGTTATCACTTACAGATAAGTCCTTATGGAGAGAAACCAGAGCATCAAAATAAATACACATGCTCTAGCCCCCTTTTAACAGTAATAAAATCATCTTAATGGTTGATTGCTTAATCCATTAATCAAATTACAAGATCATTGTTCTCAGTTTAAGCACTAGCCATAGCTACCCATATGCATTCCCAAGGTTGACAAGGAATCAAGATAACAATCACTAAGTTATAATCTCTAAGGTTGTCAAGGTAAGCATATGCATATGTATAATAATTCAATGAATAGGTAGCAAGGATAGTCCTGTGTTATACTTGCCTTGATCAAAGCTCTCCAAACAATACTGCTGACTTGGCTCAAAGTAATACTCCGAATCGTCCAAGTATTGCTCACCTTCTATACTCGATCATCAATCAACAACATACATGCATCCAATCAAACATACACGAAGCAAACAAAGAGATATAATTAGAACAGTACACCAACAGTAACAAAACAGTAATAAAAGTTTATAAAACTCTTCTACATGTTTCTACGATCACACAGACGCAAAGATCACCAAATTCGGAGTTAAAACGTGAAAGTTATGAATTTTCCAAGATTTCCTATAGATGAATAAATACTTAATTATAAACTCGAAAAATAAATTATCAAAACTAACTGTACAACTACACTAACATGTAGAGTTCGCAAATACGAACCTAACGCAACTTGAACGGATCAAATCGGAGTTAAAACAAAGATTTTATGACTAAAACAATCCTAGTGGCAAAACTGTAAATACCTGAAAACGTATTTTTGATTTAACCGAAAGGAAATACGCTTTCAAAACGCGAAAACGGATTTTCCCGGAATGCGCCAAGGACCGCGGGTTAGTTTCCAGAAACCCGAGGGTCTCTTTAGAAAGATTACCCACGAAGGGGTATCTTCTAATCTGGGCCATCGATGCAAGATCGGACGGCTAAGATTCACCAGCAACGCTACAGTGCAAAGTCCGGTCATCCTCCTCGAATCCGGCCGCCATGCCCGCCATGGCCACCTTGCCGGAATACATCGGCCCCGCCGTTCCCGACCGCCAAACAACCCGCGACTTTGTCCAATTGAAAGAGGAGGGCAACCCGCACCCATCTATGCGGTTTTGGAGAACTACAACCGCCCGAGGAAGGAACGTGGCAAGGAGAGGGCGGCGATTTCCATTGCCGGTTCACCCGAGCTTGCTAAAACCGTGATTCAAAGCATCTCAACCCAAAAGAAGAGCACGGGGAGGAAGAGAAGGAGATGACGAACTCACCAACGCGAAGAAATCGGCCCCGAATCCACCCGAAAATCTCTCCCACGCACCAACCGAAACCGCCAACCACCTAAACCCTAAACCTCCGATTACTTGCGGTAGCGATCACGTTTTAGATGAAAAACAGAAAATAGAAGGTCCCCTCTTCCTATTTATAGCCTCAAAACCGAAATCGGGTAAGAATCCCTAGCTCATACGGCAAGAACCGACGTCGGCTTCATCGTGTCCGGGTCGGTTACGGGAGGTTGAAGACAACCGACAGCCGGGTCCCACCGGTCAGCGAAACAAGAGAGAGGGAGGCAGCTGCTGCGGGCTTGGCTGACTTGGGCCGCTGCAATGCTGCTGGTACTGGGCCGGCCCATCAGTTGGCCCACGCGCAGAGTGCCGCCCAGCCCCCTGCCGCGGCCCAGCGCGAGCGCGGGAAACAGGCCGGCCAGGTGGCTTCGGGCCGGTCAACAGCAGGTAAGCTTTTTCCTTTTTTTATATTTACTTGCTTTCAAAAAATATTTCAAATACATTCTAATTCCAAAATAAAATAAATCAAATCCACACCACACAATAAAAATATATGCAACAGCATGAATGCAACATCAAACTTATTTTAGTATTATTTTAAATTGGCCATTATTTATTATCTAAATTATTCAAAATTTGTTATCTCTAAAATTTGGGTGTTACAGATGGTCCAAACGCGCCCCTTAGCAGGGTTCGGTCCGAACAGCAACAATGCTCGTAGGCTAGGTTGGTGATCGGACTCACCCTCTCAGGGTCCGGTCCAACCGAAGCTAGAGTTCATTCGATCAAAACTCCTCCTTTTCAACTTCTATCTCTTCACCCTTGCTCCCAAGTGCTAAACACATTGTGTATCATCATTATGTAAATGTGTTAGCATATTTTCAAAGCATTTTAAAGGGTTAGAAGTTAGCACACTTGGTCCTAATGCATATGCAAATATGAATTCACCTAGTGGCACTCAATAACTGCTAAACCATGATTTTCTCCTCTTCATAGTACGACTATCTATCCTAAAAACACTCACACCCTCTATGGTGTCTTGAGTGCCAAAACAAAATCCTATCATATACCTTTGCCTTGATCTCCATGGATTTTGTATTTCTCTTTCTCTTTTTCATGTTGGAGCACTTAATCCATCTTTAGGCCATCTTCATCACCATGACATCTTCATCTAGGCTCCACATTTTGGAGTGTACCAACCTATCTTGCATAACACTTACGATAAAAGGTTAGTACTTAGGTTTTATCAATTAGCCAAAACCAAACTAGGGCTTTTGGTGTTACGAAGGCAATACACTCTTATGGAGGAGATCATTTCTACATCGATATTTTTCAAGAGTTACACACTTCGATGACATCTTCTATTTTGGATTTTGGATGTACTTTGTCTTTTTTTCAAGTCTAGTGCATAGTGCCAACTCTCCAAATGTAACGCCATTGCATTCATGTTGCATTTGAGAGGGGTTGTTAAAGTGAACTAGTCAAGGGTATTATTGTAATCTCCTATGTCTAGGGTTACGTCTCCTGTCTCCATGTACTCTATATATATATCCCCTATTGGGCCTCAATAGAATCATTCAGTTCAGTCTCCCTTTATTCGTAATAGTGTTCATGTAAATGGTAGGTGTAAACGTTCTGTATCTAGTTTGTGCCTATGTTTATTATCCAAAAGTGGGTTTCATCTAGTTTCATTGAATCAACTCATAATATAAACTCACAATTCCACATGTCAGAAGTGCATCCTACAGAAAAAATTACTCTAGCAGGTTGAACTTGTTATAGGTTCAATTGCGTCAATCATATAGATTGGGTTGGCAATTCTGTTTGCACAAATCAGAAGCCGAGATTTTTATAACTCATCAAACAACGGAGATCTAGGATCAAAATTGATTAGTTGCCAAGATTGGACAAAAAATCTAATCAAGGCAACACAAACTAAATCATATAGATGGAATGTAATTTATTTTAAGATGCGAAATACTGGTATCACAAGCGAACAAAACATTAGCCAAAGTGAATTTTTAATTCTAGCATAACAACTAGCATAATAGAAGTTCCAAAAATCCTAAGAACTGGACACTACCTATCTATTTGGGTAACCAACAAGAGATTAGTATATATGGAAATCTAAATCAGCATAGAAACTAACATAGTAGAAGTTCCCAAATTCCTGAGAACTTGACAGTACATATTTGAGTAATCAGTGAGAGATTAATATAATTGGTCAGTGATCCTGATAACTAGAAGCGTGAACAGAATGCAGGTGGGACTGTTGGGCTTCAAAGCCAAGGTCCCCAACAGCCACTCGAATTGCCACTACTTCCTCAAAGATCCTTTCCAAGTTCGCCCACCTGATCTTGGTTCTTGAGTCAAAGACTTCATGATCCTTGGGAATTGTACTCATCCTCTCATGAATCTTGTTACGTAAAGCATAGACTCTACAAGCATCAAAGCAACTTAAAGCAACACATAATGGAAACTCTTAGATTATCATGCATTACTTCCTTTGAGAATTATGGAATTCATCATATTTGTAAATTTATACATACAATACATATGATACAAAGATATGATGACATCATTCATAGCATCAACATGTTCCACACTAGTTCTTTGCACAGATTCGATAGCAACTTTCTCAGTGAACTCCAATCCTTCAAATAGAATATAAAAGGTAAGTAAATTTGAAACTTTGATATTACATTATCATAGACAACCTAAACTGACATAGGTGTACAATTTGAAGAACAAATGACACTAAGAACTTTCCACAGGATCTAAGGTCCCGTTTGGATAATATTGGTAGCCGGCTAAAATTAACTAGGTCCTATTTAGATACATACAACCACTAGATTGTAGGATTCCCTTGCAGAAGTCTAGTATGCGGTCTACCTTTGCCATTTAATACTGCCTAGATCATTTGCTACAAACGGTCTAGATCTTTTGGCACTCTATGTTGTAGCTATATGCAAAAAGTACACCTTAGATTTCAAGTACATACATTTGTAAGGCATTCAGTTCTTTCCTATTCAAGGTCAATAGACATTAACAACAACAACAACAACAACAAAGTCTTTTAGTCCTAAGCAAGTTGGGGTAGGCTAGAGTTGAAACCTAACATGAGCCCCTAGTCGCGATTCAGGCACGTCAATAGCTATTTTCCAAGCACTCCTATCCAAACAAAGATCTCTAGGTATATCCCAACCCTTTAAATCTTTTTTATTGCCTCCCCCATGTCAGCTTCGGTCTTCCTCTACCTCTCCTCACATTGATATCTTGACTTAGAAATCCACAATGCACTGGTGCCTCTGAAGGTCTCTTTTGGACATGGCCAAACCACCTCAACCGATGTTGGACAAGCTTTTCTTCAATTGGTGCTACCCCTAAAAGGTCATGTATATCATCGTTCCAAACTCAATCCATCCTTGTGTGACCACAAATCCCCAACGCAACATATGCATTTCCATGACACTCAGTTGTTGGACATGTCGTCTTTTTATAGGCCAAGATTCTGCTCCATACAACATAGCGGGTATAATCATCGTTCTATAAAACTTGCCTTTAAGCTTTTGTGGTACCCTCTTGTCACAAAGAATGTCAGATGCTTGGCACCACTTCATCCACCCTGCTTTAATCCTAGGCAAACGTCTGCATCAATATCTCCATCCTTCTGTAGCATCAATCCTAGATAATGGAAGGTATCTTTCTTAGGCACCACTTGACCTTCCAAACTCACCTCTCCCTCCTCATGTGTAGCGTTGCCAAAGTCACATCTCATGTATTCTGTTTTAGTTCAACTTACTCTAAATCTTTGGACTCAAGGGCCTGCCAACCATGGCAATTATCTAAATATGCAACCTGATGCCACTAGTATTTTAGAATCTTCAATAAAAGGAAGGGGCCAAGTGCAAACAACAATCAGTAACAGAAAAGATGACATAGATGCATGATTCATAAACATGCGGCTTACACGAAGCATGGCAGTCCAAGCCTTGAACTGCAAGCTTATGTTACTTTTGTTCCTCCTAGGCTATTACGTAAAGATGGGAGATATAGAGCAATGTATTACATTTCAGACCAGCAACTAGATTATGTATTGGTATGGCTGGGAAGTACTTAGAGTAGATAATGCTAGTTCAGTTTGGAGAGGAATAAAATCAATTTTTAGATAATAACCAAATAATGTTGGCAAAAAATAATCACAACAAAGTTCCTCTGAAAATTTGGCAATAGATTGAAAAATGCTCTTGACTATGCAGCTCACCACAACCCTGCCATCAAATGATCTTCCACCAGGTAACAAAACTGCTGCTGAGATCTTTCAAAAACAAAATGCTGCTGAAGCATTAAGTGTTCTCAAAGGTTCAAGTTAGCACTGATCAACTTTTGACTCATCTATAGAAATACTAAATGTCCCTAATCATAATGCCAAAAATGGCGAAAGCAGATAACCCCATTCGAAGATGTAGCAATTCCAAATTTCAATCATTGAGGCTTGAAACTGAATCTTAGATTCTATCTAGTTATAGCGGTTTTAACGATTTAATTGAATTTGAAAGTAGCAAACAGAAGAATTCGGAATAATACATGACGTACAGCCAAAAGCACATCACAACATAAATATATATAGATACTAATAAACCGATGTGAAAACGAAACCTGTTGATTGATGGATAAAAGGGTCTTATTCAGTTGTTCCTGACTTTCTTGCAACTCCAGGTCGATGCCTTCTCCGCCCAGAAGCAAGGTAGAATTGAGAGACAAGAGGAGCTGGAGCAGAAGCAGGAGCTGGAGCATTGTCTTCTTCCTCAATCTCATATTCCACGTACCCTCTCTTGATACTATCTCCGAACATCCTCCGCTTCCATTGCATCATAGTCATCCTCCTCATTAATTTCCGCAATTATCCGTTGTTGTTATCTGGATCTAGTGACACACCTAGCTAGTGTATCCTTGAACAAGCGGTCCAACTTCTCTTGAGGAAGGGCGTCGAATACCGCGCGAGAACTCACTACATGTAACATTGGCTCTGGCTTCTTGTATGCCAGGTAGTTGTCGATCTGTTCCTGTGTCATCCTCACCTTCTTCTTATTCTTCCCCTGCGTTTTCTTGGACAGAGCCACCGCCTCAGCTTGGACAGGCGCGAAAGAATCCGCCAGTGGGAGCTTCCCTTTGCTTCCGTCCTTGGAGCCAGAGGAACTCTTCACCGCCATCAATTCGACTCCATCGCTCGACATTTTTTTCTCGGCTGGATAGATTGGAGAATCCCGCTCCCCTCGCAGTCACGTATATATGTGGCTGAGCAGTTGTCGATTCTGACCCTTATTATGAAACACGGTCCCTTGCACTTGCTTTAATTGAGGCCCATTAAACTCAGATATTTTTTTGAAGAGCCAATGACAAGAATATGCCGAACATATATTAATAGAGAAGAAGAATTTTACAAAATAATAAAATGAAATAAAATAAAAAACAACAACCTCACGAAGGAGGCAACAACAAAACTACTGCCACAAAGGAACACAAAACCAATGGTCCTCGTAAGCAAGAACTGTCGAACATCGCTCCACACAGCACAGAAAGCAAGCGATAAACTAGTAGGAGTAGGCCTTCTACAGCGATGCCTCCATCGAGGGCAACAACATCCAAAGATACCATCAACACCGAAAGGAAAACCAAGGTTTTCAACCAACTCCTAAGAAGATGCCAAAATGCAGGAGGAGCTGTGTGCACCGTGGTCGCTGGCAGCTCACAGGAGAAGGGGGACGATGGGACCAGGAGCTAGGGAGGCCAGAGGCTAGCGGCACTGGTGCCAGAGTTGCAGCGGTCTGTGGGACCATGAAGTATGATCTTGGGCACCAGATACGATGCCATGGTGACCTTGCTGCCGCCTTGCTACTACATGGCCACGAGGCAAACGGCAATACCATGGGGCTGTCGCCGTGGAGGGAGTTAGGGACCGACAAGGTAGATGGCGGAGAGAGTCGCGAGCAGTGTGGCAGACGGCGGGTGGCAGGGCTTGCGAAGAGGCTAGAGGTGGCCGGACCTGGGACGGACGGCTCGATCAAGCTCTTAACCAACGGCTGAGAAAACTAGGCGATGTGGCCCAATAAAGAACTGCAGATTCGTGAGCAGAAGCTTTCTTAAATTCACCCACTAAATCCTTTACAGAGTTATTTTAAGAAAAAACTGTCAATATCTTTTCACTTTTTAACAGTTTTTTTATATCCTTGTGTATTTTGGAAAGCCATCCTTGCTTTTATCTTTGATTGGTGAGAACTAGAAATAAATGATTGTAATATTTGAAGATCTAATTAGAAAAGTCATTGGAGGATTTTTTTCACCAAAACCACTATTTCTATTGTTATCAACAGAAAAATGTTCTTAGAGATAGAGATAGAGATAGAGATAGAGATAGAGATGAGCTGGTAACTAACCAACCAAATACAAGCTCAATTTCCCCACTAAAATGCACCAACATTTTTATTCTCCCTAGAACAAACTATTTTCTTTTTGCTTTTGAACATTTTTTCATTCCAAATTTTAAGACGTTTTAATTTTTTCGGATACATAGCTTTTGTTACGCCTAAATGTCTTATCTCTACCCCTATAACACACCAGTTATAATTAATCTATAGCCACACAGCAAATACCTGCTCCACAGTCATGACCTATACTACATCCACGCCCACAAATACACCTAGAAAATATAACACAATCGAAACGGATGCACCAGATCATCTCTCCGCCGTTCTCTCTCCTCGCTCAACCAAATCCAACGGCCAGCATTCTATGTGTCTGCACCTCGCGCAGTTGCGCACCCTCCCTCCCCCCGCAGCCCCTCACGCCTGCGAACGCAGCCACAGTTCGATTCCTGAGCTGCCTCTTTTTTCTAAAAAAAAATGAAACCCTAGGCAGTGCTGGCTGCCAGGGCAGGGTAGGTGTCGGCTCCACGTCTCCCCTAGCGCACCATGACTCCTCATCTCCCCCGCACGCGCGACTCCTCCCACGATGTGCACCAGGACTCCTCTCCCAATCTTCTCCCCCACGCGCCGGGGCGGCGGCCAGGAGGTCAGGGAGACGCCTCCTCTACCCCCAATCAATGCGCCTGCGCCCCCCTTCACCCCCGCCTCGCGTGCATCTCTCTCTTCCTCTCGCACGAACCCTAGATCGAGGTCGGGGACAACGTAGGAGGCACGCCAAGACCAGAGACAAGGCAGGATGCGCAGCCGGCTGCGCAGACTCCAGCCAGGGGCGCGGTCGACGGAGCAGCCTCCAGCCGGGGGTGCGACCAGCAGCGCCGCCTCCAGTCATGGGTGGAGCAGCCTCCAGCTAGGCCCGCGGCCACCGTCGCCAAAATCTCCCCACTGGCGCCACACCGAGTTCGTCGGGATCCGTTTGTAAGTGCTTCTCCGGATTTACTCGCGCGAATCCTGCTACTTGAGAGGCGAGAGGACGAACGACGGTGGCGGAGCACGCGCCGCTATCCTGGGGGCCCACACGCTACGACGGAGCCGTTGTCCCGAGGATCGACCGCCAGGGGCCGCCCGGGTTGGCCGCCGACCCTGCCGCACGCAAGTGGAAGCGCCTTCCACCGTGTTGTGCTACTCGCAAGTACACGTGAGTGAGTGCTCCTTTGATCCTCAATGCTGTTGCCTTTTTTCCCCTGCGTCTGAATAAGGTTTCAGCAACAGCAATCTTTTTCATTTTTTGTGTGATCAATATGAAGATTTAGGAATTTGGAAAATAGTATATGGTTTGCAGAAACAGTTGTATATATCTGCATTGTAACAGTAGTAATATTTGAGGGATCAAAATATCCTTTTTTTTTTCAAGATCTTTTTAAGGCAAATTTACGGCGGTGGTTGCAAAATTATGAGTTTGTACTGCAGAATAAAATTATGAGAAGAAGCAACCTAAAGCTCTGAAAATCAGTTGCAAGCTCAACAATGTAGCCTGCAAGCTGAAACTGAAAGAATACAGAGAAGCAGAGAAACTCTTTTTGAATATCAGAGCAATCTGGCTCTGGTGCAGGTATCTCCTGAATTTACTATCTGCTTTGAATGGTATTATTGATGTTTGTTTCTTTACATTCTGTATGGATAAACCATATCCCAGCAAGTAACTTATGAATTGCTCTTTGAATGACGTTCCAATTCCATTTTATGCTTTTAAGGTGATTTGGAGCATACACATCTGTACGGAGTGAAATTGGAAAGAAACCTGATGCAGAGGATGGGAAGGATGCAAAGTCATGGTAATTGCCAGATTTATGTCATGTTATCACAGTTTTCCCTTAATATGACCCGTGGCGTTAGCACGGGCAATATACTTGGAATTTCTCTCGATTACTTTAAAGGAAGCTGTAGAACATCACACATCATTAGATTGGGGTGATCAGCTATGTGATGGTGAATCAAACGAACTTCAGAGTCGCCTTCAGTTCGGCTTGCACTTGGTTTCCAAAAGGAATAGGATGACAAACATTCCCCTCTCATGTAGAAAAAATTATAACATGTAGCATAAAAGAAACATACCTATATATCCGATCATTTTTGTTGCTGCACTGTTTTCTTGCAGGTGTATGTGTAGCACAAAACATTAGCTGGAAGCCTTTTGTTAACTTCCTTAGCTTCTACAGGATCTTAGGTTTCTTTGAGTAAATTATTTTCGTACTAAGCTTTCCTTTGATATATTTGACTATTTCTAAGCCATGTACCAGAGTGACAATCTTTGTTTTAATCCACATGTTAGCAAGATTTACTTTATTCCTGGGCGGAATATCATATTTGCCTTACACCAATAAACTTAGTTTAATCTAACTGACAAGCTGATTTAACTATTCCAGTAGGAATTGTTTTTATTTTTTTTAGTATTGTCTGGTTATGTGCTGCCGTAGCGTTAGCACGGGCATTATTATACTTCTCAATAGTTCATCAGGTACCCTGAAAAAAGAAATATGCAGTAGCCTATTGAATTAATCCTTTTTAATTCTTCATTTTAAGATGTTGCCTAAATTAGAGCATCAGCAGAACCCAAACCTGTCCCTGATTTATCCACAGATTTCTTGACAACAAACACATTGCCAAACTACACAAGAGTTTTGCAGGGTTATGGAGCTTGGATAATGAAGAGATTGTGAAATCTGCAATAGAGAAACCTGATCTGTTTGTCCTAAAGCCTCATCGAGAAGGTGGAGGTATCTTTTTTTAGCCTTTCAGAGATCCTGTCTGGTGGTAAATGTCATGAGGGTTCTGAATTCGTTATTACTTCCATCAGGGAACAACATATAGTCACCAGAAGGAACACCATAACTGAATCGTTTCAGTTCAGTGACAATTTTCTGAAGGATACTTTTCTGAAGCAGAAGCACCATAACTGAATTGTTTCAGTTCAGTAAATGAATAACAAGTTGTTTGTCTCTTACAGTTTGGTCAGGCTTAGCAGCTAGCCTTTTTAGTTCATTCCTAACTAAAGTGAAAATTGTATCGATGACCTCTTGTTAATTGAAGCATCTCTGAGTTTGTCACAGCCCTGTATGCAGTGTTCGCTGCACCTCTGCATGCAATGTTAAATGGCCGATTCCATGCTATGCTGATTTTGCCGAGTTGATTAACTTGGTTCTCTCATGCTGCTTCTGCTATCTTTCACAAGGAGGATATGATATGGTCCTTTTTAACTCTTTATTTTAAGAATCTGATATTGTCATTTGGTTGTCTTCATGTGCATCCCTGAAATGAACCCGTGGCGTTAGCACGGGCACTATACTAGTAATATGAAATGAGAGAGTATACTTGTGCAAACAGTCCAACATCTCCTAGGTAAAGGTGTCTAAAGACTACCTAGGGACTCACTCTAGGTAACATTAGCTCGGGCTTCTTGTATGTGAGGTAGTTGGCTATCCGTTCTTGTCTTAGGCACCACCTCAGCTTGGACGGAGACGGAGGAATCCGCCCGAGACAGCTTCCTTTTCCGTTCATCCTGGTGGGTGTATATTAGCAGGGCTTGGGCTTTTCCAAAAAGAGAGAAGCTAGGAAAAGTCATGTTTTGGTGGTTTCGGGTTCACTTATTTTTTACTTGTTTTTGGCTTCAAAAGCTGTTTTTGTGTGTGGTCGTCTGATAAGGTTTTTAATTAAACCTATGGAGAAGCCACAACAACAAATCATGTCAAAAACAAATCTGAATAATGCTTGCTGCTGTTATAAATTCTATAGTACAAATCTGACACAAGCTTGTTTTGTAATAAATCGTCAATTCCTTGACCTAAAAAAGCTGTCCACCAATGAATGGCTTCACTATTTAATTTAGGAAGACAGACTGTGTTTTATTAACATGTACTCAGAGACTGACTGTGCATTCAAGGTAAAGATATGTGGTACTTCAAAGTGAGATATATGACTTTGTCATCTGCTAGTGAAATTGTAAATACCTATAGAAGCTACCTTGAGTAGCAAATATCCTTTTACAAGAAAGTACTTGCATATTGCCACTCCATAAGTCTAATAATCATGCTGCAAAATTAACCCCGTTCATTAGTATTTTTGTTGTGTATTTGGTCCTAAATTTGAGCTACTGGCTAAACATATGTATGATTATATAATTAAGAGTAACAACTAACAAGCACTACTACATAAACCATTTTCAGATATGTCTCCCTTTTAGTCCAGAGGCTCTTATAAAAAACTGTCTCTAAAAATGGTTTTCTAAGTAGGTCCACCTCGAGAAATCGAATTTTATAGGCGTCTAAAAAATCCAATCGCCTTTAGAAGAGGCAGCTGCAAAGCCCAACCATCTCTAAAAAGGTCATTTCTAGCCGCGCCTAAAAATTCTACCTGCCTCTATAATGATTTGAGAGGCGATTGACAATTTGGCCTATCTCTAAAAATAGGTTTAGTGTAGTATTCAAATCGAGTCAAATGAAAACAAACTTTATATAAAATCTTGTAGATCTCAAAGAGATCTACAGACTTATAGCTGAGTAATTTTTCATTGAAATCATTTAGGGTCCAAAAGTTTTATTTTAAGTTTTTAGATTTGAAATTCATTTTTTGAATTTTGAAATCACCTCGAATGGAGAAATAATCTAAATCAAAGTTGTAGAACTTGACAAGATCTAAAACTTTTCAGTTCAAAATTTTTTATGTGGTTTCGTTTACGGTCTCAAATATCTCTACTAGATTAAGATTTTTCAAAGATGGGCATAAAGTATAAAGTATTAATAGTAATAGAGGTGGCCTCGGCACCCACCTCTGTGAAAGAGAGCCTGTGTTAATGGAATTTTACAGAGGTGGATGCAATTGCCCATCTCTTAAAAACAAAAAACAAAAACCAAAAAGTAAAAAAATTTTGCTAACCTGTTGAGCTCACTACTAGGCCACTAATACTGCCATCGCCACCATGTCGTCCACTCTGCAATAGCCGCTGCTCAAGCCACCACACGAAGGTCGTCCATGTTCTCCTCACCCTCAAAGCCCCTCTGTGTCACTAGCAGATTGGTAACAAAGAACCCCATGGCGCCTAGCGTGACCACAAAGCCCACAAAAGTACCTAGTCCAGCTCTTGTTGTTAGGGTCATTGCCCAAGTTGGACGATTGGCGCATGATCAACATGGAGCTGAGCATGAGGAGCATGACTCTGTTCTCACTCATGCCGCCTCCTCTAGCCACCCAACCGCAGATCTAGTATAGGGAGATAGGGTGAGGGTGAGCTGGAGAAGAGAGGAGGAGGGAGGGAAGAGAGGGGGTGCTCACCTGGTCAGATCTGCATTGTCGTCATTGCTAGACCGCGCTGCCCTTTGTTAGGTCCACATATCGCATCTCATGACCCACCATGCCTAACATTGTCCTCTTGGGCACGCCTTGCTCATGCTTTAGTCACACACCTAGCCCATATAGATCCACAAGGGGAGCGGCTTCCATGCCCTCTAGGGATGTGCCAGAGGGGAATCAAGAGGGAATGGGATGGTGGTGGAGGGGAAGCAAGAAGAGAGGAGGTAGTGGTAATAAAGTTGAGATGTCAGTGTCTGTAGCGGCTACTCATGGGGTAGGGAGACAAATAGAGAGCGGGGGTGAAGGAGGGATGGAGGCAGGTGAGAGAGAAGCTAACAGGTTAGGGCTTCTATCTCTTTTATATAGTTTGAGGCGTGTTATGAGCTGAGACGGGCCAGTTAGTGGGCTGCCATGCAATAGCTGGGGTGGACCTCTTAAAAGGTCTAAGTCTTAAGACGTCCGCCTTTGTTAATATGTTTTCATAGACAATACTATATTGTGTGTCTCGATAATTAGTCCTACCACCTCTAAAAAATCACTTGTAATTTTGGAGTCAGGGACATTTTCTAACCGCCTATGTAAATCATATGGGTTGTCTCCTAAAATTATGTGTAATAGTGTATTTATTGCAATATTTGCTAAAGTGGATACAAAAGGATTGTATCAGCCACTTGGTCATGAATGACATTAGGGTGAAATTGTAAGGAAGGAACATGTGAGGGTCGAGGTTTTGAGTTTGATCTGGTGCACACTCGAAACATCACTAGACTTGTGACTTGCGGCCACCGAGGTTGTCTAATAAGTTTCTCACAGGGTTATTTTTTTGTTTAGCTATTTTTATTGTGCCGGTTTGCAAATTATGTAAAACGATTTCTAGAAGCTGCTAGATTTTAGCCTGCCTCTAGAAATCAATTTCATAGGGTAGTGGGGTTTAGCCTTGTCTCTAGAAATTAATTTATATGGACGGTTAGATAGGCATGATAGAGGCGGGTGGAAGAGCCGCCTCTAAAAATCCATTCTAATCACCTCTAGAAAAAGCTTTTCTATTGTTGCGAAGTCTCCTTACCATTTTACAAACAATAAACATGGAGTACTTCATCATAAACCAAGAAGTTCCAAACATATAAAATAACATATAAGTACATATCATCAATTTACTCGGGACATGACACATGACAGTACATACATATTATTTCAATAAAAACAAAACCGAGCTGATGGTGTATATATGAATCGACATGTATCTTACTAGCTACTAGCAGCTAGCACTCGGGATTGTGGTAAATACGATTACAATGCCGACCAGTGTAGGATTCACCCTGTGCGGCACAGCTGCCTCTTGGTGGGCACGCAGGCCTACCTGCGATGACCGGGTAGTTGATGTAGCCGCCGGCGCCCGCTGCCGGTGTTGCGACGACGATAGCCGCAACAAGGACGACAAAGAGAAGAATCGCCGGCACCGACGACGGCTTCGCCTCCATAGGCTTCCACATCACTTTGTGGGGATTTCTTCCAGGAGGCGCGGGCGCGCGGTTCCTCTGCTTAGCTGAAGGTTGGAATGAGAGGACGCATGCTTAAATATGCACCGTGCGCCGTAGTGTTTCTGGCAATGCCAGCCGTTTCCCTTTTGTTCTATAGCAGCCCGTGACTCCCCCGTATTGTCTGCTCTATATGTCTGTGCCCCTACCTGTTGGACACTGTATCTTCCGCGCCTCCCATGGCAGCTTTAACGTACCTACCTGGAGCGTGTGACCTATGCAACTATGCAAGTCCATGTGAGCAGATGCTCAAGAAATGATTGTATCGTTACGTTATACGGAGTATATATAATTGCAGATCTCCAGTAGCGCAAGACGTTTACCTCTATAAGTTACATGAACTCAGGCCGGCATATTAGATGGTCACGTCTTGAGGTGATTTCTCCACGACTCCACCACTTCCGCAACCTGTTGCATGTACACCAATTGGAAATCTTATGTATGTTGTTGCACATAACAAATAAATCAACCATCTAGCTAGCTGCATGTCTGCAACCAGTAAGAACTAGCTGCAACCAGTAAGAATTACCGCAGGCCGCAAGCACACCGCCAGCAGCGAGCGCGTTTGCGAGCACCGCCAGCAGCGAGGAGCCTCCGTGAGCTCCATCGGCGGCTCGTCAGTGGGGAAATCAGCTGCCAAATTGATGTTCGAACACTATGACGCATCAATCTTTTGTTACAAAAAAAATATTATTATTCTGAGGACTGTTATGTTGTCCACAAAATTTTAGTGGAAAGGAACAACTATATATACAGATAGATAATCCAAATGCTCCGATGCTCGTACTCATATATAGATAAATAATGCGAACACTATGATGCTCGTACTCATACGGCATCTGTCAGTTCTCACGTTTGAAAAACACTGCGAACAGCTTCCGATATCTTGTTCCGTAAAATTGGCTTTGTCAGGTGCAGATCCATCCCAGCATCGATAGCCTTCTGCAGGCCCTCCGTGTCATGCACGGTCAATGCGATGATCGGAGTGTGAATCCCGTGGCGTTGTTCTTCCTGGCGGATGAGTTTCGTCGCTTCATAGCCATCCATATTGGGCATCTCAAATCAGAGAATAAATACTACAAGTGTCAGGCAACCATCAGACGGATCGAGCTTTGTGTGTGTGTGCACATGCAGAGTTAACAAGTTCAAACCTGGCAATCCATGAAGATGACATGGTAGGGCAAGGGCACTATATCCTCTTCTGAAACATTAGCTTGCTCAAGAGCTTCTTTGAGAAAGTTCACAGCCACGTCTCCATCTTGAGCTACTGTGACAGTTGCTCCAAGCTGGTTCAGGATTTTCCTTTGGATTGTTTGCAGAACCACAGTGTCTTCAGCCAGCAGGATTTGCATCCCGGCTAGCGGCTTATCATCATCTTCAGGCTTCTGTTCCTGAGCCAAGCATGAAGCTTCAGTTGATGCAGCAGCTTCGTCCTGCACACAAGAAACAACAACATCTGGCAAATCTTGCTGGTGGCTGTTCCCAGCAATCTCAGGACCAGCTTGAGAAGACTGCGCTTGTGCATCTGGAACTTGGAGGTCTCTCAGGGTCGTAAGGAGAGTGAACAGGCGAGACCCATGCACCGGCTTTCACAGAACGAGATCGCAACCCAGCTCCTTGAGCCTCCTCAGATCATTGGAAGGGGTCTTGATATCCTCCAGCAGAACAACTTTGCATGGGGCCTGATGCTTGATCCTGGCAAGTTTGGCCATCTCCTGGCAAATTATTCAGGTCCACCACCGGACACGTCGATGACAACAAGGATACCAGAAGGAATCCCCCCTAAGGCTGGCTCTCCTGGAGTTGAAACACCAGTCGGCTCCGCTGCAGTCGGCAGCAGCAGTAGCCATGCTATTGCTCTGTACCTTCTCCAAGGTGGAACCGATGAACTCGGCTTGCGGGACCAGCCAGACTTTGACTCCAATGTCTCCATCCATGTCTGCAGGATCCTCCTGGTTTCGTACCCATGAAAATAGAGAACGCAGTGCACACCCTTGAAGTTTCTGGCTTCTTGAAACGCCGAGGCTATGAAATTGGAGCGGCTCAGTCTGCCTAATGGAACTGACGGTCCTTCTATGTCTTGAAGTAGTTGCACACTTGCACCTCTCTTATCTTCAGGAGCATGTTCCCCTTTCCCCGGGCCCTTTGTCCTTGATGCTAATCTCTCCTCCCATCAGACCTACCTGTGATCAAGATGAACATAGATCATCCAGTTAAAACCAAAGTTTTGTAAAGAAAATGAATACAGCAGATACATATATGTATATAGTATATTGGAGTAGCAACATACAAAGGATTGCACGACTCCGAGCCCCAAGCCTGTGCCACAATGGCCATTGTTCACCTGAACATAGTTTTCAAACACAGAAATCCTCTTCTCCTTGGGGATCCCAATGCCGGTGTCAACCACTTCAAAGTAAAACTCAACCAAATTGGGTCATTGGGGTCATTCTGCACATGATCCTGGTCACCAGGATCCTCCCTTGCTCCGAACAAGCATCCCAAGGAACCGCCGCCACTGTGCCATGGATGCGCAAACCTTGACGGAGCACTGAGTCACTGACGCTGCTCCCGGCGATCTGCCGGGTTGCCCATCCCCGGAGGACGACATGGCTTTCGTCGGTGAACTTGAGGGCGTTGCCGAGCAGGTTGTCCAGGATCTGCTTGAGGCGCTTGCTGTCACCGAGGACGGCCGCACATCTCAGGACCGAAGTCGCAGGGGTCCCAGACCACCTCAACCCCTCGCCGGACGCCTGTCACGTTAGCCATGTCCACCGACTCCTGGAGGACATCTGCCATGCTGAACTCAGCTTCCTCCAGCTGCATCTTCCCCGACTGCACCTTGCTTGTGTCTAGAATCGAGTTCAGTATATCCGCAGAAAACAAATCGACCACATCCATGAACATAACCTACTAGGTTCGGATTAATATTGTTCCACAAATAATATATCTCCTGAAACAAAATTGCTACGATGATCATAGTAATAACATTTACTTACATTTTAATAAGCTAATATATGTTTGACAGATAATCTGTAGTCTGTTTGCTGATGAAACACCTACAAACTCCGTCCTGTAGCTAGCACCTTTCCTAGTAGAACGTTTTAATTGCTAACCTATATTAGCAGCATTAATTCTTTCTATTGTAGCAAGAAAATACAGTAGATCACAAACCCTACATTTTTGCTTGTATTAACTGGTGGATTAGTAGACCATATATAACATTGAAAACATCATATTAGTCGCACCAATATTGCTGCTTTCCTAGCTAGACGACGATGAACAAAGCTTGATGGAAATTATTAACTCCATAAGAGTCCAGGGTCCAGACTAACCGAACAGCTTATTGGTGCAGACGCCCATCTGATCGAGGTTCTCCATGATGCCGGGGAGCGACTGCGACTCCGAACGGGACATGTCCACGAGGCCGGCGATGGCGGACCGTGCGGACCAGATGTCGTGGCTGGAGCTGGCGAAGGCATTGCTCTTGTTCATGCTCTTGCGCTCCGGCTGCCGCAGTGCTTCCTTCTGCCAGACCAGGTCGGCGTTTAGCGCCATCGCCCGCCGCAGCGCCCGCACTGCGAGCACGCAAGACACCGCGGCGACCAGCAGCAGAACGCAGACGCACGCGAAGACGATCACGGGGATGCACATCGTCTGGTGCATGTGGCTCCTCTCCGGTTCCTGTGGCTACATTTGTAGCCTGAGTGCTTGGGCTGCCACTAAGCCCCCAAAACAAACTTGTACAAATAGTTCTTCAAATCTACACAAAAGCTACTTGTTATGTTATTATTAACGACTAAATTAATAGTAATAAAAAAGGCAATATATATTCAAATCGTACCGCTGCTGCACGAGGTCGCACTTCGACCGTCCAAGGCTCAAATTCAAGTGCCAGCGATTCGATTGGTAGTGTCGCCAGCCCACTGCCCGCCGTCGCCGAGGGTTTCGCCGTGGGAGGTGTGTGAGCGCCGGCCGCCACCCAAGCGCGAGTGCTATAGCGTAACGAGCGTCGGGTGACTACATATTGGACTGCTGGCCCATAAGACAGCCCAACGACATCAGCCCACCACACATCTTAGGCAAGCCAAGCCCAATGGACGGACGCAGAGGAATCCGCCGGCGGGAGCTTGCTTTGCTTCCGCCCTCGGAGGAACTCGCCATCGCCCTAGATTCGCCTCCCTCGCTTGACAAATTTCCCCCCTCTGTGGCGACTGGACGATCGTGACCTTTTTTTTCCTGGGGGGCACTGGAGGTTCGGACGCCTGCGCCTACACTCCATCTCTCCCTACGCACCTGCATCCCACGCCCGCCTACGCAGGCCCGCGCCGCCCGGTTGCACGTGGGGAGTCCCCGCTCGCGCCCCTCCACTTCTCATGCGCATGCACACAGCTACTAGCTGCAGAAAGTGACTAAGGCAGGTGGCTTCCCCAGGATCCAGAAAAGGGGGAGGGGTGGCGGATGACCAGCCGACGCCGGGAGGAAACATCGAGGTGAAGGTGAGGCAGCAGAAAAGTGAAGACAGAGATACAATACCCGATTTATTTTTAAAACATATGGATGTAAGATTTGTAACATATGTCTGAAGACAGATAAAACATGTGAAACATGCATCTAAAACACTAGCTGCAACACCAGATCTACTTTTGAAATATCTAGATGAAACACTTCAACATACGTATGAAACAACTGAAACACTCAAAACATGCATGAGATATTTGAAAAAACACCTGAAAAACACTTCATATATGTGAAAACATATGCAATATCTAGATGAAACACTTGCAAATATACGTCTTGAAAATGAGATGAAACATTTAGAACATACACTTGAAACATACATGTATAGCCACTACAATATTTGCAACATTCCGATCTACTTTTGCAACATTAAGATGAAACACTTACAACATCCAAATCTTTATCTTCTCTGCAACTAAAACATTTGTAGAGGAATCGTTCCCCACTTAGCTTCGCTCGCTCCGCGTTTGGCCCGTCCGGCTTCGTGTGGCCTCCCGGCGCGAGCGCTCCGCCCCGCCCACCTTCCCGTTCTGATCGACTCCCCAATCAAGCGTTCCGCGCCCCCACCCCCTCCCCACGTCCACCGGCGCCTGAACCCCACCCCACTTCATCGATCTACGACATCTCGACGCCCCCAATCGGTGCTCGCCCTACCCGTCCCTCCTTCCCAGTCGGTAGCCGCTGTGCCACCCCAGTTCCCATTCGGCAGCGACGCCTTCGCCCTTATCCGGGTGCCCCCGACCGCACGACGCCGAAGCTGCAGGTCAGCACCCCCTCCGTCCCACCCTGCTCCAACGACGCACCTGCCGCCGACTGTCCGACCTCATCAACGCCTGCTGCCGGGGTCAGGGAGCCAGGTCGCCGCTGCCGCCCGACGCTGACGCTACAGCACCCCTCCGCCGACGCCAGACAAACCGCCCTGCCATCGCTGCCAGACCCAGTCACAAGATGCTCAGGTCTCGCCCTGCCGCTGCCCGCCAGCCGTTCCTTCCCTAACCCATCGCCGCTTCGTCGCGCCGTCCTCCAACAGTGGCGTCCGGGATATGGCAGTGATATCCTCCAACCCTGAGAGAAAGAGCAACGACGAGATGTAGAGCGGCGGGGGCGTCCTCCGGCCGGTCCGTGTCCATAGTACATGTACGTCCTCCCTCCTCCGCCTTCGCTCGTGCTGGGGTGCCCGGCCGCGTGCTCTGGAGACGTCGGTGCACCACCTGGGCTGCGCGCGCCCCACCGAGCAGCAGTTCTACAACTACCTCATCGACGTGCTGCTGTGGGTAAGCATCGTGGGGGGCCGTCGTGCTGGTGTACACATGACGAAGGACGGCGTGCAGCCCAACATGTTCACCTACAACCTGCTCGTCAAGGCGTTGTGCCAGAACAGCCGGGTCTGGGCTGCATGCAAGATGCTCGACCAAATGGCCAGGAAGGGGTGCCCCTAGACAACGTGACCGATACCACCATCGTCTCCGTGCTGATGAAAGGCTCGTCCTGCTGCTCACCTCTGCTCCCTGCCGTGACGAAAGGTAGTGTCAGGGTGGCAAGGAGTGCTAGAGCAATAAGGTCATCAGTGGTAACAGGTATATATGTTGCGCATTCTCCTAAGTTCGCTGGCCATCCAGATGCATTTCATTGGGGAGGGCTGAGGACTTATGACATTTTCTAACTGATTTTTAGCTACATGTTCTCTATTCGCAAATTTGCTTAGTAATGTGCGGTTGCAGTGTGTAGGCAATATAATTCCAGATCCACACAACACAAAAATAGGGTAGTGATTTCAGTCAGTGGGCATCTCTTTGTACCATTGGTTTTAATTCTTGGCTTCTTTCACATATTCAATTATGGTAAATTGACAACAAATAGTTCTATCATATTAGCAAAGGCCTGCTATTTTGTGACATGCCATATGCTATCAGTATTCCAAAGAAGAAAGACCTCATTGAATCAGATATGGAACCGCTTGTGCATCCAATTATGACGTGAAATGCCTATTTCACACCCTGTGCTTGGAGCCGATTTAAACTGCTTTATTATTCTTTTATGGAACGACCTATTGTTTGTAGCTCTAAGCATATGAAATCGAGAGTCAAGATGTCCCTTTCTCATGCTCAAACAGTCCCATTAAACTCCAAGCCATTCATGATTTTGCAAACCTAGTGATATTCAGTCCTGTGTTTCAGAGTAACTTCAGCTGGTCAGACAATATAATCATCTTTCAGTAAGGAATTTCCAACCCATTAAAAGCTAGAGAGATGTACTCTAATGAACTCACCACTTGCTTGCATTTTCATCCATGAGCTGTCGAGCTGACCACACATAGCTCCATTCCATGACCTGAAAGCGCTCTTGGGCCTTGCTTATTGTCTGACACACATAGCTGCACACAGCTCTTCTCACAGTTTAATTAGGCACTATGGAATAGCAAGGTTGATGCGAAATCCGCAAGTGAGGAAAAATGCACTCGTCCCCCGGCTTCGCTTTGCTCGCTCTGCGTTCGCCTCGTCTGGCCTCCCCCGCGCAAGCGCTCCGCCCGGCGCCTCTTCTTCTTATCTTTCCGAGGATCACATGACTGGTCGCACTCACACCGCCGCCTCCGCACGCCAGGTGCTCAAGTCTTGGTCGGGCCTTCGCCGGCAACAAGCACCCAACAGGAATGCTCACCCCTTCTCTTTCCTTTGTGCTGTGCGAAACCGAGCATCTGAACCCTGGCTCCATGCCTTGTCGCGCTCATGCCGCCACCCTCCGCCATCCCGCATCCCGCCACCGTTGTTGCTTCGCGCCGCCAGCGCACGCCAGGTGCTCAAGTTTTGGTCGGGCCCTTCGCCGGCGACGACCACCCAATAGGTATGAACCCTGGCAGTTTGTATTCATATCTGATCTGATTACAAGTGTATATAAATGTATTATGCCTACTAACTTTGATCCCTTTCAAAAGTTGAGGCGTACATGTGCACGCCCAATGTCCTTTACTGGATCCACGTCTGCTGTTCTGTGTGCTTTGATATATACTTTGCTCTGAATGTGTCCTAGCCCTTGTGCTTCCCATCCTCCCAACCTTGGTGTGCTTTGATCTGCTTGGCCCATGCGGTCAGGCCAACAGTATCTTTGCTGCTGCTGCCAATCTACCGTTTCTCTGTTAGTGTTTGTGAGGAGGTTACTGATTGGGGATTTGGGGAGTAATTATTGTGCCCCTGGCCTCTGATTATATTTTCTGCAGAGTTGCACGACTTTGTGAATGAAGACTTGGCAAAGTTGTATCCTGATCTAAAGAAGTATGTTAACATTTCAGTAATTGAAGCAGGAGGTCAATATCAAAATTATCGTTTAGTTAATTTGTTACTACCACTGATTTGATACTACAACTGATTCCTCGACGCGACAATGGCGCTGTGCTTCTCCTATACTCCCTCCTCGCTGCGACATTTGAGAGGCAACAGTAAAAGATCCAGGTTTGCCCTCACTCCCTTATGTTTAGAATGTTTTGGAATTCTGCAAATGACCAATGATAGGATTGAATGGCTGAACAATGCATGTTACTTTGCTGCCTGCAGTCAGCTTGTTCTTTATTGTCTCTGTGGGACATGCTAAATTGGTGGAATCCCCAGACGAGTTCTCGGCACAGGGACTATAATCACGATTGATCAAACATAAATTAAAAATCAACCTCACGGTAACAGCTATTAGAAATACAGGCCACCAGCCACCGGTAACCAGAAGTCCAGAACTAGTTTTGCATGCACAAATAGGTGAGGAAGGTTATGTATTGCCTTGTGAGACTTGTGCAGTGGTGTACATGGTTCTGTATTTCTTTCATTTCACTGTCTTATCTTAGAGAATGCATTGAGCAGCAGTTCAGTAACTAATGGGCGTTAGGTTCACTCATGTGAAATCATCGTCAAGGTAGTACATAAATTTCCTAAAAAATGGCCCAATATCCTTATGTGTTTCCCGACATTATCCTTTTTGCCAATCTTTCAGGAACCCACCTACTACAGTTGACCAGGGATTTTCACTTATGTCTTTAATAGCTAAAGGGAGGATGAAAATAGTTACTTGAATATCCACATGGACGATGAAATTCACTACATTTTGTATGTCTGGTGTTTTCCTTATATGTTACTGGTGATGGCACACTAAAGAGAACTATTTACTTTCATTTTTCAATTCTCCAGTCAGAGCAGTTCCTGTTGATTTTTTTTTGAATGGTACAGTTTTGTTAGTTGCTTGTCTTGCCATTTCTTTCGGAACCAAGTCTGTTGATCTGACATGAATATAGATTTTATGATTTTAAAAATGAGTAAAGTATATTCAAAACATTATAGTAGCTTTTATTCTAGAAAACCAAGGATCGTTATTATTTTCCTCACATGTTAGCTGGTCTACTCTTTGTGTTCAATGCATGCTATCAGACTAGCCTTTTATGGGGATTCCCATTATTTTAACATTGGAGATTAAATAATGCATTGTAGGTTATTCATAATATTTGCATTGTAGGTGAGAACAATCTGCAAGCTTAAATTGCATCATAGCGCGTCAACTGTTGGTGGACTTCAGTTCATAATTCTAGGAAACTCATGTTTGACCATGTCAATTGCAGAGAGCAGCTTCTCTTATGCTCTTACTTTCTGAAACATAAAAATAGTTGTACCACTAGATGATCTGAGTAGATAAAAGTGAACTCTATAAGTTTGATTTGAAGCATGAAAGGAATTTAGAGTTTTTGGATGGGTATTTCCTTGAATCACTGGAGATGCTTTATTGCTTGCTTGAGCCAGTCCTTCCATTGTGTAGTGTTTGCAAGAATTAAAACAGGGTTCATAGGTAATAGGTTTGATTGTCAGAGTTTGAAGCCTGTTTAGCTTCAGTGTCCACTGTCCAGAGTGTGTGTCAAATGGTTTCAGACTTTCAGAGTTTGTGAGGCTGAATCACTATCACAGGGACTCCACGAGGTCTTTTTCCGAGTGCTGATGTTAACTGCATGCTTGTTGCAGTGCTGCTTGTGTTTGGTGTTTCTTGCACTGCATATACGTTCATTCTGATAGGTGATAGCGGCCTGTCTTCAGAGCTGCTGATAGTGTCTTTGACTTCATGACTTGAAGCATTTGTCAGCTTGCGTTCAGAGTAGTTCACATCCACGTCACGCCTGTTTAGTCTTCTCACCAATATATTGCTCGTCCTGCATTGCTTTTTGCCCTCAAAATGGTAGTATTTTTTTAAAAAAACGATGCTGCATTGTGATACATGACTGCTTAGCTATGAAATGTACTATAGATGTTGTTCTCTGCAGTATAAAAGGTTGTTGTTCTCTGCAATAAATTTACAAGTTCTTAGCAGTATCTTTTCCCTGTCTTTTTTTAGAATGAAACCACACTTCATTTTACTTCTTCTCCGGTGCACAGAGCCTAATGAGGCTGCCTCTGTTCAGAGCCCAAGAAGGTCATCTGCGGGGCTGCCTCTTCTGCAGTAATAACAGTATGTGGATGGCTTCTGTTTATCTTATGTACATAGCATTTCTTGCTTCTGAATTACTCGTGCTAAGCAGGGACAAGGACGAGGATTGATGGATCCACAGGACTGGCCGATGATCTAGAACTTTAGCGCTGCATCATTAGAGCTAACTGATGAGAGCGTCAGCAGCTGCATCAGGGTCATGTTTTAGTTTTAGCTGCCTAGAAATGCTACCTGCCAGTTTCAAGTATATTGATCATCCTTAGTTGTAATAATATGAAAATGCCTATTTGTACCTGCTAGCTAGCCATATATTTTCTGCTTTTTTTTCTTAGTTCATTGGTGAAGAATGTTTCAAAGAGGAATACAATGTAGCTTTTCATTATAACTTGAGGATCTTACCGCCTTCTCTAATTGAATGTTTGTTGGGCAATAACTTTTTTTTTGTCTATTTATGGATTTATTGATGTATGAAGGGAATTCCTATAGATTCTTAATTCTTGCAAGCCTACAATAATGTCTTAAACACATTATAGGCAAAATATAGTAAAATAGTGTCGTAGTGAACATGGCTATTATGAATGAATTTGCTTGCTTTGATTTCAAAGAAAAACTTAAATTATATGCTTTATTTATCATTAATTGTATGTGCTCCACTAACACTTCTGTAATGATGACGATTGGCTATAAACATGTGGAAGGAAGGGAAGGAGCATCACCGGTGGCTACTCGCTGGAGGGTGGGGAGGGGAGTGGGGAAGTCGGCAAGGAGCAGCGCTGCCACTATCGGCGAGAAGGGGAGCCGGGGAGGCGAGTGGTGGTGCAGAAGTGCAGGCAAAACTAGGAAATGTGTAATGTATATTTCGTATCAAAACATGAGTAATATTTTAATTGTCTATCCTTTACTAAATCTCGTGTAATATTAATATTCTGAACTCTTTTTTGAGTAATAGTAAACACACATTGGTACATATATTATCGTGGTATTATTTTTTCCCTTGCAACGCACGGGCATTTACCTAGTGAAACATCTAAAACACTTGAAACATACTCTTGCAACATGGGCTTTGCTTAGACGAATGGATGCACGCCGGCTGCGCATGGACCTCGCTGTACAGCAGCGGCACGGGCAACTCACCGGTGGGCATGGTGTCACACGAATCTTGTCCTCCTCGCCTGATTGCTGGAGAATCCGTCGTGGAGGCTCGCGGGCTTGGTGGAGGCAGCCACGGGTCGCCAGCTCAATAGAGGCGGTCAAGGCGAGCAGGCCGGCCGCAGCGAGGAGGAAGCGCGGTGGAGACGGGCGAGGTAGACTGGGGCCCGGTGGTGGGGAACACGGTGCGGAAAAGGCAGCGCGGGAAGGCAGCGCAGAGGAGGCCGCAAGGGATGGAGTGCAACGTGGCAAGGGACCGACGGCGGCGAGGCGGAGTGGGTAGACGGATGGGCACAGCGACGCAGAGAGCAAACGGCACAGCGAGCATCGGGGCGCGCGGACAAAACAAGTAGATAGAGTCGCTAGTTGAGCGGCACATGCGACGGTGAGTAAAGGGAGGGAGCCATCTATCCGGGCGTGTTAATGGTATCTTTATGGTTTTATCTGTCGCGGTCGCAGATATACACGTACCAGTTTAAGACAAAAGAACTCGGCCGATTCCGACTCGTTTCGTAGCTATGGTACTTTGCTTTAATACAGGCCCATCAAACTAGGACGGAAATCACACTCGTTTCCGATCGAGGCCGTCCTCAAATATCCGTCAAGTTCCACCTCGATCACAGGATTTTTCCAATCCAAACGAAAAATTTCCAAACCGGCACGTATGGAATCAGCAACGTCTACCCTGTTCGCTGGTGTTATGAGCTGTACTTTTTCAGCGAAGGAACAACGTTTTTCTCTTATAACAAATCAGTGAATAATACTTTTCAACTTGTCTTTTCAGCAAAAACAAACAGGGCAGGCTTTTTAAATTTTTGTACCACCCTCTCTAGTTGTCACACATTCAAGTAGCCCCCCTCCCAAAATCTCCTATAAATCGATTTGCTATATTGTAGAGAGAATTTTTTATAACTTTGCCAAAACCGGCTTGTGTGGCTTGCTCCCTCTGTCGTCTTCCCTTTTCTCCTTGTGCCACGCGCTCTTCGTCTTTCCTAGAGCTACACTGCCACCGGTGCCTTTCTCTTCTTCCTCCGTCCTTCCTGATCATCTCTGGCGATGACAACGCTAAGCCAAAGCCAGACGGGCGGACTACTGTCAACCCGCCTTGGCTAAGCTGACCACATGTCCACCCTTGGGACGCTGCAGTATCACCACGTTGATGTCACGTCAGAGCTGCTGCGCCACGACATCCTCCTCGCGTCGAGCCAGTGCCCCACGCTGCCAAGACGGGCGCATCGTGGCGCCCGCCAAGCCATGACGGCGCTGTCCTCGAACTCGTCGTCGCGCCATCCATGAGTCACCGCCGTTATCCGCCTCGCAGAGCTCCATTGCGAACGCAATGACGGCCGACATACATCTTCACATTCACCACCGGCGGGATCGGGTTCAGGGACCTTAGCCCAAGGACTCATGTGTTGACAATTAAAATATCACACATTTACATACCCAAAATACCATCAATAGGCCTCGAAAAAAAGGAAGATGAACATATTTTATTAAATAACAAGTTTCACATATATATGGAGTATTTCTCTGCAGCATATGATATGATGGAGGAAATGGAGCCAAGTGGGCCCATACTAGGGGGTCGCCCAACCACCCTAGTAGGTCTCATTATCACCTCAATCCTTCGAAGAGCCGAGAAACACTCTTTCAAGCAATATCAACCATTGAATCAAGTTTGTGTTTTCTCTGGATGGCTCAAGATTAAAGCACATGGATTGAAGGGCTTACAATCGAAAGTCAAGAATTTGAAGCATTAAGTGGCCCCACCAAAAATATTGTCAAGGATAGTTTTCGAGAAATCTGTCTTTCTAATTTGAAGAAGAGCTATAAAGTCTAGCTTTTGCTCTCTTTACAAATCGGATAGGATCCTATATTTAGCCAAGTCATTCAAACCTATGCAATTTCAAAAGATTCCTTTCATCCGGAAACACTTTTATACTTTTTAATTACCTGCACTTTTAGCTTCTTCTTTGATGTAGTCAAAGGTGAAAATTCATTTTTCTTAAAGACAGTTTTGAAACCAAAGCTTAGGTGTCATTGTCCTCATCCATAATTTCCTCTAACAGATCACCACATAAGTGGCTAAGAGTAACATTTTCAATCTTGTCATCGTCCTCGTCACTTAAAATTTCAGAATTAAACCTCCGTACTTGACGGTTCAGGTCTAATCCTTACAGTTTCCTTTTCTTTTAAAAGACAAACCGAATCAGCAACCATACTAGAATTACTACCCAAGCTAACACCAAGGTTTGAAACGCTAGGGGCTATATCAACCGTAGGAAAGTGAATGAGTGTAAAAAAAAACCAGTAGGAAAGTGAGGCCTTGTTTAAATTCAGGGTGTAAAATTTTGGGATGTCATATTGGTTGTTACATCGGGGTGTCATATGGGAGTGTTCGGATAGCAATAATAAAATAAATTACAGAAGTCCTCAGTACTCCGCGAGACGAATTTATTAAGCCTAATTAATCCGTCAGTAGCACATGTTTACTGTAGCACTACATTGTTAAATCATGGACTAATTATGTTTAAAAGATTCGTCTCATAAATTAGATTTAATCTGTGCAATTAGTTATTTTTTTAGTTTATATTTCATACTCTATATATGTGTCTAAACATCTGATGGGACAGAGACTGAACTTAGGAGGAACTAGATGAGGCATGAAAGAAAGGGCAGAAGAATTACCTCCACTGAAGTCCAATCTCTTCCACGACTCCCTCTTCTTCGATTTATGCATAGAGTCAACGTCGTTGAACTTAGCCAACTGTGAACTCGCCCGCTTCGGTGTCTTCCGTATCTCCTCAATCGCAGCAGCCGCCATCACAGTAGCCACCTCATTAGGCTTAACTCCCTTGCCAAATTCTCCCGCTGCGCCCACCTTTCCATAGCAACAACACCCGCTGCCAAATCCTCGCTTGCTGCACCATCGCCCAGCGGCCCAGGCCCTCCATCTCATTGGCCTGATCGGTCACTTCCTGCACCAAAGCCGCAAGAACGGAGCCACAAACAGCAGCCGAAAGGAGTTGTCCACGTGAGCTGTTCATTTCCTGGTTGCCGCCTAGTAACTGCTGTCCAGGTAAAAAAACTTTGCACAACCTGCTGCACCCCAGCGCCCACCACAGCAGCCAGCGCAGCGCCACCAACAGCAGTAGGATTCCCGCCTAACAGCTGCTGCGCAGGTGACAAATCCTGCGCACACCCTGCTGCACTTCAACGCCCAACACACTAGCATCCATCGGCTCAACTGCAACAGTCACCTCAACATCTCCGTAGTCTAGTAAATCTACCTCTATATCCGAAACCACCTCTTCTAACATGCCATCGAACTGTGAGTTGACATCTTCCGCAAGCACTTTGTCTGCGCACTCTAACAGAACATTGTTCACAACTAAGTCGATGATACTGTTAGCCATAGCTTTGAGCTTGTTCTCTAGAGAAGGATTATTTCCCAAGGATTTCTCCCTAGGAGCATCACTAGCAGGTGCACTGATGTTGTCCTCCTCTATGGCATCGTCTGGTTTGGCTCGCGTAACATTCCAATCCGCATTCTCATCCTCCTCTGCCCCCCCATCCTCTCCACTTCCGCCAAAATCCAGCTCCACCTCATCCCCATTATCATCAAAACCCACCTTATCCTTCTCAATTTTGAGTTCAAAGTAGTGATCCCCAATGACAACCTCCATATTTGATTGTGTAAATCTTAGTAAGACATATATAGAGCATTTAAATAGTATAACATTCTTAAATATGTTAAAGTTAATTTCAGCTAAAAACAAACTCACCTGTTCTTATATCTTCTTGGCACAACTACGTGGAAGTGACCCATAATTACGATCACATATGGTAGATGGTGAAGGCTCTTCATAGAATAGAACATGATCAGCTGGGATATCCAGGAGTCATCCTTGACTCTGACTCTTCTGATCTAAAGAATTGTTATAGGCCATCAACATGTAACATTGTGACAACATCATGATTTTGTTTTTCCATCACAGTAAGGTGTTTGAATCTATAATTATATAAACCAAGTAGTAGCCTTGTAGGGAAACCAAAAGAATTTGGAATGAAGTATAGCTTTCACCTTGAATGGATGCTTATAACTAATAGTGAATGTTGATGTCCTTTGGCATGGTCTCATCACCCTGATCCGATTTTGGCAATGATGCTGGGTTTGAACCCGGCACAACAGTGTTCCATGATCTGGAGCAGTGGGGTGAATGGTTGTAATAACCTGACAAATCATTGGTAAAGTATCCTGGATAACCGCAAAATATTCGCTCCGTCCAGAAATATAAGGTACTGAAGCATTAAAAAATTGTCGCGCACAGTCTAGTTGCAGTCTTAGGTGACGTCACTGCACCGGCCTTCCCTCCCTGTTCGCACACAACCGCACGAGTCCCGCCCCGCGGCACTAGTTGCAACTGAACCACTAGCGCTGGGGCCTAGCATGGTCTTAGTCACCTGTCCTGCCTCCGGATGCATGCCGCGGATGCATCTGCTGGCCTCAGGCCCTCGCACGGACACCCATGGCGATGTCTCAGCAGGTGCAGGCGGCTGCGGTAGGTACGTCCCATTGTAACATGTGCAACACCAGATCTACTTTTACAACTGCAAATGAAACACTTGTAACATATGTCCAAAACAGCTAAATCACTTGTAACATACATCTGAGACACTTTGATGACATTTCTCAACATCACTTTTACTAGGTTGTCATCCCTAGTAATGATGCCATAAATGTTTGATGGTATTTATTAACATAACACTTGTACTTAGAAAATATATATATAAGAGAATCCACAAGCACACATATAATATACAATTATGACACTTCATCACCCAGGAGTATTCTAGGTATCGTTATTTATATTTTTTACCTCAGGGAAGGACGGGCACAAGGGAATATATTGGTAGCTTATACGTATGATGGAGAGATAAACCATAACCAATCTTCTACTCACGGCAGAGGTAAATCAAGATATAAATGTACTATGAATGATAAATGATAATTAAACTCCGATAATACTCATTTAGATGGCAATAGCATGGCTAAGGAGATACAATAGAGAAATAATTCCTAAGTCATTCTTAATTACAAGTCAAAGCATACTATGATTAGTGCAATTACACTTAATAATCATGACTAAGATCAACTTCATATCTACACATATGGGATATTACTAAGGAAGATCAAGAACAGAGCCTGACTTCCTTCGCAACTAGATCCTACTTGTCCTATACTCGGGGAGTGGACTACAAAGGACTCAACGAGAGTGTCACACTCACAATCTGCCAAAAGGCCCGGAATATAGGGTGCATCCGCAGGAAAACAATGTATAAGCACCACGCTTACACAATATCGACCACTCACCCTGTGTACTTTAGAGCGAGCGCTATACGAACTTATGCTTGAACACAAAGATAATCTAACTATACTAAGCATATAATCAAAGTAAACGATGAACATGATAACAAGGAACTTGAATCATATTAAGAACAATGTCATAACTAATGTAGGAAACGTATGAAATATAAAAGATACAAGAGAGAGGATACAAAGGCTATACCAAGCCACGCTTTTGACAAGATCAAGAATCCTAGCGAAGTTTGCCTCCCTCTAGATCTAACTTAACTAGCTATGCCCTAAATATTTGTAGAGCTCCGAGGTTCTTCTCTTCTTATCAGGGTTTCTCTTGATGGTTATGGAGGATGCCTCAGGGGGTTGGGGTTGATATATACAGGGGAATCATCAATCTTGAGTCCTCGGTTCAAACCGACTTAAAACAACGGCGTAGATCTATTCTATAAGACAGTGGAGAACCAACATAACAAAGAGGGCTGACGTGTAGGCCTAGGGGGCCAGCAGGCCTGCAGGTGGGGCCGGCAGCCTCCTGCCCTCTTCCACGGTGGTTCGCCTTTCGGTGTCTTCTAGAGTTTTCTAGAGTTGGTTTCGTCGCGGATAACGCGATTAAATCTGGCATTTTGTTCCACCTTGATGGTTTTTTGGATAAACCTTGCAGAAAACTTAGATTCACCAAAACTCGTAAAATTTGTTAGTTTAAACCCCTAAACCTATGTTGGTGATCATTTTTCATGCATTTATACAAGTTATATTGACAGTTTATGATGGGTGTTAACTACCGTCAACAAACTCCCCCAGAAGCTTAACCTTTGCTCGTCCCTGAGCAGTGCTAAACTCAGCAATGGATCAGAATTTGCTATGATGTTTTCACTCCTCAAAAGTACACATGCGTTCAAACCAGAATTTTCCTCTAGATTAGAATAAACTATTCTGATTTTCAAACTTACCCATATTACCTTCAACCATGGGCTTCTTAGCTTTCACTTGGGTCCTGAGCAATTGAAAAACAGAACGATCAAGTCAAGCACTATGTCTCAAGTTCTTTGCTCAACCATTATTCCAGAGTTTTTATAGGTTTTCAAAATAAAGCTCAGAACTTTCATTGTATGATACTCTCAAGTCTCTCAATATATGTAATATTTATGGATCCTTACCAAGGCAATAGTAATGTTTTGTCTTTCTTTTTTCCTACAACTAAGGCTTATGTGGAGCTCATAGGAGTGGAAATAGCATGAAAGAGCATACTTGCAATACATATATTATAAAGTCAAACCTCGGATGCGAAGAGAGTTGAGTCATACAATCAAATAAAGATTTGCATATGTGTGGATATATGGTGGATAAATATATGGTGGCTAACCTAATTCTACTATGCTCCTTGAAAACATATCTCTCTTTTGAGCTTGGAAATCTTTTTGCAAGAGAATATAGGCTATCTTATTCATCTCTTTTCTTTTATTCCTTTTTCAGGCAGGTATCTGAGTACCCATTGTTTTAGATATCTCGGACACTTATCTATTTTTTTAAACTTTTTTCTTTTTCTGAATAACTTTTGCATAGCTCATGCCTCTTCTCTGCAACAAAACTTTTGAGAGATAGTAACAAGAACTTGGAACATTTATTTGGTGGATGGTAAAAACCTATCAAGTATGTTTTTGATATTCACTCCTAGTGTAGAAGTAAAACAATTTTGGGTGGATCTAAATGGAAAGACATGTTTTTGCGCCTACCCCTAGTGTAGGAGTAGTGCATATGTAGATGAAGTATACGTGATCTTGATTTTAAGAGCATGACAAACCTCTCATAAGGGTCAATAAAGCTTAACTAAACTCAATGCAAAACAAGCAGCATATATGAGTGGAAGTTTTTCTAGCCTAAATAACATATATGGCTCTGGTACGAATTCAAGCTTTGTCATACAGGAACTCATCATGTAGCTCAGACCTTCTCATATCATATCCATCAATTACCTAGATTTAGATCAAGCATATGCTACCCATGAGTTTCAAGTTCAGAGTAAATCCTTATTTGAAAACAATCTTATCCAAAACTCGGGAGAATTCAAGGTTGAAAACTTGGTACATGAAAAGAATTACAACAGAGCAACTATTCATCATTTCCATCCAAAAGATTATTCTCAGAGTTCTTAATTTTACCCAGCTCTTAAAAATAAAAAACTAGACACACACTTTTTATTTTGCTTTCATTTTTAGATCACACATTACTAATATATATCTAACACAAAGATAAATTTTTATTTTATTTTTAGTTACGCATCTTTTTATAACTTAAAAATAAAACTAAAAGAGAAAGAAATACTTATCTAGATACATGGGGGATGCCCTTTCCCCAAGCTAGTTGTTGGCGTGGTTGTTCAAACTTGTACTTCTCAGAGCGGGTTTGCCAGCGGATTTCCTTCTCATCCATTAGGAAGTTGAGTTTCTCTAGAGGATGTACTCCTGGTGAAGCGAGATGAAGACGACCAGGTGAATTTGATCTTGATCTTGTATATCGTCCTGCAAAATACCAACAAGAACACCAAACTCATGAAATAGATTAGAGAAAAAGGGTTAGCGATCAGCCGTCCAGGGGTTAGTCGTTCTTGGGTTATAAATATTTTTGACTCGGCAAAATTTCAGCAGGATGTCTTCCTAATATATTTTTGGATTTTATGATATATGGAATATAAATAAATGTATGCATGGTATTTTTATTTTTATGCCACCACGGAGAATATTCTTGCGGGTTTTTACACACCATAAAAAGTATTCACATGGGGCTTAGGATGCAATAATGAAAATTTTATTTTTCTTTTCTTAATGCAATGAGAATACAGAAAAGTAAATATGCTAAAGTGAATAATTTATGCAATACGAAAGGGTAAATATCGATAACTACCGATTTTACCTCCCGACAAGGGTTCGGTGTTTTAAGTCCTTTGAACAGGATTGGAGGAGTCCTTTATTCTTCGGGTGCATCAATCGGTCCCGAAGATGGATGGTTGCACCTCTTGTGACGGTGATTTTGATGATGATGTCACCTTTTCCTTCTACACATGCTTGGTCTGTGGACTTGATTTCGGTTAAGTAGATTCATCCTTTACAGCTTCTACTTCCTCTTTATTCGTGGGGAGTTAATTCCTCTAGTGTTAGGATGATCGACGTCTCCTCTTGGAGTGGATATTCTTTGATTGTTCATAAGTTGTATAACTATTGAAATAACATCATACCTTTTGTCCTGGGAATTGAAAGTGAATTTGTCCTGATCCAATGTAGATGATTGTGTTGGTAGTGTTGAGGAACGGACTTCCAAGGATAATAGGTACATCTTCTTCTTTTCCTCCCATGTTAAGAATCATGTCGGCAGGGACATAGTAATCTTGCATTTTTACCATGATGTTTTTTGCTATTCCCTCTGGAAATTGAATTGTTTGGTCTGCCATCTGCAATTGCATATATATAAGAAACAAAGGTTCATCACCAAACAAATAGTCATATGTTACCTTGGATATTATGTTGACACCCGATCCAATGTCGCAGAAGGTGTTGTGGAAGATTCTTTATCCGATTGTACACTCGATCATCGGTACGCCTGGGTCTTCCTTCTTTGTAAGGAATGGTGAAGCGAGGAGGTTGTCATACTCTGATCGAAGTGTGTTCATCATCTTGATTGATTCTTCTCTTGGCTGCCTAGCCCTGTTCTTCCTTCTTCGGTTGTTTCTCTTCTTGCTCACTATTGTTTCCTTGCAATATACGATTTCTGAAAGTAAATTTCTCCTTTCTATCCTTGATCGTAAATAAATCTTGGCACTGTCCACGTAGATGATGGCTTTTGCGGTGCTCAGGGAAGGTCGACTCAAGATAATGGATGCCCTTACATCTCCACCATCTCTAAAACTACAAAGTCTACAGGTACTTACGAGGCTCCAACTCATACACAGATGTCTTCAAGAATTCCCTTGGGTAGCAAAGTGACTGATTTGCAAGCTGCAAACGTATATTTGTGTACAACAAAATATCTCCATTAATTTTATCATAAATTACCTTTGGCATAATATTAACACTTGCTCCAAAGTCACAGACAACTTCTTGAAATATGTGAGGTCCAATAGCTATGGGAATGATAGGTCTTCGTAGATCCTGCAGCTAGAAGGTTCTATGTAGTATCCTGCAGCATTGTGAATATCGACAAGATTTGCAGTTTCGGGATCTTCCGGCTGTCCCGAAATCTTACCATTGTCGGTCGAAGGAACAGCAGCCGCTAGCTGAGCTATTTGTGGTTCTATCATTTTATTAAAACTATGACGGTTTTAATAGCTGAGGAGAAGCTATCCATTCTACTATTTATATTTTCCAAGTTTTTGTCATTGGAAGCTAGTTTTCTAGATAATCCTTCCACAATTTTAGCTTGACCAGCGATGAAATCCCTCAAAGATGGCTGGTTATTGAAATTATTACCTTGATAGTTACCTTGGTAGTTTGGCCTCTGTTGCTGATTCCATCCTTGATTTTGTTGAGGACGATAGTTGCTGTTGTTGATGAAGTTCACATCCTCGTGAGTTTTAGGGCAGTTGTTCCCTGAGTGCCTAGTGTTTTCACATTCTTCACATGTCATGCGGAAATTATAAATGTGCATGACTTCTTACTTTTGGTTGGCTCGGTCTTCAAGCCTCTTCATCAGCAGATCCATTTTGGCAGACAACATGTCCACCTCCTTGAGTTGATGCATACCTCCAACTCTCTTGCGGATTTGAAGACGTTCTTCATTCCAACCTTGGTTGGAGGCCATTTTTTCCACGAGAGCTGTTGCCTGAGTGGTTGTGAGTGATAAAAATACACCTCCAGCAGCGGCATCCATATTCACATGGGTGTTGTTTGTCAACCTGTGGTAGAAAGTCTGCATGAGTAGCCAATCTTCCATCCCATGGTGAGGATATTCTGATATGTAGTCTTGGAAGCGTTCCCATGTCTCAGGGACAGATTCATCATGTTGCTGTTGAAAGCTTAAAATTCTTCCACGCAGGGTGTTGGTCTTGCCCATGAGAAAGAACTTTGCTAGAAAGGCAGTGGAGCAGTTTTCCCATGTAGTATTTCTATCTTTGTTGGTGTAGAACCATTGCTTCGCCTTCCCTAAAAGTGAAAATGTGAAGAGGCGAAGTAAGTAACTCCTTTGATGGTGAAAGTACTGCAAATCTCCAGGAAGCTTTAGAGATGAGCACTCGTATCTTCATGTGCCTTTCCATAAAACTGGAAAGCTTGCATCATGTTGATGAGAGGTGGCTTGAGCTCAAAAGCATTGTCTTCAATGTTGATTGTCGGTTTAGTACGGATGTTGGTCGTAGTTGGAGCAGAGAATTCACGAAGAATCTTGTCAGTCATGGCTTCAAAAACTGGTGTTAAGCTTCGCCTTGTCTGGTTATCTTTCGATTCTAAAGCTGAAAATTTCTTGAGTTTAGCCTTAGTCCTCCTAAATAATGCTTCTGGATCTTCAACATAGTTTGTCGGAAGGTCAAAACCAGTCATACATTACCCTGCATAAGATATAAAAGTAGACATAACAAGGGTAAGTTTGTTTGAGCAGAGGTATATGGTTTTCTCGATTACATCAATAAGTAAAAGTTTATCAATATTCATTTTTGCCTAGCTACCTTCCTCGGCAACGGCGCTAGAAATGCTTGTTGATATTTCTTAACATCACTTTTACTAGTTGTCATCCCTAGCAATGATGCCAGAAATGCTTGATAGTATTTATTAACATTGCACTTGTACTTAGAATATATATATATATATAAGAGAATCCTCAAGCGCACAAATAATATACCATTTTAGCACTTCACCCGAGAGTATTCAAGGTATCGTTATTTATATTTTTTACCTCAGGGAAGGACGAGCACAAGGGAATTATTGATAACTTATACTATGATGGAGAGATAAACCATAACCAATCTTCTACTCACAATAGGGGTAAATCAAGAGATAAATGTACTATGAATGATAAATGATAAATGATAATTGAACTCTCAGAGTACTCCTTTAGATGGCACTAGCATGGCTAAGTTGATACAATAGAGAAATAATTCCTAAATCATTCTTAATTACAAGTCAAAGCATACTATAATTAGTACAATTACACTTAATAATCATGACTAAGATCAACTTCATATCTACACATAAGGGATATTACTAAGGAAGATCAAGAACAGAGCCTGACTTCCTTTGCAACTAGATCCTACTTGTCCTATATTTGGGGAGTGGACTACAAAGGACTCAACGAGAGTGTCATACTCGCGATCTACCATATAGCCCAGAATATAGGATGCATCCGTAGGTAAACAATGTATAAGCACCACGCTTACACAATATCAACCACTCACCCCGTGTACTTTAGAGCGAGTGCTATATGAACTTATGGTTGAACACAAAGATAATTTAGCTATACTATGCATATAATCAAAGTAAACAATGAACATGATAACTGGGAACTTAAATAATATTAAGAACAATGTCATAACTAATGTAGCAAACATATGAAATATGAAAGATAGAAGAGAGAGGATACAAAGGCTATACCAAGCCACGCTCTTGACAAGACCAGGAATCCAAGCGAAGCTTGCCTCCCTCTAGATCTAACTTTACTAGCTATGCCCTAAATATTTATGGAACTCGGAGGTTCTTCTCTTCTGAGCAGGGTTTCTCTTGATGGTTATGGAGGATGCGTCGAGGAGGTTGGGGCTGATATATATAGGGGAAATCATCAATCTTGAGCCCTTGGATCAAACCGACTTAAAACAATAGCGTAGATCTGTTCTATAAGACGGTAGAGAACCGACATGACAAAGAGGGGCTGACGTGTGGGCCTAGGGGGTCGGCCGGCCTACAAGTAGGGCTGGCCGGCCCCACCTAGTAGCCTCCTGCCCTCTTCCACGGTGGTTCGCCTTCTGGTGTCTTCTAGAGTTGGTTTCGTCACGGATAAGTGCGATTAAATCTGGCATTTATGTCCACCTTGGTGGTTTTATGGATAAACCCTACAGAAAACTTAGATTCACCAAAACTCGTGGAATTTATTAGTTTAAACCCCTAAACCTATGTTGACAGTTTATGATAGGTGTTAACTACCGTCAACACACTTGCAAAAAAATACTTGTAAACACGTGTGTATCCATAGCAAAACATCTACAACATCTAGATAAAACACTTGCAATATATGTATGAAACACCTGAAACACTTGTAACATACGCTTGCAACATGCATGTATATACAACATCCAAATCTACTTTTGCAACATCCAGATGAAACACTTAAAACATACATCTAAAACACATGAAACATACACTTGAAACATACGTGTATAGCCATTGCAACATGTGCAACATCCAGATCTACTTTTGCAACATTCCAATCTACTTTTGCAACCT